>JALMQS010000066.1:2427383-2752624 GCA_024734495.1 Forficula auricularia | reverse complement strand
CATTATTTAACAGTTACAAACACTGTTCTCAAATTTAAAGAATACATGTTTGTTTCGCTTGCGAATAGCTTTCTCTTTAATATCCTCTTAACTAATGAGAAATGTAACTCTCTGATCGAATGAGCAAATTGTATTATCTCTCTGTTTGTTGCCTCGTAGTGCGTTTGGATTTGTTAAGGGTTGTTCTCTGGTGTCTAATGGAGCAGGCCAAAAAGTTGTGCGCCGCCGACGGCCAGACGGGGAGGCTGCGGCAAGCGATCCCCGCCGCCGCCTCCCGCTGCCCAGGCGTCGGGCTCGCCATCAGCTGTTTGCGAGACGCGTTCTTACGGCTGGCGGGATCATCAACTTCAGGACAGGGCCAGGGGCCCGGCGACGACTCCGTCACCGAGGCTATGTCCGCTTCATCCAGTCCCTAATGCCCATTTCTGACCTACCATGCCTGAATAAATAAACCAATTTTTGCCAAAAAACACATAGTAAAAATTGAAAATAAACCAAAACATTTATAGATTGAACTGATCAGTTTAATAAAAAAATATTCTAAAGATAATATTAAGAAATTCTAACTTCAATGGAAAACGTTCAATTAAACTGTTTCCTTTCATTAGTACAAGCTGTTTAGCTTATTTTTGTGATTATCGTTATTAAAATTGAATTTTTATTTAAATCACACATAATTAATAATAATTATTTATTGAATACTAAACAAATGTCATAATATTACGACGTTTGATTCAATTAATTCCGGCGATCGTTCAGTCCAGTCAAAAAACCAACACACTAACTAAATTTCAGCGCCCCCTGTCGGACTTGAGCATTACATTATTTTTTAAACCATAAAGCGAAAAATATTGACAAATAATAAACAACAATTAATCCACACAAGAATATTATAGTTAACATAGTTGGATTTTATAATACAAGGTACATCGTTTACATTATCTACATGAAGTTGGCAACCCTGGCATTTATATTAAATTATTTGTATGTTGGCAACCCTGATATTTTCATTATGTACGTCGTAGTTATATTGTATTATTTGTTCGTGTTCAATAAATAATTATAATTAATTATGTGTGCTTTAAATAAAAATTCAAATTTTAATGTTTCTCTTCAATTTGTACTTTAATTTAAAGTAAATTCAAGTAAATCAAAAAAGGTTTTTGTTGAAATTCGCTGTGTTGTTGAATTTATAAAAATAAGACAAAGAGAATAGATAGCCTGTTTTGTAAAATAAATTCCGAATACATAAATTTAATCGAGAGACGATGAAGGGAAGTCCTTGAAACTATAAAATTAATTTAATTTATGATTCAACTAGAAACAGCGCCATAGTCTTTAGAAATTCTTGAAAATATAATTTAAAATAAATAAAATTATATAAGTATAGATATTATTTATAATTTATGCGTATAAACCGGGAACATTGATATAGGATTTTTTTTTATGCTAAAATGATTTTACTAACAGTAATAATAAAACTAATACACTTCCATTTATATTATATTTAAACAATTTTCGATGCTCTTTTTACTCGGTCTTTAAATTCCTTCTGGATCCAGTAAAAGAGCATCGAAAATTGTTTAAAATATAATAAAACCGGTCTAGCATCATTATATTAATACACCATTTATAGTCCAGGCAAATTACGATTTTAAAAGGAAATAATTCCCGGTAAAGATTTGGATGGAAAATGCTGAATATCTATAAATCTAAGAGTTTTATCAAAAAGTGACTCAAGTAAAGACTAAGTCAACAAAAATTATTAGAGAATGAGATAGGAATCAACTTTCTAGGATAAGTGGTTTTAATCTTATGAAGGAAAAACTGCGATTTTTTGCAAAAAAATTCAAACTTCAACCTCACGGGTTATCATTATGCAATTAATATGAAACTTTGTTTAAATTGTAACAAATTGAATTTATTATAATTAAAATTTATAAAGTCGTCTTCTGTCAGAAAAACAAGCTACTTCATAGTCAAAATGCAGAAAATCGAAAAAAGTACTAGTTTTAGGGATATTCAAAAGATCCCGGTGGCTATTTTTAACAGGTTCTAGTACCGGCTCCCACTGGAACTCCTAAATAGATTGTTATCATTTTACGCAATTTTATGAGCTTTTAATAGAACAATTAATATTTTTTTGGTTTGATAAGCCATTTTAGAGTTATTCAAGAAAACCTCAAAAACTCAGTTCTTCATTTTGAAAAGGCAGATAAATTTCCACAACACAGATTTGAGGGGAAATTTAGGTAGTAATATTGAGTACCACAGCAGTTTTAGCAATAAATCTTTAATAATGGGAATTTTATTTCCAAGTTTATGCCATTTTTTCATGTAATTTGCCTGACTATTATACATTTGTTAACTAATATAGATTTTGTGTCATTTTGGTTATAAAACACCATATGTAATCTTTACTGCATTATACTTTTCTAGCTTTGAGTCAATAACTTATCCTATGGGGACAATGATACATGATACACCCATGGGCACCCTGATTTTTCGATCAAATAATCAAAAATAATGGAGATTAATAGATTTAAGATAAAGTATTAAAAGTTAAACAAAATAAAATTAAATAATATTACTTCAGATAATATTATATAAATAATAAAGTAAAACTCTATTATAGCGGTGAGTTTTTTTAGACAGACCAATAACTCAAAAACAGTGGATTATATGAAAAAAAAGTTTCAAATAAAAGTTTATTTATATTAAGGGGGAAACTAAACTACGCTATTGTTTGTTGTCCTAGAACAAGCTATGGTATTTCAATGTCAAGTTCTGTTTTTAAATGGAACCCTATATTTCTTCATGTTTACGTAATCAGCAAAAAAAAACTGAACAACTTTCATAAGAACTATTTTTTTATACATGTTCTAAATAAACAAAATACATGAATCAATTAATTTAAAAAAAATCTGATAATTATTTTTTATTAATTATTTAACTTAATTATCAAATAATAATGATTAAATAATTAATTATTAAATAAATAATCATTAAATCGAAAAGTCACAACAATGAAAATAAGTGTTGATAAATTATCCACAAACGGTATTATACACAGATTTAAGAGATTATTTTCTACTTAATTGATCTATATAAAATTTGAGTTTAAAAAAGTTTGTTATTTCTCGTGTCAATCAGGATAGTTATAATTGTATTAGTATAATAAAAATGGAGTATTTTTTTTGAAGCAGAATTGAAATGGTCTAATTTATGGTGAATGTGGAAGAAGTGTTATATGGCTGCCATTGAAATGGAGACCAAGCTCTCACAAGCCTACTTATCGTGTTGCAACTGTTAAAAAATAAGGAAATTGAAACTGGAATTCATCCAATTGCAATAACCACTCTTGGAATGTCACAGAACATTGTCGGAAAATTATTAAATTTACAATATACAAATTATTATTGTACAATTAATTATTTAATCATTATTATTTATAACAAGTTGAATAATTGTTAAAATAATTATTATTTGAATTTTTTTTTAGATCTAATTGATTTAATATTTTGTTTATTGATGTCGTATAAAAATAGTTCTAATGAAAGTTGCTCATCTTTTTGTGTAAATTTAGGTAATATATAGAAAAATATAGGTTTCCATTTAAAAAACAGAAGCCGACTCCATATCACCTTTGAAAGCTTGTTCTTGGTCGACAAACAATATGTTTTAGTTTCTCGATATAAAACAAACTTTCATTTGAAACTTTTTTCCATATAATGCACTGTTTTTGAGTTATAAGAATGCCTTCAAGATAAAAACTCACACGCTTTTTAATTTAATCACATAGCATCTGCACTTATATTTTTAGCAATGATTTTAACATAAACCTTTAGAAAATAATATTATAATAAAGTAAAAAACGGCCATAACAATAATACAAAATAAACTGCAAAAGTGAATTGAATTCTGCCCCAAGAAGTCATTTTACTTCAAACACATTGTCACAACAAACAAACAGTAAATTAATTCAAAACATAAATCAATTCAGGAAAATAAATGTTTTTTCTTATATGTGGTATAATTCCCTGGCCAGAAGACGTAACTATTTAGATAAATCTAACAAAAATCACTTAGACTAGAAGGTTAGCGGTACACTTCGTTTATAAAAAAAAAATGACTGAAAATGTTTCCCTGGGCTAAGGGAATCAGCGACTTTTATGGAGGGAGATGTTAACTCCCTGAGTAGACTCGATCTTCAAAATTTACGAACTGTATCAATGTTCCCGCGTATCAATCTTCCCCGATTCCCCCTATAGTAGGCATAGAAGACTTAGGAGTCCCCAAATGTCGGGCTAAGCACACATCCCAGATTCACCGAAAAATTGATCCTCCCCTTCTCTATAAAAATAAATCAATCAACATATACTCCTAGCTATTATAGCATTTACTTGTTTTGGGAAGAAAGGAATATTATTATTTATTAACCCGACAGAAGTAAATTCATTTCTGAATAAAATAATTGTGATTAATTTATTATTTATATACAGGATGGGGCATAAAGATAACGCACATTTTGAAGAGGTATAAAAAATGAAAAAATTTAACTAGAAAAAACTGAATACATTTTTGAAAAGAACATAAAATATTTTTTTTTAATATATGTTAAACATTATTTTTTTTATTGTTAAGATAAATAAATTGAATTGCTTCTTTCCAGTAATTTATTTTATTATTCAAATGGTTAATCCAAATATTTCGAGAGCGCTCTCGGCATCTCTTCCTCAGTGGAAACTGTGGGACCACACAATAGGCAAGTCAGTGAGTTATTATTAATTACAGATGTCAAAAGGTACTCACCCACTCCCCCACCAATGTGCCGACCCCATCAGTTTGTACAGAACATTGATAAAAGCTTGATTACACAACACACACATACATATATATATATATATACAAATTCAAAATGAGATAACATGCGAGTATATACAATTATTTACATCTCTTTATAATGAAGTCCGAATGAAATTTAAAAAATCAAAAATTAATCAGTACTCGAGCTGGTTCAAATTTAACATGAACTAATTAATGTTAATGACCAGTCAAGGGAAGGTCAACGACCACAATATTGTCTACGTTTTTTGGCACGCGGAATTAATTAATAAAAAAAAGCATAAATGTTTATTTTTTTGTCATTTCTATTAAAATTTTGTACTCCCTCATTAAAAAACCCGTGTCTACCTTGTAATTTACTGTGTTTTTCTGGCTTTGTTGGATGAAAGACGATTCCTTGAAAAAACGTTTTGTTTTATTTTTTTCATAGTCAATTATATTAAAATTTTCAAAATCAAAATTATGACCCTCAGTCCGCACATGTTGTGCTAATGCTGTGTATTGGGACAAAAACCGAACTCACCCAGTCATCCGGTCATTTTCCAGTTTCCCACACCCTGCTGCAAATATCACTAATTCTTGAAATTCCTATATCTCCCATATTTTTCAGTATCTCTGCTGTAATTTGATATCTTCCTGGAGATTTGAGTTTTTTAATTGGTTTTTTGCATGGGTTACTTCAGATCTTAAAATACCGGGCTCTCTCTCAAAAAAATGTGTTGTTGTGACGGGTAAATCTCCTTGATATAATGATTTCATCGTTTAGTTGTAAATAAATTAGATAATTATGATATTGCTATATCCTTTTAGTTCATTTTATTTTATTTTTAGTTCTTATTATTTTATTTGTTGCATTTAATTTTTTTGAAGTCGGTTTTATTTATTTTCATAAAAATTATTTTTTGTCTGATAAAGTTTAAAACACATTAAAAAAAAAATTACTTTATGTTATTTTCAAAAATATATTCAGTATTTTCTAGTTAAATTTTTACATTTTTTATACTTCTTCAAAATGTGATAGATCTTTATGCCCCCACCCTGTATTAACCATCCATAAAGTGAATTAAAAAGTGAAAACATTTTTCTACATTGAATCGGTACGCTTTCTGCAAAGTATACTAGATGTTGGTGGGGTTGAACTGTCACAGTCAGTAATAAATTTAACTGTGATAAACTAATCAAAGTTTATTTGTTGAGCCCCACGTTTGTTAGTTTATGTCTTTCCCAATGGAAACGTGTGAAATAACAATAAAATAATAATAGTACTATAAAAAGAGCTTTTACTGCAGTTTTGAACTAGAAACTCTAAGGCCAGAAAGTTCAAAATCTTACATTGAAAAAAAAAACGTTTTGACACTAGATTACACTTTTTGCAAGTGTATGGGATTTCAGACATACAGAAAGAAAAAAATCAGAAAATGATGTTTTTTCTCTCTTTGCAGACATTTCTAAACAAAATAAGCTTTTTCGAGGAAATTCAATACTAGGGCTGCTTGGGAGAGAGGCTAACTAATGTAGCAAGCTCTGTGTTTATTTACTTATAATTTGTGTTATTTTGTGTCTTAATAAAAGTTCATAATTATGCCGGGTGAGTTTTTTATCTTGAGACAGTCTTATAACTCAAAAATAGTGCATTATATGGAAAAAAGTTTCAAATAAAAGTTTATTTATATCGAGGGGAAAACTAAACTACGCTATTGTTTGTTGACCTAGAAGAAGTTTTCAAGGGTATTTCAAGGTTAAGTTCTGTTTTTTAAATAGAACCCTATATTTTTCTTTAGGTCACCATATTCTACAATCAAAACTGAACAACTTTTATAAGAACTATTTTTTATACGACATCAAATAAACAAAATACATGAATCAATTAGATCTCAAAAAAATTCATAATAATTATTTTTAACAACTTAATTATCAAATAATAATGATTAAATAATTAATTACTAAATAAATATTTATTAAATTAAAAAGTCACAACAATGAAAATAAGTGTTTATAATGATATTAAAACTTCGTTATACTCAGATTTAAGAGATTATTTTCTTCTTAATAGAACTACTTAAAATCCTTTAATTTAAAAAGTTCATTTCTCGTGTCAATCCAAATAGATAGTTATATTATATTACTATAATAAAAATGGAATATTTTTTTCTTGAAGACTGAATAGAAATGGTCTTAATTTATGGTGAATGTGGAAGAAGTGTTATGTCCATTGAAATGGATGCCGAGCGTTTTCCTGATAGGAATACACCGAGGGTGAACCGCGACCTAAAATCGTGTACACCTACTTCCACTTCCACTTTCATTTCCAAGTAGATGACAATATCTAATGAATCTAATGAATTCCAAAGTAATTCCAAATAATTGCAAAGATGGTGTACACCTACTTCCAATCGTGGTTCACCCCTCAGAATACACCCTCACAAGCTTCACTTTATCATGTTGTAAATCTGTTGAAAAAAAATAAGGAAATTGGAACTGGAATTCATCCAGAAGACTTGCGATACACTCTGGAATGTCACTGAACATAGTCGGAAAATTATTAAATTATTTATTTAATAATTAAATATTTGATCATTATTATTTGAAAATTAAGTTGAATAATTGTTAAAAATAATTATTAATTGAATTTTTTTTAGATCTAATTGATTTAATATTTTGTTTATTTGTTTTTTTTTTGTAAATTTAGGCAATGTAAAGAAACAATAGGTTTCTATTTAAAAAACAAGCTGACCATGAAATACCCATGAAAACAATAGTGTAGTTTAGTTTCCCCCTTGATATAAATAAACTTTTATCTGACACTTTTTTCCATGTTTTTGAGTTATAAGACTGTCTCAAGATAAAAAACTCACCCGGTATACCTAAATAGCTATATGTTTTGGAATTCAAGAATTTAAAATCTTCCTTAATAGGCCTCTAATATTGGTTTGCACCTCAGTATGAGTGTAAAATATATGGAGAATTTCACGCCAAAGCCGACGGTTTGAAAAATTTTAATTTTTGATTTCCTTCATTTTTTGACATTTTTTAGTACCCATCAAAAAACTCTTTCTGGTAAATTTTGAAATTTTTTTGATCATCGGTTTAAAAGATATCGATTTTCGGTTTTTAGCTCATAACTTCTTCAAAAATGGTCCAAATTAATTTTTTTTTTTTTTTGAAATTTGTTTTTTTTTACATATTTTTTATTTTTTAATAGAAAAAAAATATTTAAAGTGTTTTTATATGCGATTTTTGAGTTTGACAATTTTAATCTCGTTTTTGAAACTATATGTACCTATTCTTCGATTTTTTGATAATTTTTATTTTAAACTTCTATTCATTCTACAAATTTTATGATAATTAGGTACTATTTTTTTCAATTTTCGATTTTTGATTTTTTTTTCAACAAAGTAAAATACTAATTATTTATTTTAAACACCTGTTAACGATAAAAATCAATTCAAAATAACACTCAACTCAATATCAAAAAGTGGTTTTAATAATGGTTAATAGCGATTAAAATTTCGAAATTTTCAAAAATAGAAAAAAAAATAATTATCATAGGCTCACCATCAACTCGGTCTTAAAATTTGTAGAATGAATAGAAGTTTAAAATAAAAAATTATCAAAAAAATAGAAGAGTACATACAATTTCAAAAACAAGATTAAAATTTTCAAACTTAAAAATCCCATATAAAAACACTTTAAATAATTTTTTGTACTTTTTTCTAAATAGAATGTAAAAAAACAAAAAAAGAATTTGATTTTGGACCTTTTACCATATAATGAAGTTATGAGCGAAAAACCGAAATTCGATATCAAAAAAAATTTCAAAATTTACCAGGAAAAGTTTTTTTTACGGGTACTTAAAAATGTCAAAAAATGAAGGAAATCAAAAATTAAAATTTTTCAAACCGTCCGATTTGGCGCGGAATGCCCCATATACGAGGCATGTTCCTAAAGTAAGTACCGTTTTCAAATAAATAAAAAAAAAACAAGTATACATTTCATAACAATTTTATTTTAATATAATAATAAAACTTGAGCAAGATGCGAGGTAGGTTTCACAAAAAACAAATAAAACAAAATTGAGTTTTGAATTCGATATATTTCGGGGGTGAGCCCATCATCAGGAGTCAAAGTAAACTGATTATAGGTACAATGGAAAAATAATTTTAAAAATAACAATTTTTTTAATATTTTTTGAAATGTATGTGGTCAGAGGAAAGTAGGGGTAAGAGAGAGTTGTTCTAAGAATTAATATTTTCGACAAATGAAAAAATTGAGTTTTGAACCATCTGAAGGGAAGGTCTACCTACTATTATAATAAAGAATGGGAACGTACGTGACATGGTACAACTGGAAAAGTGTCTGAGAGGGTACAATTACCTTAATATATTCAATGTGTGAACAAAAGAAGGAATGTTTAGTTAATTTATTATAATATTTAATCAATAATTTATTTTCACCTGAAAGCCTGTATCTTAATCTACATTTCGACATAGTTTCCACAATATTAAGATATTTATTGTATTCCCTTCTCAAGAAAGTCTGCTGCCTGATTGGACATCCACTGCAAATTTCGATAATTTAGTCGTTCGGTCACAAATGCATAAAGAACACCTCTTGACATTAGAAGAAACAAATCAGATGCTACGCAAAAGAATATTTAAAGATGGTCGCACGAAAATTCATGACGAGGAACGAAGTGGGAGACCTTCTGTCATTACTGAAGATTTAGTGCATAAAGTTGACAAAAAAGTGAGAGAGAACAGACGGTTTACGATTTAGTCGTTATCTGATTTGTTTCCTCTAATGTCAAGAGGTGTTTTTATGCAATTGTGACTGAACGACTAAATTATCGAAAGTGGATGTCCAATCAGGGGGCAGACTTCTTTGAGGAGGGAATACTAAAATCTCGTGGAAAGATACAATTACTGCCTTAATATTGGTGGAAACTATGTCCAAATGTAAATTAAGATACAGGCTTTCAAGTGAAAATAAAATTGTTGTGAAAAGTATACTTGTTTTTTTATTATTTGAAAACGGTACTTACTTTAGGAACATGCCTCGTACTTAGATACTCATGTAGAGGACACACTCTTTTGTTTATTGTTATAAATTCAAGAATTATCTCCATAAATTTATTGTTCATTTAATATCTGAAAATTTACATCTATTGTTTTTGATATGAGTAATTTCTTTGTTGATAATGATTTTGCTTATTGTTATCACTTTCACGTTTTTAATAAGAATTCACTGACTGTGCAGCTCCTGGTGATGATCCGTCCAGCAACCAGGATGGCATCTCTACTCCAGCAGCAATTCGCTCTGGAGGAGCAAATGAAGCTCCAGGACCAAGTCCTGGAAGTTCCTCTTCTTGTGAAGAATCTTGCAAGCCTCCAGCAAAAAATTGTTACCGCCTAGTAGTTCTCGGGTCCAGTAGAGCTGGAAAGACGTCCATTGTTGCAAGGTAATTAAAAGTGTATTATTATTTATTAAGACTTTTTTTTCAAATACGATTATTAATCATTCTTCATGCATGAATAAATAATATCTATTCGCTCCGTGCGCAACCGCGCCATCCGTGGCCAAAAAACAACTTCAGGTACAATAATCTATTTACCGGGTGAATTTTTTTATCTTATAACTCAAAAACAGTGCATTAAATGAAAAAAAATTTCAAATAAAAGTATATTTATATCAAGGGGAAAACTAAACTACGCTATTGTTTGCCGACCTAGAACAGGTTTTCAAGGGTATTTTGAATGTCAAGTTCTGTTTTTTAAATGGAAACTTATATTTTTTGTTACGTCTACTTAATCTACAAAACAAATTGAACAACTTTTACAAGAACTATTTTTTTATACGACATCAAATAAACAAAATATTAAGTCAATTATATCTCAGAAAAAAATATATTATAATTATTTTTTACAATTATTTAACTTAATTGTCAAATAATAATGATCAAATATTTAATTATTAAATAAATAATTATTAAATCGAAAAATCACAACAATGAAAATAAGTGTTTATAATGATATGAAAACTTCGTTATACTCAGATTTAAGAGTTTATTTTCTACTTAATAGAACTATTCAAAATTCTTGAGTTTAAAAAAGTTTATTTCTCGTGTCAGTCCAGTAAATAGTTATATTGTATTACCATAATAAAAATGGAGTATTTTTTTGTTGAAGACAGAATGAAATGATCTTAATTTCTAATAGGAATACACCCTCACAAGCTTCATTTTATTGTGTTGTAAAATCTGTTTTTTTCAATCGTTGCAACGGTGTGGAAAATATCGTGGGCCAAAAAAACGATAACATCCATCCATCCATCCATCCATCCCTCCATACATACATCCATCCGCACGCACTAAATGAAAAAATCGCACTTTTTGGCCTCTCGGCGAGACCCCATGTAATTGTTGGCAAAACCGTCACGTGCTAAAATTCAACCTAATTGAATACTACAATTTGTGACTTTAATTGAGTCCATGGGTTCCGTAGTCTTTACCTGAGGACCCTTTGAAGCCACGCTTGCCCCGAGAGCGATTACAATACTTTACCCATGCTTTGCATTGGATAAAGTAAAAATAGTTCTAATGAAAGTTGTTCAGTTTTTTTTGTAGATTAAGGAGACGTATAGAAAAATATAGGGTTCCATTTAAAAAACAGAAGTTGACATTGAAATACCCTTGAAATCTTGTTCTACGCCGACAGACAATAGCGTAGTTTTGTTTCCCCCCCTCAATATAAATAAACTTTTATTTGGAATTTTTTTCTATATAATGCATTGTTTTTGAGTTATAAGACTGTCTCAAGATAAAAAATTCTCCCGGTATAAAACTGTTTGTATGAATTAATAATTATTTATTTCCTTATACTTACTCCGACTTTTTTAAAGCTTTCAACCAATCCACACGTCTAAGCACTTGGTCTGGATAGTTAGGGTTAGCCGAAGGAAAACAATAAAATTCATAGTTGGAATTTAGTGAAGTGTTTTCACAGTTCGTCACAGAGCCCTTGAAAACTTCTTTTTTACTTGAATTCATAATCAATATATTCACTTTATAAGTTAAAGTAAAATAATTAAACAGTTTTCGATTCAGTAAAATACACGTTAATATACACAGATGAATGCTAAATAAGGACCTAGATTGTACCCGAAGTTCTTAAAAGTGTCACCTATGGCGCTGCTTCTGTTGCACACGGAGCGAATAAATGAGTCAAAGTAATAAAAATTTGTGAGAAACCAACCCTTCAATTTAATGAAAAATTTAAATCAAGTCACTTAAGTTCTGGAAGAAATTTAATAATAAAAATACACTATAAAAATATGGAATATAGGCAAAAAGTTCGAATTCTATAGGATACCTATATGAACTTAACACGTCCTTTATCCTTAAGATCAAACCAACTACACTGAGTATACAAGCAACAAGTATAGTAGTAAGATGGCTGTCAAAAGAAGATAACACATATTTTTATTGTTACTTTCATCCAAAAACTAACCTTGTCCGACATTGCTTAACTTGCGAGATATCTGCGATCGGTTACCCTTAACATTGAGATTATAGAATAATAGGTCATAATTAATGTCTATATTTGTTAATAAACTTGCTCAAAGTATAGTACAAACACATCGACTTAGGTAAAGTGAGCGACCACAAACAAAAGGAAATAGAAGGCTTAATACACACAGCAAATCAAAGCAGATTGTGTGTTTAGGTTCCTGTGCCAATAGATACTAAAGGGAAACATATTAAAGATAAACCAATTTAAAGATAATAAAGTGGTTTATTCGATACTTAATTCTTATTTTACTTTTAAAACCTTCCTTTTTTGGGATGGAAAGAAACGTATTTTAACTCAATTAGGGGCAGATTCTATAATAAAGTAAAATAATAATAAAAATTAAATAAATTATAAAATCCATAACAAAAGAGCAAAAAATTATTTAGAGGTTTGGAGATGGAAACAAGCGTAATAAATAGGGAAATAGTGGATACAGGCAGTAGTAAGTTCCTTTTAGATAGATACTGGAGCTCTAGCTGATGGTCTACCATAAAAATAATTTAAAAAATTCAAAAGTGTGCGGTCGGGGGACCCCCGTCAGGAACGAAGTTCCTTACGTTATTTTAAAAATATTAGAGTTAATAAAATACGGGCAAAAATTTTATCCCTTTAAAAAATCACACTCCATACAAGTCTGGCTTTTATTAATAATAATTGTATAACTCCATTATTTTCTTGAATATATTAAATATTGAAAATCAAAATGTGTATAAAATTACTATCTTTAGTTTTTAAAGTTGAGAATTATTTAAATAACGCTATTTGAAATTAAAATTATTTAAAGATTTTACATTATCTAATCAAAATAAATCAATAACTACTTTATGATTAAAATGGGAATTTTTTTTAGTTTTTTTTTTGTTCAGAATTTTGGATTTAAATATTTTTTTATTTCCCGTTTGGCTTTCGGCCCATTTCTATCCATTTTCCCATTTAAGGAGGTTCTTTCGCGATAATCCACACAAAAAGTTTTAGCCTCGTAACCACTATAAATATGGACGGAACTAAAATTTTAGGTTATTTTTTTCAACGTGACAGTCCACTCACACTACAAAATCTCTATATCGACACACACATACTTGCCGTTTCGTTTCCAAGCCATTGTGCTTATATCCTCTCCATTAAAAATAATCGCCCAAAAAGTTTTTTTTTTGTTTTTTATCAAAACTACGTGGTAAATAATTTCATTTTTTTTTTAAGTTACTCCGAATATATTATTACTTTACCATACAGGGTATGGTCAAGTATTGTAATCGTGCATGAAAAAAGTGGTTTTTTTTTCTTGTTTTTTTCGAAATATCTCAAAAACAGCTAAAACTATTTTGATTAAAAAAATTGATCGAAACCAGGGAATTTCGCACTACAAAAAAGCCTTAATAAGTGAACATCGAAAAAATTATATTTTTCGAGATAATAATTGTTTTGTCAAAATGTCTGTTAGTTAGTCTATGCGTTATCAAATTTTGTGGACGAGCTAGCTCAAAAACTAGTGTGAATATCGAAACCAAATTTCACACATAGTTTTGGTCCATTGAGATTAAGAGCTGATTAGATTTTGGTGCATATCAACCCAAAATTAATGGGGGTGGAGGGGGGGGGGGTTAAAAATTAAAAATCTAAACCGTTTGAGCAAACTCAACTAAAGTTTGTATACATAATCAGTGGACCCCAGAAGTCTAAAAATGCAAAAACTAACCGGCCAAAATGGGAGGGGGAGGGAGTCAAAAAATGAAAATCTTGGCTATTTACCAAACTCAATCAAATTTTGTATACATAATCAGTGGGGCCCCAAAAGTCTAAAAATGGAAAAACTAACCCCCCTCGCCTACATGATTATAAATAATTTTATTAAATATTAAATATAAGTAAGGAGCCAGCTTGTATGGTAAAGTCAAGTGGATGGAAACACCAGAACACGTCAGCTTATTCTAACAAATATTAGTTTTTCATCAAGATGGTGAAAGTCCTTCAATGAAAAAAAAAAATAATGATCATATCCCCACTCTTTCCTTATCTACTCTAAGTTAAAAATTCCATTTTTAATTGCAATTATTTCATGTTTGTGTGGTAAATCATCTTCAAATTTTAACATTATGTGTATTATGCTTTTAATGACTTATATTCCAAGTTTCAAAGACTTCTTGAATATTTGCATTTGTGAAAGAACTACCTTAAAAACGCAAAAAACGAAAGAAATTTAGATTATAAGTATTACTGGAAAACGGAACTTTTACGGGACACTAGTTTAAAAAGGGTGGTTGGTTGTTTTACAATATAATGGTACATAACATTCAAAATACGGAACTGTCCCGTTAAATACGGGATGAATGGTCACCTTACTCTTGCCTTATCTTATATTCATTTTTTAAACCTCGTTTGCAATTTGCAATATAAAATTATTAAAATAAATACAAATCTTTTAAAAACAATCTTTAAACGTTTCGGAAGAATTTCTCCCTTTATCAATGGAATATTCAAATCTTTTAGTTTACTTTTTTATTCTTTTTTTAATAAAATTTGAAAATTTAATTGATAAATAGAGAAATTCTCCCGAAGCGTTTGGGTTTTATTAAAAGTTTGAAGATTTTTTTTTCTAAGATTTGTATTTATTTTAATTGTAAAACAATCAATAATGTTTTTTTCAATTTATAATTATTTACAATTTCTCTTTAACTTTACAATAAAAGTATTTCATTAATCATTCCATAAGAAATCTTTCCAGTCAAATCAATGTCAATGTGGTTCAATTGAATGAAATACCTATTATTAATGTTTATAGAAATTGAAAGAAAAAGATATCAGAATAAGTTTAACTTTAATTATAAATTATTTTACAAAATAAATAAATAAAATAAAATAAACGGAAGGCCACCGAGGACTTGTGCCTCTAAGCAGGTCGAGGAATAAAGATTTATTTATTTAATATTTAAAAAAATCTTTTAATCAACATATGTAATTATTTAACTGTTTAAAGGTTTCTCAATAATAAGTTTGAAGAATCGTATACACCTACAATAGAAGATTTCCATCGGAAGCTTTATAGAATACGAGGAGAAGTCCATCAATTAGATATATTGGATACATCGGGAAATCATCCATTTCCAGCAATGCGTCGCTTATCTTTTTTAACTGGTAAGAATTCATCTTTTTCATCTATTTTATTATTAAAATAAATATCAGAGTATTTTTTGTTTATCACATAAATCACATATCATAACTAAAGTTAGAGCAAGAAGGAAAAAGCGTTAATTTAACTATTAAGAAACTTTAATTGAAAAGTTTTTGTTTTGCCGAGAGTAGCAGAGTTGTTGATTCACAAAGAGAAACAAAGAGGTTGTCCTCTGCTTGATACAAATAAACATACACACATATATATCGAGATGATATATCTGTATATATATATATTATTTATTTGTTTGAGACTATAGTTTCGAAGACTTTGTCTTCATGATCAGTCTTTTTTAATTATAAATGTTGTTTTTCATGGAGTCAATATCGTATGGATATTGAAAATGTGATGTTCTTTTTACTGGTTGGCAGCTTAGAATTAAAGACATTCTTTTGGTTCACATTCGACCAAAAGAACCAAAATAATGTCTTTAATTCTAAGCTGCCATACCAGTAAAAGAACATCACATTTTCAATATCCATACGATATTGACTCCATGAAAAAATACATTTATAATTAAAAAGACTGATGATGAAGACCAAGTCTTCGAAACAATAGTCTCAAACAAATAAATAATATATATATACAGATATTTCATCTCGATATATATGTGTGTATGTTTATTTGCATCAAGTAGAGGACAACCTCTTTGTTTCTCTTTGTGTATTAAGAAACTGTCGCTGAACCCTTAACAGAGGAGATTAAATTTAAAATAAACTTTTTCACTTATATTCTGGACATTACCCTTAATTCTTTGAATGAACGAAAATCACGCTTCTGAAAACCCATATCCAAAATTTTCAGTTTTTATAACACATTTTAAAACTCAAGGATATAGATGACAAAAAACCAGTGTCTGTCAATACTTTCAGTAGAAAATAAATCAAATATATAAAAATGATCTTCAAGAAGAATTACGTGATGTATCCCGAATGCTACCATATTCTATGAAACCGTTGGATGTTTTAAATTATTTGCGCCAAAAAACTTAATTATTTTGTATCCGAATACTCTGTTGTACCTCTAGAATTTTATTAACACTCCCTGTCTCTGTAGCTAGTGAGAAAAGAAGTTTTTTTTCACAAATTAAAATTAATAAAAAAAACTACTTAAAGAAGTTCAATAAACTAAACAAAACTTAGAAATCTGTCTTTAATTTCTATTGAATCTTCATTGACTACACATCCTAATTAACCAATTGTTAAACTTAAATTTAGAAGGGTTAAAATGTAGTAGATTGATGTAGTTGATCGTTGTTATCATTATTTTAAAGAACCTAGTTTATATTTTCAAAATAAAAATAGTATTCTTACATTTTGAGCAGTTTTTTTTTTTATTATTATTACAATCGAAGTTTATTTTAAAGAAAAAACATTTAAAGGGCGGCATTTCGAAGATTTGCATCATACTGAGAAAATCTACCACACGGCCCTGAATAAAATAGTGTGTCTTCTGCTGGAATTTTAAATAAGATATTATTAAATAAATAAATTTTATTTATAATTCCAGCAGAAGACACACTCTTTATTGTCTCCTTCAATATATAAAAATTCTGCTACTCTCGGCACAAAAACTTTCAATTTAAAATAACTGCTAAACTATTAACTCTACGACATATTTTATAATGAGCAAAGTTGTAGGGGATGTGATTTCTGAGAACTTTTACTTAAAAATTCCCCCAAAAAGGTGGGAGGGGGATAAATTCTTGCCCTTGGACCAAATTCAACAAAATTTTGTATACATAATCTGTGGTCCTCTAGAGAGCTAGAAATGCAAAAACTAACCACCCAAAATGGGGAGGGGGGTCAAAAAATGAAAATTCTTGCTCTTGGACCAAACTCAACCAAATTTTGTACACATAATGTATGAGCCAAGTTAATAAATAAAATATATTTGAAAAGTGTAACAATTTTTTCATTAAAAACAAGCTGCTGCACGGGCCCTGGTGGGTAGCGTCTCGTTATGTCACATGAATTAATTTTAATATTAAAAAACAAAAATTTTGAAAAAAGTATTTATTTAAAAAAAAATAATAATAATTTTAAATAATAAAAATAAAATTTTGTATGAATAACAAAAAATAATTTAATGGTGAATAATATCTTCCAGGTTTGCCTATTTTTACAAATATAATTCTTTCACGGCATGTGCTTCGATGAGTTGAAATCAATAATACTCTCACGACTTTCACATTAATTTTTCCTTATTTGAAATCATCATACCAATTTTCTTCATTCCTTATTGCTTCAATTTAGGTTTCCTCCTTTGAAAAAGCCGGAAAAATACGAAATTGCAAAATACAAAAAATCTTCAAGTTGGAGCCAGAAACCCTTAAAATGCATAATTTGGAACATATTATTCCAAAAATTTCCGAGGAGGACACTCGAAACCCGCAGGTCACCCGGAATTTCAACGTTTCCGCAGTGCTAAATTTTCGATGACACCAATGATGTATATGTTTATTTGCATCAATCAGAGGACATCCTCACTGATTTCTTTTTATAAATTATATATGACTATTCAAATTTTTTCTAATTTTTTGCATTTTTCTTCTGAGGTTCTGAAGCTAGAGAGCCAAGTATCATTCATTATTTCAGCTCTTTGTTATAGTCTAAGATCCCGACTTAGGTCGACCTTCACCTATCGAGTTTCCTATTGAAATTAATATTTTGATAAGATAATGTATTAATAAAACAAAACTTGATAGGGTCGGCATCCACTTCTCTTGCATAGCTATTTTTATAAAAAAAATTTAATTTAATTTATTACACAAATATAGTTATCGAGTTTTCGTGGATAAATATATTACGAATCGAGAGTAAAATATGTATATAAAATGTCAAAGCTGGGTCTGCTATCTATTTTCCCTGCATAAGTCCAGGTAGACAAGGTATCAACAGGTAACTTCGAATTCGGGTCGAGTTTGTAGTTGTAGAAAGTTTCCTTTATTGTTATATATGAAAATGTAGATAATTAAAATAAAATAAATCAATAATAAATAAATAAAAATAAATAAATCTAATAAATTAGATAAAATAGCTATGCAGGAAATTGGATGTCGACCCTATCAAGTTTTTGTTTATTAATACTATATATATATATTAGCCTAGATTAATTGATACCCTAACTGATAGATAGATTGTTTATTAATACTATATATATTAGCCTAGATAGCAACTCTCAGAGAATGCTGCCGACAGGGAGCGCTGATGCAAATAAGTCGGTATATTTGCGGCAAATTTGAAATATAATTGTAATTTGGACTCAACTTTTGAAATGAAAGACTCCAATTGATTTTTAAATTAAGAAACATTAAATATATTGATAATTATTCCCCCCCCTCACTAACTCAAAAATTAAATATTCAATTCGCTTTTCTTTTGCGCACAAAAAGAAATTAATCACATCTTATTTGATTTATATTTTTATATCATTTATTTATTTTTTAATAATTTGCCACTTTTTATAATTTTTTAAAAAATCTAAATTTTGTTATTCTTATTTTTTGATTTTTACAAAATTGAACGACTTAAGACACGCATGCCCAGAGGTTTCATGTGCAATACTGATGGAGCAGCCTGTCATACAAACAACACCTCGATCTCTTTAAATATTTTGAGCCTTATATCGATTATCGGATCCTAAATTTTAAAAAAAGTGATATAATATAATTCTCCTCCTCACACGATTCCACTTATTTAAATAAATCTATTTCCACACACAAAATATCACAATGCTGTAGATTATAGAAAAAAAAATACTTCCAGATTCATATCTAGAGCCTCATTTCTGTAGCTATGTCAGGACGAAAATGAGGCGAAACTTTTAAGAGACTATGTATTTTCGGGAGTTTACAGGTATACATTTGGAGTGTGGTTTTTTAAGAGGAATAAAATTTTTGGATCGAGAGGCCGCCCGCCAGGGCACCAGCCCGGAGGGCCGAGCTTCGAGGGAGTGCCGAAGACACGCACGAAAAGCTCGTATATTATATTATCAAAATATTAATTTCATTAGTAAACTTGATAGGTGAAGGTCGACCTAAGTCGGGATCTTAGACTATTATGAAAATACAAAAATTTTGGCACCAGAACGGATTATTTAAAACTTTCTATGATTATTTGCTTTTATGTTATCGTATACAAATCGTGTCAAAGACAGAAAAACGATTCTTAAAAATAATTTTTCTCGACTTTTAATTCTTCAACATGATATATACAAAAAAAAACTTTTGGAGTGAATTCGCGGGCTTCGTTCGCCTGCCTTCTAAGGCTGCCAAATAATTAGTTTAGTTTTCTATTTTATATCCTGTGCCTTTGCCATTATTTCTCAACAAGCTTATTTTCTTGACCAACAAGAAAGTTGAATTTAGACAATGAACTTATACTGCAAGCATCTAACTAGTATGAATACTGAATGTGTTGAAATTGGATATCCTTATCAAAATGAAACAGAATTAACCCCCCTGTCAATAATAAAACAGCCTTTGAATAGAATCTCTTTTCATATATAATAAATAAAAGCCAAGAGAAATATATAGCTTTTGAATTCCAGTCAAATGGATTCCCAATATGTTGGCATCGAAATATAAAATATAATATAATAATTATGAATATAATCAAAGGGTTTTTTAATCGATCTTATCATAAATTCAATTGTATTATAAATGGAGGATTATTTATTCTCAAAATAAAAATAAATTATCAACGAGTTCTATAGGTATTTTTATTTATATACCTTTATAAGCGGATTTGAGATTTTTCATTATGAATTCCATTGATTTATTGAAATAAACTGAAACGGATCGCTGCTAAACTTTATCCAAATTCATTTGAAATATTAATATGTTTATTCCTTTATTATTAATCAGATATCACTTGCAATTTGCAGTTCATGTTGACTTTAATTCAAAAATAATGATCGATTCTCATTTAACAGTCGAGGAATAACAATTCTACATTGGATTTTTGACATTTCGGTTATTATTGGTAACCATTGCTGAAGACATGGAGGAATCGACTTAAAATCAAAAATAGCTATTGATTCTCATCTATTACTTGAGGAATAATAATTCTACATTAGATTTTTGACCCTTCGATTATTATTGGTAACCATTGCTGAAGACATGGAGGAATCGACTTAAAATCAAAAATAAACGATCGATTCTTATCTAATACTAGTGGAATAACCTTATTGCATTCCATTTTTGATGTTTTGACTATTAATGGCAACCTCTACTGAAAACGTGGAAGAATCGACTTAAAATCAAAAAGACTAAATTCTTTTTTGGTAAACAACTCAAGCTTGACTTTTCCGCCAAAATTGACTATATTTGACGATCAATTGTGGCTAAACGGTTCAACCGATTTCAACTTTATTCGTTCTATTTCATTTATTCTTTAAAGTTATGCCCTTTCATTTTGGTAAGAGTGAAATTTTCGGTAGATCTCATGGTTTTCGAGTTATTAGCAAAAATCTGAAAAAAGTCCAAAATTTTCGTGGTTTTTAGGCCCTCAAAAATTTAGCACCAGCCAGAAACCGTCGCAAACTCATATACCCAGACAGAAGGGAATATTGCTGTAAGGCTCCTGCAAGATTTAATAATGCAATGTAATATTGCGGCAACCTTCATTTCTGTCTGGGTAACTCTTATTTGGGATGCCTAACGTCGATTAAAATTATTTCCACCTTGTGCATATTTATTAGCAAGCGCGGCCAGAGAGGATCCAAAAAGTGGTTCAGCTTACATTAATTGCGGGAAAAGATTTTTTTCTAGGATCGCTTGGTATGGTGTGGGTATGCCAAATCTAAGTTCGCGACCTCAAAAGTGTGGGGGACAACTTTTGGTGGCCGAAAAACCTCGAAATTTTAGGACTTTTTCCAGTTTTTCACTTATAACTCGAAAACGGTCCATATTTTGTAAATAACCCTCCTATAGTAAATTAAAGTGGACAAAATTTCGCGGCGATTAAAAAAAAATAGAAAATTGGTCCAGTAGTTTGATTTTTTATGGTGATCCAAAAAACAGCCCCCCGGATCACTTTTGAATACCTATCCCAAAAACTCGCACTTTTTTCGATTTTTTCCCATTTTGACCATGAAGGAGCACGTTTTCGACAAAGACCACTCTGACGCTTTTGAGGATTCGGATCATATCCTGTCCGGAAAATGTAGGATGTCTATAAATCTAAGAGTTTTATCAAAAAAGTGGTCCAAGTAAACGTTCAAATCAACAAAATTTCCTACAGAATGAGATAGGAATCAAGTTTCTAAGATGTGTGGTTTTCATTTTATGAAGGAAAAACTGCGATTTTGTGCAAAAACTGCAAACTTCAACCTCATTGCGGCACGGGTTACCATTATCCAATTAAGATGAAACTTTGTTTAAATTGTAGCAAATTTAATCTAGTTTAAAAATGTATAGAGTCGTCTTTGTCGAAAACCTGCACCTTCATGGTCAAAATGGGGAAAAATCGAAAAAAGTACGAGTTTTAGGGATATTCAAAAGTGATCCCGGGGGCTGTTTTTTGACAAGCGCTGGTACCGGTTCTACTTAACCTAAATAGATGAAATTGTTAGTATTTGACGCGTAATTTAAAGAGCTTTAATTTATCTAATAGATATTTTTTGATTTGATAAGCCGTTTTAGAGTTATTCAAGAAAAACTGAAAAAACTCGGAAATTTTCTCATTTTGAGGCGCGTAGAAAAATTTCCACAACACAGATTTGGGAGAAAACTTAGGGTAGTAATATTGGAGTACCAATAAAGGTATTCCAGCAATAAAATCTTTACCGGGAATTATTTCCTGTTCAAATCGTAATTTGCCTGGACTATTAGTAGTCTCAACCAATTTATTAACCACCATACAAACAATCATTCAAATATATATATGTACATGAGTAATTTCATTATAAACTTAGTATATAAATATGAAAAACTCAATTAGCGAACTATAGTCCAAGTATATTATAATATACACATTTAATAGGTAACCCTGTATATTTTCCCCTTCTTCATGCGCTCTTTTTGTATGTTTTTAATTTTACAGAGGGTCAAAATCGCCTCTAAAAACTACTTTTGAAGTCCGAAATTTCAAAATTTTCCTGGGGGGAGGGGATGTGCCAGTACATGACCCCCCAAATTGAAAGTCTGGTACCACTCCTAGTATAAAAGTAATATATTTCTTGTAAATAAGCATTCATTAATTGAATTTCGTACTAAAATAAAATATTGTTATATTCTATATAGCGATGAGAATTTTTTTTTTTAATTTCGCTCCCCCCCCCCATAAAAAAATTCCTGGATCCGCCCTTGTGGTCAAGTATTGTAATCGTGCATGAAAAAAGTAATTTTTTTTCTTCTTCTTTTTCGAAATATCTCAAAAACGGCTGAAACAATTTTGATTAAAAAAATTGGACGAAACCGGTCTACAAAAAAGTCCTAATAAGTGAACATCGAAAAAATTAAATTTTTTGAGATAATAATTGTTTTGTCAAAATGTCTGTTAGCTAGTCTGGTTGTTCCTGTGCGTTACCAAATTTTTGTGGACGAGCTAGCTCAAAACTAGTGTGAATATCGAAACCAAATTTCACATGTAGTTTTGGTCCATTGAGATTAAGAGCTGATTAGATTTTGGTGCATATCGACCTAAAACTAAGGGGGATGGAGGGGGGGTGTTAAAAATTAAAAATTTGAGAAATCTCAACCAAATGTTGTATACATAATAAATGGGATTCTAGAAGTCTAAAAATGCAAAAACTAACCGCCCAAAATTGGGGAGGGAGGGGGTGTAGGGTCAAAAAATTAAAATCTTGGTCATTTACTAAACTCAACCAAATTTTGTATACCAAATCAGTGAGCCCCCAGGAGTCTAAAAATGCAAAAACTAACCCCCCCCCCCTTACCCTACATGATTGTAAATAATTTTATTAAATATTAAATATGAGTGAGGGGCCAGGCTGTATGGCAAAGTCAAGTGGATGGCCACATCAGAACACTTCAGCTAATTTTTAATTTTAAATTCAGTGTAAAAAGGTCTGATTTTTAATAGCAGAAATAAAACTAAATTTATACTTTTACCAATGTTTACAGCCGCTATAGCCATCATCAAGATGTATCACTGGCCACAAAATTTTCAATGTAATTGCAATTAAAAATAATATTAATATACTAGTAGGTATATTGAAACTTGTTGTTGAAACTTTTAAATCCTGAAGAAGGAGGTGCAATCCTTCGAATTGTCGGATTTTTTAAGAGAATGAAATTGATATTCTAATAAATTATTTTATAAATTAAATTGGCAAATTCTAATTTATAATACTATTTGTAATGATCTATTAGTGGAATTTTGGCTAAATTATTTTTGATGGGTTTTTTGTTAATTGAAATAATTATTCACAGGTAGTTGTTTGAATAAAAATTTTTAATTACATTTTTTTCAATTTTTTTTTAATAAAATTAATTGGTTTTTTTTTATTCTAATATATGATAAAATATTTGTAATAATCTATTAGTGGAATTTAAAAACAAAAAAAAACAATTAATTTTATTCAAACAACCACCTCGTGAATAATTATTTCAATTAAAACAAAAAAAAAAACATCAAAAACAACTTCGCCGAAGATAAGAAGGTGACAGATCGAATTTTCAACCGAAAAACCATCTAACCCGTGAATTTCATCCAAATCGTTAGAGCCGTTTTCGAGAAACCGATTCTATATATATATACAGAGGCGTAGCCACGGGGGGGGGGTCAGACTCCCCCCCACCTCTCCACAAGGGCAGGGCTCATGGGATGAGTAACGACAACGACAAACCCTTTCTTATGGCAAACTAACCGTAATTAAATATATTTCATATGTTTAATCAAGAATTATGTTCATTTTACTTTATCCAATGCAAGGCATGGGTAAAGTATTGTAATCGCTCTCGGGGCAAGCGTGGCTTCAAAGGGTCCTCAGGTAAAGACTACGGGAACCCATGGACTCAATTAAAGTCACAAATTGTAGTATTCAATTAGGTTGAATTTTAGCACGTGACGGTTTTGCCAAAAATTACATGGGGTCTCGTCGAGAGGCCAAAAGTGCGATTTTTACTTTATCCAATGCAAAGCATGGGTAAAGTATTGTAATCGCTCTCGGGGCAAGCGTGGCTTCAAAGGGTCCTCAGGTAAAGACTACGGAACCCATGGACTCAATTAAAGTCTCAAATTGTAGTATTCAATTAGGTTGAATTTTAGCACGTGACGGTTTTGCCAAAAATTACATGGGGTCTCGTCGAGAGGCCAAGAGCGCGATTTTTTACTTTATCCAATGCAAAGCATGGGTAAAGTATTGTAATCGCTCTCGGGGCAAGCGTGGCTTCAAAGGGTCCTCAGGTAAAGACTACGGAACCTATGGACTCAATTAAAGTCACAAATTGTAGTATTCAATTAGGTTGAATATTAGCACGTGACGGTTTTGCCAAAAATTACATGGGGTCTCGTCGAGAGGCCAAAAAGTGCGATTTTTTCATTTAGTGCGTGCGGATGGATGGATGGATGGATGTATGTATGGATGGATGTATGTTATCGCTTTTTTGGCCCACGATTTTTTCCACACCGTTGCACCGATTGAAATGAAATTGAAAACCTACCATTAGTTTAACAAAATGAAGCGCTGATTAGTTTTTGGTACATATCGGCCCACAAACATTAGTACTTTATTTCAGTACTTTTTTAGTTTTTTCTAAATATCTTGAAAATGACTTAACCAATTTTGATGAAATTTAATATCCTAATTAAGTACCTTGGGGACCACAAAAAAGGTTAAATAAAGTTTTTAGTAAAATTATATTTTAAAGTACTTTACTCTAGAGTAAGATGGTACTTTTTTAATTTTTTAAATTCTTTAAAATTTATTCATTTGAAAGTTTTAATATAGCTCATTTAGCCTTGCTTAAGTAAGAATGGATAGGCTTTCTCTGTGAAATGCTAAAAATTTGGGAGGAATTTTTATGAGTAACTCATAGCAACTGCGTTGTTTTCTTATCAGTTACCTTTGCTGAAGACAGAGAAATCGATTTTAAACCAAAAATAGCGATTGATTCTCATCTAGTACTTGAGGAATAATCATTCTATATTGGATTTTTGACGTTTCGGTTTTTATTAGTAACCATTGCTGAAGACATAGAGAAATCGATTTTAAACCAAAAATAGCGATTGATTCTCATCTAGTACTTGAGGAATAATCATTCTATATTGGATTTTTGACGTTTCGGTTTTTATTAGTAACCATTGCTGAAGACATAGAGAAATCGATTTTAAACCAAAAATAGCGATTGATTCTCATCTAGTACTTGAGGAATAATCATTCTATATTGGATTTTGACGTTTCGGTTTTTATTAGTAACCATTGCTGAAGACATAGAGAAATCGATTTTAAACCAAAAATAGCGATTGATTCTCATCTAGTACTTGAGGAATAATCATTCTATATTGGATTTTTGACGTTTCGGTTTTTATTAGTAACCATTGCTGAAGACATAGAGAAATCAATTTTAAACCAAAAATAGCGATTGATTCTCATCTTTTTTTGAAACTAGAATAAAGTACTTGAAGAATTTACAGTATTTATAGAAAAGGTTATTATAAAGATATCTTACCTTATCAGCCAAACTCTCGTGGCTTGGACTTGGAATTATCTTACCACACAGGAAGATACCATTACACTAGAGATTAAATATAAATAAACTCTCGAATCATTTCGATTTCGAAGGAATAAGGATCTGTGAAAACAGGGATTGAAGTTGATTAGGATTAGGGATAGGGATAAGACATGATTATTTTGGTAAAAGAATCATGAGCTAACGTGGGCAGGGATGCCATGCCCTGAAGTAGGTTTGTACTTTTGTTATCTAAAAGAACAAAGAAGTACACACCTACTCGTTACCCCTTGATAAAGAATTTGGTTTTCCATAAAATAAGAAAACCTTAGTCGTAATCTCAATGTTAGTATTAGAAGGACGAGCAACTACCTGAGGAATAAGATTCTGTGAAAACAGGGATTGAAGTTGATTAGGTTTAGGGATAGGACATGATTCTCTTGGTAAAAGAATCATGAGTTCACGTGGGCAGGGATGTCATCCCCTGAAGTAGGTTTGTACTTTTGTTATCTAAAAGAACAAAGAAGTACACACCTACTCGTTACCCATTGATAAAGAATTTGGTTTTTCATAAAATAAAAAAACCTTAGTCGTAATCTCAATGTTAGTATTAGAAGGACGAGCAGCTACCTGAGGAATAAGGATCTGTGAAAACATGGATTGAAGTTGATTAGGTTTAGTGATAGGCCATGATTATTTTGGGAAAAGAATCATGAGCTAATGTGAACAGGGATGCTAGGCCCTGAAGTAGGTTTGTACTTTTGTTATCTAAAAGAACAAAGAAGTAAACACTTACTCGTTACCCATTGACAAAGAATTTGTTTTTCCATAAAATAACAAAACCTTAGTCGTAATCTCAATGTTAGTATTAGAAGGATGAGCAACTACCTGAGGAATAAGGATCTGTGAAAACATGGATTGAAGTTAATTAGGTTTAGGGATAGGACATGATTCTCTTGATAAAAAATCATGAGCTCACGTGGGCAGGGATGCCATGCCCTGAAGTAGGTTTGTACTTTTGTTATCTAAAAGAACAAAGAAGTACACACCTACTCGTTACCCATTGATAAAGAATTTTGTTTTTCATATAATAAGAAAACATTAGTCGTAATCTCAATGTTAGTATTAGAAGGACAAGAAAATACCTGAGGAATAAGGATCTGTGAAAACAGGGATTGAAGTTGATTAGGTTTAGTGATAGCACATGATTATCTTGGTAAAAGAATCATGAGCACACGTGGGCAGGGATGCCATGCCCTGAAGTAGGTTTGTACTTTTGTTATCTAAAAGAACAAAGAGGTACACACCTACTCGTTACCCATTGATAAAGCATTTGGTTTTTCATAAAATTAGAAAACCTTAGTCGTAATCTCAATATTAGTATTAGAAGGACGAGCAACTACCTGAGGAATAAGGATCTGTGAAAACAGGGATTGAAGTTGATTAGGTTTAGGGATAGGACATGATTCTCTTGATAAAAAAATCATGAGCTCACGTGGGCAGGGATGCCATGCCCTGAAGTAGGTTTATACTTTTGTTATCTAAAAGAACAAAGAGGTACACACCTACTCGTTACCCAAAAATAAAGAATTTGTTTTTCCATAAAATAAGAAAACTGAAGACTTATTATTAATGTTACTATTAGAAGGTAGAGCACCTACCTGGAAAAATAAAAAAAATACTATTAGTAAAATAATATAATGAATTTAAAGTATTTTTTCATAGAAATATTCGGTATAAAATTATATGTAATATATTATTTATTAAATTGATCTTTTTTGAAACTAGAATAAAGTACTTGAAAAATTTACAGTATTTATAGAAAAGGTTATTATAAAGATATCTTACCTTATCAGCCAAACTCTCGTGGCTTTGACTTGGAATTATCTTACCCCACAGGAAGACACTATTGCACTAGAGAATAAATATAAATATACTCGCGAATCATTTCGATTTCGAAGGAATAAGGATCTGTGAAAACAGGGATTGAAGTTGATTAGGATTTAGGGATAGGACATGATTCTCTTGGTAAAAGAATCATGAGGTCACGTGGGCAGGGATGCCATGCCCTGAAGTAGGTTTGTACTTTTGTTATCTAAAAGAACAAAGAAGTACACACCTACTCGTTACCCATTGATAAAGCATTTGGTGGTTAGTCGTAATCTCGATGTTAGTATTAGAAGGACGAGCAGCTACCTGAGGAATAAGGATCTGTGAAAACATGGATTGCAGTTGATTAAGTTTAGTGATAGGCCATGATTATTTTGGGAAAAGAATCATGAGCTAATGTGAACAGGGATGCTAGGCCCTGAAGTAGGTTTGTACTTTTGTTATCTAAAAGAACAAAGAAGTAAACACTTACTCGTTACCCATTGACAAAGAAATTGTTTTTCCATAAAATAACAAAACCTTAGTCGTAATCTCAATGTTAGTATTAGAAGGATGAGCAACTACCTGAGGAATAAGGATCTGTGAAAACATGGATTGAAGTTAATTAGGTTTAGGGATAGGACATGATTCTCTTGATAAAAAAATCATGAGCTCACGTGGACAGGGATGCCATGCCCTTGAAGTAGGTTTGTACTTTTGTTATCTAAAAGAACAAAGAAGTACACACCTACTCGTTACCCATTGATAAAGAATTTTGTTTTTCATATAATAAGAAAACATTAGTCGTAATCTCAATGTTAGTATTAGAAGGACAAGAAAATACCTGAGGAATAAGGATCTGTGAAAACAGGGATTGAAGTTGATTAGGTTTAGTGATAGCACATGATTATCTTGGTAAAAGAATCATGAGCTCACGTGGGCAGGGATGCCATGCCCTGAAGTAGGTTTGTACTTTTGTTATCTAAAAGAACAAAGAGGTACACACCTACTCGTTACCCAAAAATAAAGAATTTGTTTTTCCATAAAATAAGAAAACTGAAGACTTATTATTAATGTTACTATTAGAAGGTAGAGCACCTACCTGGAAAAATAAAAAAAATACTATTAGTAAAATAATATAATGAATTTAAAGTATTTTTTCATAGAAATATTCGGTATAAAATTATATGTAATATATTATTTATTAAATTGATCTTTTTTTGAAACTAGAATAAAGTACTTGAAAAATTTACAGTATTTATAGAAAAGGTTATTATAAAGATATCTTACCTTATCAGCCAAACTCTCGTGGCTTTGACTTGGAATTATCTTACCCCACAGGAAGACACTATTACACTAGAGAATAAATATAAATATACTCGCGAATCATTTCGATTTCGAAGGAATAAGGATCTGTGAAAACAGGGATTGAAGTTGATTAGGATTAGGGATAGGGATAGGACATGATTATTTTGGGAAAAGAATCATGAGCTAATGTGAACAGGGATGCTAGGCCCTGAAGTAGGTTTGTACTTTTGTTATCTAAAAGAACAAAGAAATAAACACTTACTCGTTACCCATTGACAAAGAATTTGTTTTTCCATAAAATAAGAAAACCTTAGTCATAATCTCAATGTTAGTATTAGAAGGACGAGCAACTACCTGAGGAATAAGGATCTGTGAAAACATGGATTGAAGTTGATTAGGTTTAGGGATAGGACATGATTCTCTTGATAAAAAAATCATGAGCTCACGTGGGCAGGGATGCCATGCCCTGAAGTAGGTTTGTACTTTTGTTATCTAAAAGAACAAAGAAGTACACACCTACTCGTTACCCATTAATAAAGAATTTGGTTTTTCATAAAATAAGAAAAACCTTAGTCGTAATCTCAATGTTAGTATTAGAAGGACGAGCAACTACCTGAGGAATAAGGATCTGTGAAAACAGGAATTGAAGTTAATTAGGTTTAGGGATAGGACATGATTCTCTTGATAAAAAAATCACTATTACACTAGAGAATAAATATAAATATACTCGCGAATCATTTCGATTTCTAAGGAATAATGATCTGTGAAAACAGGGATTGAAGTTGATTAGGATTAGGGATAGGGATAGGACATGATTATTTTGGGAAAAGATTCATGAGCTAATGTGAACAGGGATGCTAGGCCCTGAAGTAGGTTTGTACTTTTGTTATGTAAAAGAACAAAGAAGTAAACACTTACTCGTTACCCATTGACAAAGAATTTGTATTTCCATAAAATAAGAAAACCTTAGTCATAATCTCAATGTTAGTATTAGAAGGACGAGCAACTACCTGAGGAATAAGGATCTGTGAAAACATGGATTGATGTTGATTAGGTTTAGGGATAGGACATGATTCTCTTGATAAAAAAAATCATGAGCTCACGTGGGCAGGGATGCCATGCCCTGAAGTAGGTTTGTACTTTTGTTATCTAAAAGAACAAAGAATACACACCTACTCGTTACCCATTGATAAAGAATTTGGTTTTTCATAAAATAAGAAAACCTTAGTCGTAATCTCAATGTTAGTATTAGAAGGACGAGCAACTACCTGAGGAATAAAGATCTGTGAAAACAGGGATTGAAGTTGATTAGGTTTAGGGATAGGACATGATTCTCTTGATAAAAAAATCATGAGCTCACGTGGGCAGGGATGCCATGCCCTGAAGTAGGTTTATACTTTTGTTATCTAAAAGAACAAAGAGGTACACACCTACTCGTTACCCATTGATAAAGCATTTGGTTTTTCATAAAATAAGAAAACCTTAGTCGTAATCTCAATGTTAGTATTAGAAGGACGAGCAACTACCTGAGGAATAAGGGTCTGTGAAAACATGGATTGAAGTTAATTAGGTTTAGCGATAGGACATGATTCTCTTGATAAAAAATCATGAGCTCACGTGGGCAGGGATGCCATGCCCTGAAGTATGTTTGTACTTAGCAACTACCTGAGGAATAAGGATCTGTGAAAACATGGATTGAAGTTAATTAGGTTTAGGGATAGGACATGATTCTCTTGATAAAAAAATCATGAGCTCACGTGGGCAGGGATGCCATGCCCTGAAGTAGGTTTGTACTTTTGTTATCTAAAAGAACAAAGAAGTACACACCTACTCGTTACCCATTGATAATGAATTTGGTTTTCCATAAAATAAGAAAACCTATTCGTAATCTCAAATTCCTTAATAAAACTCATGTAAAGTTGTTTATTATTGAGGTGTAGAGTCAGCTGAGAGGTAGGATGAAGTTGGACAAGGTATATTGTAATACTCACAGTTGATGTTTCATCCGTCACTGGCTGATACTCACTTCCAATCTGCCTATCACTCCCACTTATATACTTACCCATCTCCCCACTCCAAAACCATTGTCCCTATCTCCCCCTACTCACTGTCCCTATCTCCTCCTCTCCAAAACATAGTCCCTATCCCCCCTCACTGTCCATATCTTCTCCCCACTTTTCATTCTGCCAATTTCCCCCACTCTTATATACCCTTCGTGAACAATTAGTGAAAGGTATTCTTATCTTATCTTCCGTGATAATCTTAATCTACTTAGTATTGTAATTATTTTACCTTGTTTAACCCACGCTATTCGATTTTCACTTATTACTACTAATTTTTTAACTGTGTTTAAAGCACTCTATTCGATTTTCACTGATGCTTACTAATTATTTAGCAGTGTTTAAAAGTACTAGTGGTACTCATAAAGACCCATGAAAATCACACACTAATTCAATTGTTGATTCTCTTGTCTAGATTTAAATGATAAAAGATTTAAATAAAAAAATGATAAAAATTAATTAATATAGATTAAAAAATATTTATAACTAAAAATTAGATTATTTTACATAGCGTAAAAATGAATGAACGTACCTGAATTATATTGATTTTTTAATAAGACAGATATCGGTAATTAATTGAGTTATTGAAACCTCAAAATATATTCGCTTTTACTATAAATACACATTGACACACACATGTAATATTAGTTGAAAATCGATGGCTATTTGTAATTTAAGTCAACATGAACTGCAAATAGTCAGTGATATCTGATTAATATTAAAGAAATACAAATATTAATAACAAATTTTAAATTTAGGGAACATTAGGGAATATTAATATTCCAAATGACTTCGGATAAAGTTTAGCAAGGATCCGTTGCAGTTTATTCATTTAGTGCGTGCTGATGTATGGATGGATGTATGGATGTATGTATGTATGTTATCGTTTTTTTGGCCCACGATTTTTTCCACACCGTTTCAGCGATTGAAATGAAATTGAAAACCTAGCATTCGTTTAACAAAATGAAGCGCTGATTAGTTTTTGGTACATATCGGCCCACAAACATTAGTACTTTATTTCCAGTACTTTTTTAGTTTTTTCTAAATATCTTGAAAATGACTTAACCAATTTTGATTAAATTTAATATCCTAATTAAGTACCTTGGGGCTTTTAATTGAGGTTACTAATATATTCTCGACTCATTTAATAAATTGATGATGGTGAACTTGGCAGCACATTAGATTTCACTTACTTTTTTTGGCAAACGGGTTTTATTAATCAAACTTGGCCTTTTTTTACACTAAGTATTTTTGTTGAGATTACAAATACCCCAAAGCTTTCCGGGTAAAAACACAATTTAACTGGACATTTGTTTTTAATAAAAAAAATCCAACTAAATATTTTCCCTTGTTGATTGACCCCCCCCCCCACATGAAATTTTTCTGGCTACGCCTGCTTTTATATAATATGTTTTTATAGGATTTTCGTATAAAAAAAAATTCTTAAAAAAGTTGTTCAATTTTTTTGTAGATTGAGGCTATTTAAAGAACAATATAGGTTTCTATTTATAAAACAGAACTTAATATTGAAATACCTTGAAAGCTTGTTCTAGGTTGACAAACAAAAGCGTATTTTAGTTTCCCCCTCGATATAAATAAACTTTTATTTGAAACTTTTTTTCACTGTTTTTGAGTTATAAAAAACTCAGCCTGTATATATAAATATATATATATATATATGTATATTTTCGAGGGGTGAACCGCGACCTAATATGCTGTACACCTACTTCCATTTGTACTTCCACTTGTACTTCCAAATATTTCCAAATAATTTCAAATATTTCCAAGTACTTTCAAATATTTCGAAGTACTTCCAAATATTTCCAAGCACTTTCAAATATTTCCAAGTGCTTCCAAATATTTCCAAGTACTTCCAAATATTTCCAACTACTTTCAAATATTTCCAAGTACTTCCAAAATACTTCCAAAGAAGTGTACACCTACTTCAATCATGGATCACCCTCACTGTACACCTACTTCCACTTGTACTACCGAACATTTCCAAGTACTTTCAAATATTTCCAGGTACTTCCATATATTTCCAGGTACTTCCAAATATTTCCAAGTAATTCCAAATATTTCCAAGTAATTCCAAATATTTCCAAGTAATTCCAAATATTTTCAAAAACTTTCAAATATTTCCAGGTACTTCCAAATGTTTCCAAGCACTTCCATATATTTCCAAGTACCTACTTCTAAATATTTCCAAGTACTTCCAAATATTTCCAAGTGCTTTCCAATATCTCAAAGTACTTCCAAATATTTCCAAGTACTTCCAAAATACTTCCAAAGGGGTGTACACCTACTTCCAATCGCGGATCACCCCTCTTGTATTTTGTATGAAATCGCGTTTCCCATTTGTTATCCAGGGTTAAATCTTGTCATAGATAATATCAGGAATATCTTTTGAAAATGTTTTTTGTAAATAACCAAATATTTTAAAAAGAACTGGAGTTTTTCCCTGAACATTTTACCATTCCCCTTCTAATTTTGTAATAATTATCTATTTACCAAAGTATCATTCACTAACCAAATTGAATTATTATGGAAAGTAGATTGTGGATTAATAATGTATTCCTAGTAAAGGGATATGTAAAATATAGTTATTTGAAATAAGCTTTAATATGGTAGGAAGCTTTAAATATAATAAAAATGTTTCGTATTTAAATAAAATGAAATATTATTCTGATAGTGGTCCAATAGTTGAAAGCGCAAATGATTAAGTGGGTATGACTAACCACAAAAGGAAATATTAATGATAGGTTTATATAAATATTCAATGTTTTCGTGACTATGTATATTGACACAACCAATCCTGGTGACGAAAGCGTTCCGAGGTCACATTACTATTTAAAATTTATGCAAAATAATATTTTTGATTATCTCATACATATTAAAATATATAAAAGTCTTGAACTCAACATATACGGATGATATAACAATTTATATTAGTTTTAAGCATTTACTTTTTTAGAAGTCTTCTTAATAATTATCATATTTGATCTGGGTTCCCAAAGAAAATAAATCTTATCTTTCTTATTATATTAAACGATTAATTCTTGTATATATATATTTATTTATTTAACGATTTGTATGAAATTCACAGGTTAGTGGGTTTTGTGTTGACAATTCGATCTGTCACGGTCTCATCTTCGACTAAGTTGTTTTTGATGTTTTTTTTTTGTTAATTGAAATAATTATTCACGGGTGGTTGTCTCGATAAAAATGTATAATTATATTTTTATTCAATTTCCTTTTAATAATTAATTGCTTTTTTTTTATTTTAAATTCCACCAATAGATCATTACAAATATTATTATATATTAGAATTTGCCAATTTCATTCTCTTAAAAAATCCGAAAATTCGAAGGATCTGGTACTTCCTTCTTCAGGATTTAAAAGGATCAACGAAAGAACCTCCGTGTATATTAATTTTATTTTTAACCGACTTCAAAAAAGGAGGAGGTTCTCTATTCGACTGAATTTTTTTTTTTTTTTTTTTGTGCCTATGTTACCTCATGTCTCCGCCAATTGTCAACCGATTTTGAAATTTTTTTTTGCATTAGGTCCAGTCTAGCTTCCGATTGGTCCCATTTTTTTCGTTTTTTTTTCATAGGTATTAGACCTTTTTTATTAGGTTTGTTTAGACCAAACCTCTTTGTTTATGAACCGATTTCGATGGTTCTTTTTTTATCCGAAAGGGGTGTCTTAGGGATGGTGTCATATTAATTTGGTCAAGTTCTGATGATATGATCACTATTAATAACATCACTAAAAAGAGAAAAATAAAAATAATTTTTAAGAAAAAAATAAAAACCCACTTCAAAAAATTAAATGCAACAAATAAAATACACTAAAAGGTATAAAATAATTATTATCTTATTTAGTTACAACTAAACGACGAAATATTAACATGAAATTACTTTTTGAAGTTGGTGCCAAACATATACCTTTTATGAATCGCACTCGACGGATCATACTTAGTACGTTTGGCGGGTACGCTCGCTTATAGGTATAGTTTGTTTGGTACCGGCTTCAAAAAGTAATTTCATGTTAATATTTCGTGGTTTAGTTGTAACTAAATAAGATAATAATTATTTTATACTTTTTAGTGTATTTTATTTGTTGCATTTAATTTTTTGAAGTCGGTTTTTTTTTTTTTCTTAAAAATTATTTTTATTAATTGCAATTACATTCAAAACTTTGTGGCCAGTGATAGGTCTTGATGATGGCCACAGCGGGTGTAAACGTTGGTAAAAGTATAAATTAAGTTTTATTTCTCCGATTAAAAATAGACCTTTTTACCTGAATTTAAAATTAAAAATAATATTAGTATATCGTTTTTAACTGAATCAAAAAATTACCGAGCATCGCTAAAGGTTACTCCAGGTACTAAATAAATAATATTAATTATAATAAATAAATACCTAATCTTTCGTTAGAGATATCTATGCAATGAGAGTTGTTAATCTTTCATTTCTCCGGTTTTAGGGTTCCGTACAAAAATAAAACGAATTACTTACAAAATTTTATAAATTCTTTCATTCTATTTTTATGAACAACAGAACAACCATTAAGAAATATTTTTTTTGTTTTAATGCGATCGAATGCAAATCCGCAAAGTGGTGAACTCATCAACAAATAACCCAATATCTAGTCATATCAAAGAATTAATTGACAGCTTGCAGCCCTTTAAATTGGCCGTCGAAATATTGTGTAGAAGAGTTGATGCTATTTGTTTTTAAGATAAATTTTCCAAAAAAGAGGTCTGATTTAATTATTTAAAATACTTTTATCATTATTTTCAAATTATTTAATTATTTTGAATTATTTAATACTACCATATATGGTAAATATGAAGTTGAAAAGACCGTTTAGTTATCCAAATCCTACAAATTAATGTGATAGATAACTGGTATTGTGATTTACTTTAGTAACTATTTAAATTTATTATAATTATCTTTTTTTAGACAAGTTATAGATTAGATAGAGAATATTAGATATATAAAAAATAAATAAGTTAATTCGCCCAAAGCTACTTGCATTTAAAAGCTAACAAGGTCTTAGTCATCATTATATAGGTACACATTATGTGATGGGTTGTGCAGTTAACTAATAGGAAGTTAAACTTTAAAATAATTTTGTTAACTAGAGTAGGTACTACCAATTGTAGATTTTTGTACTTTTTATTAAACTTAGTTTGATTATTGACAAAATAAATAAATTTCTACTAATTAACATCTACAACTTGTATCTGAAAAGTTTTTGATAGGAGCAGTCTAAAGGGGGTAGGGGCCCCCTGCCAGACACCCCTAAACTTTAAGAACTCAAGCTTGAGTGGTTTGCCACAAAGGAATTTAGTCTTTTTGATTTTAAGTCGATTCTTCCACGTTTTTAGTAGAAGTGGTCATTAATAGTCAAAACAACAAAAATGGAATGCAATAAGGTTATTCCCTCTAGTATTAGATAAGAATCGATGGTTATTTTTTGATTTTAAGTCGATTCCTCCATGTCTTCACCAATGGTTATCAATAATAACCGAAATGTCAAAAATCTATGTAAAAACCATTAAAACTGTCCGCCTATTGAGGTAACATTTTTTTGTAGGTCGCCAAGTAACATATATAAAATTTATCTTTTATATTATAGCGAAAGTATAATTATAATTTATTAAAGTTTAGGGGTGTCTGGCAGGGGGTAGCAACTGTCATAAGTGTCCGGCAATGGATGAAGAGATTTCTAAAGTTATCCCGAAGAAAAATAAAAAATTGAGCTTTATACTTTAACGAATTTAAAGTACTGATTTTATACCCTTTATTACCTGTTACCTGCCAAAGTAACCACAACCCAAACTCTATAGTCGCTGGTCGTTCTTACCTGTATAGGGGACATGCACAGAAAAACTTTCAGCTTTTATAAAATAACAAAGGTCTGGCAGTCGTGGGCTCTTGATCTATTAATTATTTTTATAGAGAAAAGTTTGTGGAATTTAACAGCCTGAAATATATTTATTTTCAATATTTTTATATAATTCCATTTAAATTGAGTAGGTAAACTTAATTATTTTTATAGTGAAATGTTTGTGGAATTTAACAGCATGAAATATATTTTTTTCATTATTTTTATATAATTCTATTTAAATTGAGTAGGCAAACAATTATTTATATAGAGAAATGTTTGCGGAATTTAACAGAACAAAAGTTACATTGATAAATACATACATGCTACATATATGCATACATACATACATGTGAAGCTAATATAAAGCGTGTAATTAAAACTCTCTCTCTAAATAAATAGCTTCATTTTTTCTTTACCCCGTCAACTGTCATTTTAAAGGATCGATCGTTTGCAAATTACATTTCCAAATAAGTAACATTTTCCATGATTTACAACTTTACCTTTTCATCTGAAAAGGGTTTGTTAATGCGAATTTAGTTTTGCAAATGAAATTGGTTCAACCCAAATCAAAATACAAGTAGCTATATTGCCAATTATGGAATAATGTTTAGTGTTCAAGGTACAAACAGCCCATGAATGCACCGAGTGCACTAACGAGATCAAAAGCTCTTGGAGAGCTGTCGCTTTTATAGTATAGCTGCTGGCCTCTGATCGATACTCGATTTGCATCGAGACCCGTGTAAAGAGCTTCGCAGAATTGAGCCTGAGCCCTCTGCCACTAAATATCCCTACAAGGGTATATATGTACGGTTAAACTCTTAAGCCACAACACATTCCCGTTGTTTATTCGAAAACACATTCTAAAGCAATTCAAGAAAACTCGCCAAAGAAAACACGGAGCCATTGCAAAGAGAATGGCAATGTTGTCAAAATAGAATTTCACTTCATTTAAATAAAGTGATCTCCGCATTCTTATTTTATTGTCTTTTATCAAAATAAATGTTATCAGAATGTAAATAAAAGTTTCCAAATAATTTCTTTAGATTAAGCAAAGATTGAAAGCCATTTGATATATTCAATGTCTGTTTATTTCGCTCTTTTGTGTCAGCAAACTTTGAAGGGTGCTGTATTTGAATGTGGAATTCAGGATAAACCTGGCCATCTGCCATTACTATTCCTGGGTGGATATTTGTATAAGAAAACTAAACAAATTTAAAGTAATGACTTTATTCTGGACCAATAATAAGGAATTGAAATTTTTTCAAAAACTATAAATGATTTATTTATTTTTTTTTTCAATTTATTGGAACCGTATTTTGAAAATAATTTCTTTTAAATTAGAGGTAACTTCATAAAATCACTCTGGTAATTGAAGAACTCAAGAAACCGATTATACAGGGTGAGGCCATAAAATTCTACCACATTTTAAAGAGATATAAAAAAAATGAAAAAATTTAACTAGAAAAAAATTGAATATATTTTTGAAAAGAACATAAAATAATTATTTTTTTTTTAATTTGTTCTAAACATTATCAGACAAAAAGGGTGAGGAGGTCAAAAATGAAAATTCTAGCCCTTTTGACCAAGCTCAACCAAATTTTGTATACCTACATAATATGGGGATCTCCAGAAGACTAGAAATGCAAAAACTAACCACCAAAGGGGGGGGGGGTCAAAAATGAAAACACTAGCCCTTTCGACCAAACTATGTATACAAAATCTCGTTAGTTTTTGCATGTCTAGCCTCCTGTGGGTCCTCAGAATATGTATACAAAATTTGGTTGAGTTTGGTCAAAAAGGCTAGAATTTTCATTTTTGACCCCTCCCCCCTATTTTTGACTGATAATGTTTAAAACACATTAAAAAAAATGTATGTTCTTTTCAAAAATATATTCAGTTTTTTCTAGTTTTTTCATTTTTTATAAAATGTGGTAGATCTTTATGCCCCACCCCCTGTATATATATCAGTGGCGTAAAATTCATGGATGCTTTAGATGCGGCGCATCCCTAAAATGTCAAACATTCAGAGTATTTTCATAAATATTGACTTCAAAATTTCAGGTGAATCTTTAAATTTTCAAATTATTATCCGTTATTTCAAATATTTCTATAAAAAACATTTTTTGTTTTGAAAAATATATTGTTTCTCGAAATGAAATAAAATTGTTGCATAGTTTCAAGGTGAAATTAAAATGAGTGATTTTTTCGAAAAGGGTGCGGATAGAAGGTTTGAAGTCTCTGGTCGATTACCATCTCATGGACTGTGGAGTTTAAGTCGCAAGAATTATTTTCTGACTCCTACCCTCACTCACACAAAGCAGTATCCTTTTGGGACGAAGGTCCCAAAATATAATTTTTAAAAATCTAATGTTAATTTGAAAAATAATGAAAATGATTTCACTGAATAATTTTGTGGCAACTAGAGTTTACTGATATTGGTTGAGTTTGGTCCAAATGTATAGAATCTTCATTTTAGACCTTCCGCCTCATTTTGGATGTTTATTTTCTTAAAATTTTAAACGAAAATGTCAAAAAATAGAACCAAAGTTGTAGAGGATGTAATTTTTGACATTTACGTTTAAAAATTTTTGAAAATAAACACCCAAAATGAGCCGGAATGTCAAAAATGAAGATTCTAGACCTTTGAACCAAACTTAACCAACATCATTAAATTCTAGTTGCCACAAAAGTATTCAGTGAAACCCGTTCTTACTAAAAATGGGTGTTTACTGCAACATATACCTATACAAGAATTGGTCACTTAATATAATAAAGATTCACAGGTGGATGTGTCAATAAAAATTTATAATTTTTTTTTTTTAATTTCCTATTATTAATTTTTTTTTTTGCTCATATTATTATAATATTAAAAATTTAGAAATTTAATTAATTAGAGGTATTTTCTATTGAAGACGAACTGGTAGAATGCCAAAAATTATATTTACCCACTATACGCGAGTGTTTACCTATATTCGAGTTCACTCAAGTTCTCTATAAATATGGTATATCAAAGTAAAAAAAATATGATTTTTAAATTCGCTATCTAAAGAATCAGAAATAAATATGAGACTATAAGCTTTAAAAATTCGATAAAATCTTTTAATTATCATAATATTGTTATTACTTAATTTTATTAAAAAAGTTCAACATATCATATTTGCATGTAAAATAGTATACAAATAGAAATTTATAGGAAATATTATGTAATGATTGTATTATATAATTTATATATATACGCGATATATAAAATATATATATAAGAGATAAGGGAATGTCAAGGATTCATTCATAAAAATAAAACTTAATAATTTAGTATTTCATCGTTTGAGTCCATATTTTATTTAATATTTTAAAATCGCAGGGAAGTGGACAAAAATCAAACAACAGAGTTAGTTATTTAATTCACCAGACGTTTCGTCACTTTATTGCAGACTTCATCAGTGGCTCATTCAATATAACTCTTTGTCAAAAATCTCTCAACTATAAGGCAGCCAGCAACGAATTTTCCATTAAAACATAATTATGATTTTTGACAAAGAGTTATAATGAATGAGCCACTGATGAAGTCGCAATAAAGTTACGAAACGTCTGGTGAATTAAATAACTGACTCTGGTGTTTGATTTTTGTCCACTTCCCTGCGATTTTAAAATACTTAATAATTTATTTCTATATTTTAAATAAGTATATATTCACTATTATTCCTGGCAAAAATGTAAATAAGCATAAAGGCGCACTATCATTGAGAAAATCAGGCGTTGCCTAAACTCCTACACACGTTTCTGATTTATGGTAGTTAGCCCTACGATGATGGATATGTGTAGGTTGCGTTGATAATCCGATATCACTCGAAAAGCAAATAAGCCGGTCAATTGCGAGTCGGACGAAGGCTTTTGTACTAGGGGTTTCTCATTTCCCGGATAATAATAATTCCCGGGAACAGGCCCGGATCGAATAGGTGCGAGGCCCGATTGGATTTTATTTTGCGGGGCCCTCTCTATATATTAAATATTTAAATAAAATTCAAATTCAGTATATATATATATAAATATATTAAATGTCATGGATCATCAGATAGGTAAACTTCTACATAAATTAAAAAATAAAAATGTTCAAAATACAAAAACATTTATTGAATATAAATTTACATCACCGAATAGGAATACATGAATTTACATATTTCTAAGTTTTTGTTCTGTAAATTCTTCTAAAATTGTTTGAAAATCTAATTTCCTTGCGTCTTCACTTTCAATCGACATAATTGCTAAACTATTTAATTTATCCTGATTCATTGTCGATCTCAGATAGTTTTTTATTAGTTTTAGCCTGGAAAATGATCTTTCTCAAGAAGCAACGCTAACTGGAATTGTTAAGAATATTCGGAGAACAATAAACAAGTTTGGAAATGCCGTTGCTCTATCATTATCCGATAAAAATTTGAACATTTTATACGGATTTTCAAAAATTCTGAAAAGGAAAAATAGGTTTCAAAGCTTCCATTTCTTCAACTAACATTTTTCCGTCAATATCAGCTTCTTTCACCTTTGGCACATCATTTTCTGTTAGCTTAGAATCTGTTAGAGAAATTTCTAATTTAGCTGCATGTTTGTCTCTAATATAGGACTATCCCGATTAAATTCAATACATTTGACATTAACTTTTACGGGTATCAGTTTTCTATATTATAAAGTATAGGTATATTATATAATAAACACATTAATAAATTTCATCCAGCAATGCGAACTTAAAATAAATATATTTTTAATTATTTGAATAATTCATAATTTATCCATTATCGTCAAAAGCAATTTGCTTTAAATTTCGAAATTTTTTTTTGTTCATTTTGATGGTAACGCGGGGCCCTTTCAAATGCGGGGCCCGATTGGGCCCAATCGCTCCAATCGCCCTTTATCCGGCCCTGCCCGGAAACGAGAATATTTCGAAGATATTCCAGGGAAAACTGGGTTTTAATATTTACTAATCAAAATAAATTTATTAATTTAAAAAAAAACAATTAAAATATTCATTTATTTTTTCATTAAAACAAAAAACTTAATTACTAATAGAACAAAAAAAAGTTATTTATCAGAAGAGTTTTTAAAATGAGTTCTGAGACAAACTAGCGCATTAATCGAATTGTCGTTGAGTCGTGTCCTAATTTTGGTGACAAAAAAGCCAGCAGTGGAAAATACTCTCACTTTCTTTTCAGGTTGGTTTAATGCAAAGGAGAGCATCTAAGAGCTTTTTCTAAACTTTTTGTAAATTACCCACTGGCTTCAAATAAATTAAATTCTTTTAATAGAGTCTTTTAATAAAATCTCCAATTTCTTTCTGACAACATTATTTTTCTTTAATAACCCTTTAATATTAATATTTAAAATTTTATATCAGTGAAATAATAACTGATGTTATTGAAATTAAATTAAACTTACTTTAATTCCCAAAGAAACTGCAATCTTTTAATTATTTAAACTCTAAATCTATTCTTGTTGTAACTTTTTAAAATATAAAGACTAAAGACACACACACCTTGATTTTCAAATATTTGTATTGCGCAGCTGCATAATCAGGAATATAAGAAAGTCAATGCTGGTTACTTTGTTTCAAATAATTTTAAATAAAAAAAGTATTTTTCAAATATTTATTTTTCATTTATATGATGATAAATGTTATAAATAATCCCAGGAATTGACTTTTTTTCTCGGGAAATCGGGAACTATACTTTATATCTTTAAATATTCTTGAGAAATCACATACGTCTTATTATGTCTTCGAAAAGTAACAATAATGATAATGCGTGAATTGGTGGAATTTTTATGATTTCAAGTTAAGCCAACAGGAAGAAAAATCAGTTAAAAATAGTCTTTTCTGCCTTTCAAAGAGAATTAAATTTAAAATAAATTGACACGTTCTGATATGGCCATTCACTTGACTTTACCATACACTTCTGGTTGAATTTGGTACAAGGGCTTAGATTTTCATTTTCTGACCCCCCTCCGTCCCCCTATTTAGGGCTGTTTGTTTTTGCATTTTTAGTGTTCTGGGGGCCCACTGATTAGGTATGTATACAAAATTTTGTTGAGTTTGCTCAAATGGCCTAGATTTTTATCCCCCCCCCCTTAATTTTAAGTCGATATACAGCAAAATCTAATCAAATCTTAAACTCAATGCACCAATACTAGGTGGGAAATTTGGTTTTGATATTCACACTAGTTTTTGAGCTAGCTCGTCCACAAAATTTAGTAACGTACAGAAAAACCAACAGGCGTACTAACAGACATTTTGACAAAACAGTTATTATCTCGAAAAATATAATTTTTTCGATGTTCACTTATTAGAGCTTTTTTGTAGAGAAAATGCCATGATTTTGCTCAATGTTTTTAATCAAAATAGTTTCAGTCGTTTTGGTGATATTTCGAAAAAAAGAAGGAAAAAATCCACTTTTTTCATGCACGATTACAATACTTGACCATACCCTGTATGGTAAAGTAACGAATTAGGAACCACTGAGATTCGAGATTAAAATTTACAAGTTACATGTAAAAAATTTTTATCGAATGAATGAAGAAAAAAATATAATGTGATGGGAGTTAACCATGTAAAAATATCTTTAATTACTTTTTTTTTTTACTTTACCATACAGGGTATGGTCAAGTAATGTAATCGTGCATTAAAAAAGTGTTTTTTTTGCTTCTTTTTTTCGAAATATCTAAAAAACGACTGAAACTATTATATATTAAAAAAATTGTGCGAAATCATGGAATTTCGGTCTACAAAATTTTGTGGACGAGCTAGCTCAAAAATGAGTGTGAATATCGAAACCAAATTTCACACGTAGTTTTGGTCCATTGAGATTAAGAGCTTATTAGATTTTTGGTGTATATCGACCCAAAATTAAGGTGGGTGGAGGGGGGGGGGTTAAAAATTAAAAACTAGGCCATTTGAGCAAACTCAACCTAATTCTGTATACATAATAAGTGGGCTCCAGAAGTCTAAAAATGCAAAAACTAACCCCCTCCCCTACATGATTATAAATAATTTTATTAAATATTAAATATAAGTGAGGATCCAGGTTGTATGGTAAAGTCAAGTGGATGGCCACATTAGAACACGTCAGCTTATTCATAGTGGTTTCAAAATGTTGAAAAATATAGAAAATCTAAAAATGTGTATTAATAACTGCACCATTTTCCCAAGTTTCAGCTTTTATATCTTAAACAAAAAGCTTTGAAAAGTTTTCCCTTTTTCTTTCGACTAGATAAAATTAATAAGGCTGATTAATTAATTAAAGTTCTTGCTATTGGACATCACTGGGTCTTCAAATTGTCGGTCTGCTGGTAATAAAATATTATAAAAAGATTAATTAATCTCCCAGCACTCCATTGGTCTCTTTTAACTAGATGTAATCTTTCTATCGTCGAGATAATCTTTTCATCATCATCGCCTTCAATAAAGCTTTAATTTTCCCTTGATCTCTTTTAACGCTGTCTTTCCGATCACCCATCCCCGCTTTCCTTCCTAAATACTAACCAGCAGATAAGAACTAAGAACACAATATCACGTCAAAGCAGTCGCCTCCTTTTGTCAACATATATCATTCTAGGATTTTTCAAGAGCGGTTGTCTCCTTTGGACTTTGTTAGAATTTACTCCTTCCCTTAGCCAATATATAGCTTTTCCATTTATCCCGAATCCACTCTTTTTACCCTCAATTGCCATCATTGCTACTTCAACTAAAATGTAAACTTTTTCTTTTAAATGACTTTTATTATTTTGACAATCCCTTTTTGAAGTGAAACTTCTTTAGCGACGTATCTGTTTGAATTTGATTAGTTAACAATAAAGGGGAATTGAGTCAATAAGAGACAAGCCCTGATTTTAAATTAATAATTTAAATTTCCTAATTTTATTAAATTTTATTAGTTTACCATACAGGTATGGTCAAGTATTGTAATCGTGCATGAAAAAAGTGTTTTTTCCTTCATTTTTTTTTGAAATATCTAAAAAACGGCTAAAACTATTTAGATTAAAAAAATTGAGCGAAACCAGGGCATTTTGCTCTACAAAAAATCCCTAATAAGTGATCATCGAAAAAATTATATTTTTTTGAGATAATAATTGTTTTGTCAAAATGTCTGTTAGTCTGATAGTTAGTCTGTGCGTTACCAAATTTTTGTGGACGAGCTAGCTCAAAAACTAGTGTTAATATCGAAACCAAATTTCACACGTAGTTTTGGTTCATTGAGGTTAAGAGCTGATTAGATTTTGATGCATATCGACCAAAAATTAAGGGGGTAGAGAGGGGGGGTTAAAAATTAAGAATCTAGGCCATTTGAGAAAACTCAACCAAATTTTGTATACATAATCAGTGGGACCCCAGAAGTCTAAAGATGCAAAAACTAACCGCACAAAATGGGGAGAGGGGTCAAAAAATGAAAATCTTGGCCATTTACCAAACTCAACCAATTTTATATACATAATCAGTGGGACCCCAGAAGTCTAGAAATGCAAAAACTAACCGCACAAAATGTGGGGGGGGGCTGCTGTAGGGTCAAAAATGAAAATCTAGGCTCTTGTACCAAACTCAACCAAATTTTGTATACATAATCAGTGGGACCCAAGAAGTATAAAAATGCAAAAACTAACCCCCTAAATGATTATAAATAATTTTAGGGACCAGGTTGTATGGTATAGTCAAGTGGATGGCCACATCAGAAGACGTCAGCTTATTTTTATTGAACAATTAGTGGGTTATAAAATAATAATTTAAATTTACTAATTTTAATAAATTTTATTTGTCATGAACTATTAGTGGGTTTTAAAATTAAAGTTTCACTTCCCCTTGAGCTTATGTGGATGAGGCTCACATATTTTGTCTTCATATTCTTTTCACTTGTTAATAATTTATTTTAATTGGCGTAATTGCATAAGAGTGCTTTGATTACAATAATAATCTTGTTAAAATTCTTTTTAATTACAATATGATGAGAAAAAAGTTGAATAATTACCAGTAGGCATCTGTAAAGGAAGCTCGAATCCGAATCTGAGGTTTGCTAACAGAATTTCGTAACGGAACATTATCAAAAATGCAAAAAAAAAAAAAGTAAAAATGTCTTTTTTGGCGTTTTATTGCTTATAACTCGAAAACTAAACTTTTCGTAAATAACTTTCCTATTCAAAATGAAAGTTAATAAAACTTCCTACAGATTTCATCGTTTAGGTTTTTTCTCCGACCAACCGTTCGGGCTCAGGCGCTAGTTGAAAATTGTCGTATTTTTTCTGTTTCCGCAAATGTCCAAAACTAGCACTTTTTTCGATTTTTTCCCATTTTGACCATGAAAGAGCACATTTTCGACAAACACCACTCTATACACTTTTAAGCTAAATTAAATTTGATATAATTCAAAGAAAGTTTCATCTTAATTGCATAATGGTAACCCGTGTCACAATGAGGTTAACGTTTTGAAAAACTGCAATTTTTTGCAAAAAAATCACAGTTTTTCTTCATAAAATGAAAACCACTAATCCTAGAAACTTGATTTTTGTCTCATTCTCTAGGAAATTTTGTTAACTTGAACGTTTACTTGGACCACTTTTTTGATAAAACTCTGAGATTTGTAGATATCCAGATTTTTCCATGAAATTTTTGAGGATTTGAATCATATCCTATCATGGAAAATGCTAGATATCTATAAATCTAGAGTTTTGTCAAAAAAGTGGTCCAAGTAAACGAAAAGTTTATAGTTTTCGAGTTATAAACAAAAGGTATTATATTAAGTAACTATTAATAACATCACTAAAAAGAGAAAAATAAAAATAATTTTTATAAAAAAAAAATAAAACCGACTTCAAAAAACTTAAATGCAACAAATAAAATAATAAAACTCAAAAATAAAATAAAATGCTCTAAAAGCTATAAAATAATTATCTAATTTAGTTACAACTAGACGATGAAATATTTACATGAAATCACTTTTTGAAGTCCGTGCTAAACAAACTATATAAGCGAGCGTACCCGCCAATCGTACTAAGTATAAAAATTTTTAAGAAAAAAATAAAAACCGACTTCAAAAAATTAAATGCAACAAATATAAAAATACACTAAAAGGTATAAAATAATTATTATCTTATTTAGTTACAACTAAACGACGAAATATTAACACGAAATTACTTTTTAAAGTCGGTGCCAAACAAACTATACCTATAAGCGAGCGTACCCGCCAAACGTACTAAGTAAGATCCGTCGAGTGCGATTCATAAAAGGTATATGTTTGGCACCAACTTCAAAAAGTTATTTCGTGTTAATATTTCGTCGTTTAGTTGTAACTAAATAAGATAATAATTATTTTATACCTTTTAGTGTATTTTTACATTTGTTGCATTTAATTTTTTGAAGTCGGTTTTTATTTTTTTCTTAAAAATTTTTATTTTTCTCTTTTTAGTGATGTTATTAATAGTGATTATATCGTCAGAACTTGACCAAATTAATATGACACCATCCCTAAGACACCCCCTTTCGGATAAAAAAAGAACCATCGAAATCGGTTCATAAACAAAGAGGTTAGGTCTAAACAAACCTAATAAATAAGGTCTAATACCTATGAAAAAAAATCGAAAAAAAAATGGGACCAATCGGAAGCTAGACTGGACCCAATGCAAAAAAAATTTTCAAAATCGGTTGACAATTGGCGGAGATATGAGGTAACATAGGCCAAAAAAAAAAAAAAAAAAAAAAAAAAAAAAAAATTCAATCGAATAGAGAACCTCCTCCTTTTTTGAAGTCGGTTAAAAATCTGTCGAGTTTGATTCATAAAATGTATATGTTTGGCACCGAATTCAAAAAGTGTTTCATGTAAATATTTCATCGTATAGTTGTAACTAAATTAGATAATTATTTTATAACTTTTAGAGCATTTTATTTTATTTTTGAGTTTTATTATTTTATTTGTTGCATTTAATTTTTTTGAAGTCGGTTTTATTTTTTTTTATAAAAATTATAACATCGCTTAAGTAGTAGATATTCGCCCACTTTCCCCTATCTACTTTCTAATGTGTGGAGGTTCACAAATTTTAATCCTTCATTAGGATTCGTGGGGTTTGATGGGTGATGAGTGATAGGTGAAGAGGAGAGTGTTCAGAGGACATGTATAGGGTTGGCGAGGTAAATGATTATCGGAGGTGGGTCTAGGGGTGAAGGATAGTACATAGTTTTATTTGTAATAGAAAGAAAACATATCTATATTTTTTAATATTCTTATTACATTTGATTGAAATTTCGACTTGTTTCGTTTTAACAAATTTAGTGTTGTTTTATTTTAGATATCTGTGTAAAGTGAAATACTTAAATAATGTAAATAGTAAAATATTAATACAATTATGATTTATTCATAATGTCTAAAAATACTATGGGGGGAGGGGGGCTGGTAAAATCTCGCCCCAGGCGCCTACAACCCACGCGACGGCTCTGGATGTATGATAATAAAATAATTATATACATACATATTCATGTCTCACATACTATTGTAAAACATCTGGTCACTTTAATTATACATAAACAATTAAAAAAGAACTTGGAAATAAGCTGACGTGTTCTGATGTGGCCATCCACTTGACTTTACCATACAGCCTGGCCCCTCACTTTTAATATTCAATAAAATTATTTATAATCATGTAGGGGAGGGGGGTTAGTTTTTGCATTTTTAGACTTTTGGGATCCCACTGATTATATATACAAAATTTGGTTGAGTTTGGTCAAATGGCCAAGATTTTAATTTTTTAACCCTGCCCCCCGCCCCCCCCATTTTGAGCGGTTAGTTTTTGCATTTTTAATCTTCTGAGGTCCCAATGATTATGCATACAAAATTTGGTTGAGTTTGGTCAAATGGCCTAGATATTAATTTTTTGACCCAGCACCCCCCCCCCTTTTGGGCGGTTAGTTTTTGCATTTTTAGACTTCTGGGGTCCACTGATTATGTATACAATATTTGGTTGAATTTGGTCAAATGGCCTAGATTTTTAAATTTTAACCCCCCTCCACCACCCTTAATTTTTCGTCGATATGCACTAAAATCTAATCAGCTCTTAATCTCAATGGATTAAAACTACGTGTGAAATTTGGTTTCGATATTCACACTAGTTTTTGAGCTAGCTCGTCCACAAAATTTGGTAAAGCACAGACTAACTAACAACCAGGCAGACTAACAGACATTTTGACAAAACAGTTATTATCTCAAAAAATATAATTTTTTCGATGTTTACTTATTAGAGCTTTTTTTCAATCAAAATAGTTTCAGCCGTTTTTGAGATATTTCGAAAAAAAAAATTAAAAAAAAACAATTTTTTCATGCACGATAACAATAATTGACCATACCCTGTATGGTAAAGTAAAAAATATATAGTAATAACATTGGAATTAGTTGTAGATTTTTCTGCCAACTAAACATAATAATAGAAAAATAACTCTTGTCTAATATGTTTACTGTTCTATAATCATGTGTTTCTGTGTAAAATAAACTTTAAATAATGTCAGAGTTATTATTTTGCCAAACAAGAAATGGCCAAGAATTGTAATCGTGCATGAAAAAATTTTTTTTCTTCTTTTTTTCGAAATATCTCAAAAACGGCTGAATTTTGATTAAAAAAATTGAGCAAAACCATGGCATTTTTCTCTACAAAAAAGCTCTAATAAGTGAACATCGAAAAAATTATATCTTTCGAGATAATAACTGTTTTGTCAAAATGTCTGTTAGTACGCCTGTTAGTTTTTCTGAGCGTTACCAAATTTTATGGACGAGCTATCTCAAAAAGTAGTGGGAATATCAAAACCAAATTTCCCACCTAGTATTGGTGCATTGAGTTTAAGATTTGATTAGATTTTGCTGCATATCGACTTAAAATTAAGAGGGGGGGGGGGATTAAAAATTAAAAATCTAGGCCATTTGAACAAACTTAACCAAATTTTGTATACATAATCAGTGGACCCCCAGAAGTCTAAAAATCAAAAGTTAACTGCCAAAAATGGGGGGAGGGGGTGTTGGGTCAAAAAATGGAAACCTTGGCCATTTACCAAACTCAACCAAATTTTGTATACATAATCAGTGGGCCCCTAGGAGTCTAAAAATGGAAAAACTAACCTCCCTCCCCTGCATGATTATAAATAGCTTTATTAAATATTAAATATAAGTGAGGGGCCAGGTTGTATGGTAAAGTCAAGTGGATGGCACATCAGAACGTGTGAGTTTATTTTTTTTTATCATTATTCAGTTTCACCGAAAAGGTTCCATTTCTGAAGTCCGCCTCTGTGTAAAATAAACTTTAAATATTGTCAGTTTTTTATCCAATATTTGAATTATAGTTTCAGAAATACAAAACATCTAAATTATAAAAAAATCTATATTATCCTAAATAATGCAAATTTTGGATGCCCAATCCCGAACCCACCCTCCAAATTTTTCTGCCCAATTGAAAAATAAAAAAGCTGGCGCCGCCACTGTATTTGAGCCCCACTCGCACTTGTCCGTGTTATTATTGAATCCCAAGTCGAGGTCACACTATTTATGTTGGCAATATTGTCAGTGTGGTGTTTGGTTGTCGGGTAAAAGATTCGTCCCCCGTCGCGTCGCGTGAGTTGATCTGATAAAATAAGTCTGAACGGAGCGGAGTGCGCCAGCCGAGGGCTTCTGGGGATATAACTGAGCGACGCCGACGGGGACGCATTGGCCAATCTCTAAGCCGCTATATTAGCACAAAGGGATTCACAGGCCCATTCGGCTCACTGAATTATATATAAACAACACGGGGAGATAGATTTTGAAAATATTATTCATTTGACAATTTTCTTTGTCTCCTTTATTTCAAGTCACCCGATTTTCTTTTTGAGCATTGAGCCGATTCCAACTACTTATTAGTTATAGCCAGGGGGGGGGGGGGGGGGGCAGAAAAATTTTCCAGGAGGCTACATTATTAAATTTTTATTTAAATATTTAATTATATGAGAATTTATAGAAAAGAAAAATTAATTATTTATTGTTCAATATAACAAAAAATAAATTGGCATGTTCTGATAAGCCATCCATATGACTTTACCATACACCCCTGGCCGCTATCTTATATTTAATATTTTTAAATTTTTTATAATCATGTATGGGTTTAGTTTTTGCATTTTTAGACTAATGGGGGCCCACAGATTATCACCGGTCAACACAATGTTTGTCCTAAAGTTTTAAATATCAAATTTGTGTTCCTTTTACTTAAAAAATGAAGGGAAAAATTGATTTTTTTTTAAGTTTGCTTTTGTAGTGGTTATAATAATAATAAACTACGAAAAAGGCCATTTTGACCTATTTTCGAGTCCCATTAGATATTGAACAGCAATATTTGAAATCAAAATATTTCGTCGACGTAATAGAAAACAGCTTCCTCTTTGATTTTCAAATTACCACTTGTTTTTAGCTCAATTAGAACTCGAGTTATAACTAAAAAACTATTGTAAGACCTTATGTTTTTATCTATGTTTATTATCCTTTTAATCACGTAGTTTTAGTTTTTTAGTTATAACTCGAGTTCTAATTGAGCTAAAAACAAGTGGTGATTTGAAAATCAAAGAGGAATCTGTATTCTATTACATCAACAAAATATTTTGATTTCAAATATTGCTGTTTAATATCTAATGGGACTCGAAAATAGGTCAAAATGGGCTTTTTCGCAGTTTAATATTATTATAACCACTACAAAAGCAAACTTTATATGGAATATAGGTATATTTCCTTTATTTTGATTCACACTGAATAGAAAAATCATGAAATAAATCTTAGGACAAAGAAAAAAATTGTTGTCGGCCGGTGTTATGTATACAAAATTTGGTTGAGTTTGGTACAAGGCTCTAGATTTTAATTTTTACTCCCTACCCCATTTTGGGTGGTTAGTTTTTGCATTTTTAGACTTCTGGAAGGTCACTGATTATGTATACAAAATTTGGTTGATTTTGGTACAAGGGCAAAATTTTCATTTTTTGACAATTCACCCCACCTCCCCCCCCCTTAATTTTAGGTCGATATGCACTAAAATCTAATCAGCGCTTAATCTCAATGCACCAAAACTACATGTGAAATTTTGTTTTGATATTCACACTAGTTTTTGAGCACCACAAAAATTTGGTAACGCACAGACTAACGGGCAACCAGACAGACAACCGGACAACCAGACAACCAGGCTAACAGGCATTTTGACAAAACAATTATTACCTCGAAAAATATAATTTTTTCGATGTTCATTTATTGGTGCTTTTTTCTAAACCGAAATGCCATGTTTTCGCTCAATTTTTTTTAATCAAAATAGTTTCAGCCGTTTTTGAGATATTTCGAAAAAAAAACACTTTTTTCATGCACGATTACAATACTTGACCATACCCTGTATGGTAAAGTAATACAAATCTTTATAAAATAATCTCAGAACTTTTATTTTGAAACTAGACGATTCGGGAGAAATTCTTCCTTTATCGATAGAATATTTTTTTAAAATTGAAAAAAGAAAAAAAAGTTGTTTTCTCTAATGTTTCGAAAACAACTCTAAGAAATTATATATTTTGATAACAGACAATTGTACAAATTGTCCTGGTGACCAGATTATCTTTAATTCAAATAAATATCGAATTTTTGTTTTCTAAAATTTTCATCAGTTCTAAGATTAATCTTTTTTCTAAATTATGTTCTTTATTTAAAATTTTTGGATTATTATGAGCATGAGTATTCAATTAGAATGAAAAATTTCGAATGCACAATGCTGGCTAACCATTCTATATTAATCTTAAATACAATTTTGACTTTTCTAATCCAAAAACTTTAGATAAAGAACATAATTTAGAAGAAAAAAATAATCTTAGAAATGATCGAAATTTTAAATAAAAATTTATCAAACATTAATAAAAGGTCAGATAATGATTGATTTCTAATGTTTATAAAAAGTTTTTAGAGAAAAATAATTTTACATAAATATTTATATTTTTTATTTGAATTAAAGGTAAATTCGTCACCAGGACAATTTATACAATTGTCTGTTATCAAAATATTTAATTTCTTAGAGTTGTTTTCGAAACATTAGCGAAAACAAATTTTTTCTTTTTTCAATTTTTAAAAAAATTTCTATCGAAATTCTCCCGAAACGTCTACTTTCAAAATAAACGTTGCGAGATTGTTTTATAAAGATTTGTAATTTTTTTTGACAATTTATATAAGGACAATTTTATCAAAGATCTTAGTAGATTTTATTATATTTATATAATATTATTATATGTCAGAAGGTTTCGCCCCCTCAGGAGTCGAACCCGAGCTCCTTCTGGCATATATTAATAATATATACATAATAATCTACTAAGATCTTTGATAAAATTGGCCTGATAATTTTTTACATTACCATACAGGGTATGGTCAAGTATTGTAATCGTGTATGAAAAAAGTGGTGTTTTTTTTGCTTCTTTTTTTCGAAATATCTAAAAAACGGCTGAAACTATTTTGATTAAAACAATTGAGCTAAGCCATGGCATTTAGCTCTACAAAAAAGCTCCAATAATTGAACATCGAAAAAATTATATTTTTCGAGATAATAATTGTTTTGTCAAAATGTCTGTTAGTTAGTCTGTCTGGTTGTCTGTCCGTTAGTCTGTGCGTTACCAAATTTTTGTGGACCAGCTAGATCAAAAACAAGTCTAAATATCGAAACCAAATTTCACACGTAGTTTTGGTCCATTGAGATTAAGAGCTGATTAGATTTTGGTGCATATCGACCAAAATTAGGTGGAGGAGGGGTTAAAAATTAAAAATCTAGGCCGTTTGAGCAAACTCAACCAAATTTTGTATACATAATCAGTGCGACCCCAGAAGTCTAAAAATGCAAAAACTAACCGCCCAAAATGGGGGGATGGAGGTGTAGGGTCAAAAAATGAAAATCTTGGCCATTTACCAAACTCAACCATATTTTGTATATATAATCAGAGGAACCCCAGAAGTATAAAAATGCAAAAACTACCTCCCCCCTACATGATTTATAAATAATTTTAGGGGTCAGGTTGTATGGTAAAGTCAAGTGGATGGACACATCAGAACACGTCAGCTTATTTGCATAACTAATATCAATAGAATTATAATATTTTATCCGCGGTCCGAGACAATTTTTTTCTTCAAATGTGGCCCATGTAAGCCATGAAAGGTTGGACACCCCTGTTCTAAATGATCCTTGACTCCTATAAAATATATTATTTAATAAAAAAAAAAAAAAAAGGGAAATGATATTGTTCATAAAAGACTGTAATATATGTTTAAAATTAATGACCTGATGAGGGTTTGAAAAATATCGTATCGTATGCAAATTAGGTAAATTAGAATAACAAAGACAATTAAGAATTCTAATCGTAAAAGGGGCTTAAAAGCATTACTCAACAGGTCTTGAAATCTACATTCTGGCTTCTTTTTCCTTCGCCAACTCCGGATTTTGACTTGAGAAATATCGATTACCAGCTATTAGAGTTGTTGTAGTATTTGACAGCCTCAGGGCTCCCAGGGACTACCCGTGTACTTTCTGTCAAAAAGCTTTCATGTCAATAATGTTCTCTCTTTTTGATCTTCTTCATTTATATATATGTTTTGCAATATTTAATTTTTAAGGTAGTTGTATCACTAAATGCATTTTCTTAGGATTTTTTTGAAATTTAGATAGATAATTATTTAAATTCTTCTGCATCGATTGGTGGCAAAACGAAATTTATGAACAATATAGGTAGTTCCGGAGATATTAAATTCCAAAGATAGAGTTTTTCAGACTTATACATTGCACTATACGGGATATCGGAAAGTGTACATACATATTTAATTATAATTAAGAAACTCTTCTTACCAATGTTATAAAAAACTAAACCAACATTAAACAATAACTAATAGATTTTATAAGAAAATTTTAATTCATATTTACAGCACAGTTTCTATTTTATCTTTGAAACTTATTATCTGTCCTAAATATGTTACTGTTGGATTGTATTCTATATAAGATTTGTTGTCCTTTAATTTTATGTTTGTTTGAGTTCTGGAGGCCATAAATGTAGATTTGCTATAATTTATTTCCAGACCATATTTTTTACCTTCAGTGTTTATTTCGTTAATCATTTCTGTTAATTCTATTTTAGAACCTGCTATTAAGACGAGATCATCTGCGAACCTCAAATTATTTAGATATCTTCCATTTATTTTGATACCCTTATTTGACCAATTTAAATTCCTGAATAAGTCTTCTAGGCGCAGTTAAACAGTGCTGGTGATAGAGGGTCGCCCTGTTTCACACCTCGATTAATTGGGAAGTAAGGTCCATTTTTTTCTAATATTATTCTGGATTCAGAGTTATTATATATTTCTTTTATTAAAGAAACGTATTCCGTGTTGAATCCTTGTGAAAGCATGGATTTTAAAATGTAGTTGTGTTCGATGGAGTCGAATGCCTTCTTGTAATCGAGAAAAGCAAGGAAGACTTCAATTTGATATTCGCAAGATTTCTCAATTAGTTGGTTGATGGCTTGAAGATGGTCACACGTTGAGTACCCGGACTTAAAGCCTGCCTGTTCTGTTGGTTGGTTGAAGGTTTTTTTCCCCCCCCCCCCCCCTCTCTCTCTCTTTTTTTTTTTTTTTTTTTTTTTTTGAGAGATAATAATGAATAAATAATGAATAATTTACACTAAAAACAAGCTGGCAACAACGAATTCATTTAACCTAAAAAGTGGGTTAACTTTAGTACTTTTTTTGACGTTTTTTCGCTTCAGCCATTGTCGCAACAGCTTTCAATCGCTTATTAAATTTTTTTTGTTTTATAAATCTCCCTTTATAATGTACTTTATCTGACATTTAAATGATAAAATATATACAAGCTCGGACAGAGTTGCCAGATTTGTCAAACGAGAATGGGATTGGTTAGTAGTGGTACATAAACAGCAAAAAGTTTTGGGCTCCTGAATTATAAATTCTTATTGTCTGTACTAGATACTCTAGCATTAACTTTTTGCTACTATTGTCTCGAAACAACTACCTTAACTGTCACATTGATACAGAGATACATACGTAAATACATACATGAATACATACATACAGGTGAAGTCAATATAAAGTGTGTAAAAATGGAAAATTAATTTAAGACTCGGTGTGCCGCTGATTTGGCCACTCTCTTGCCAGCAAGGAGCTTAAGATAGGGACCTTAAGCCCGCTGCACACGAGGCTTTTTCCTCTTGTCTTTGGAATGGAAGATCTCTGTTTGCAATTTGGAGGTCTGTCAGGATCGAAAAGACGTCACTGCTGGCTATCTTTCTAGCTAGCTTGCTTGATTTAAAACAGGGGTGTCCAACCTTTGGGCTTACTCGGGACACATTTGAAGGAAACAAATTTTCTCGGGCCCAGAAAAAATCTACTAATACTATTAATATTTCTTACTTATATAGAATAATGATATTCACCATAACAAAGAATATACACGGTGTGGCATATTTATTATTTAGATCTACCACATTTTGAAGAGGTAGAAAAAATGAAAAAATTGAACTAGAAGAAAACTGATTATATTTTTGAAAAGAACATAAAATAATTTTTTTTAATATGTTTTAAACATTATAAGGCAAAAAAGGGGGAGGGGTTAAAAATGAAAATTCTAGCCTTTTCCACCAAACTCAACCAAATTTTGTGGACCCCAAAAGACTAGAAATGCAAAAACTAATCACCCAAAAGGGAGAGGGGGGGGCAAAAATGAAAATTCTAGCCCTTTCGACCAAACTATGTAGGCATACAAAATTTGGTTATTTTTTGCATTTCTAGCCTTCTGGGGGTCCACAGAATATGTAAACAAAATTTGGTTGAGTTTGGTCAAAATGGCTAGAATTTTCATTTTAGACCACCCCTCCCCCTTTTTTGTCTGATAATGTTTAAAACACATTTAAAAAAAAATTATTTTATGTTCTTTTCAAAAATATATTCAGTTTTTTTTCTAGTTAAATTTTTTCATTTTTTATACCTCTTCAAAATGTGGTAGATCTTTATACCCCACCCTGTATTATGTAGATATGAGGTGTTTTTTTTTTTGTTTTTTTTTGGAATCATTAAATTAGCCAAAAGATTTTAAAAATTGTATTTAAATGTTTACCTTCTTGTCTATCATGAAGGTTTGAACAATTATTCTCAAAAAAGCAGTTGTCAAAAGAAATCCATAAAACGCGATTCTCATAAAAACACAAATAATATTAAGCACTTTTGACCCGCTGGCTGCTTGACTTGAAATGTTTTAAATGCAAAAACAGAGCAAAATGAAAAGAATCCCGTTACTTTTGATTAGATATCAGGAAGGAAAATAATTCCAGATTAAATAAAAACGTATATGCAAGATATGCCCAATTGAATTGAGATTGTTTTTAAAGAACAAACGTGTGTGCGTCAAGTGATTTTCACTTAACTTTTCCTAATTAATTAATAATCAACATTTTATAGGAATAAACTTTTAAAATAACAAATAATCTCTAATTGTATAAATTATTCCATCTAGTCCAGTCAAATTGTGGTTTTATCAGGAAAGTTTTGGGGTAGCTCTGATTTTTTGCGTTTATATGTTTTTTGGAGCGCTGAATCCAAATCTGAGGTTTCCCCACCAAAATTTCATGATGCAACATTGTAGAAAATGCAAAAAAAGGTGAAAATTTTCATTTTTTGGCGGTTTTTTGCTTATAATTCGGAAACTATAAACTTTTCCTAAATAATCATCCTATTCAAAATGAAAAGTTCATAAAATTTCCTACAAATTTTATTTTTTAGTTTTTTTTCTCCGATGCACCGTTTGAACTCAAGCGCTAGTTGAATATTGCCGTATTTCGACTGTCTCCACAAAAACCTACTTGGTTGAGCCAACTGATAGTCAGGGTGGAAAAAAGATAGAAAAATTCAAAGTTCAACAAAATTAAAAAATATGTTAGGATTAAAATAATAACAGTGACTCCAAAAAGTTTTTCAGCTGCTCAGCACACTTAAACTTTTATGTTAGTTTTAATGTGATTAAATTATCACCATATTATGAAATTGAATTTAAATTAGAAGGTTCTTGCTTACCTCTGAAAGTCGAGAATAAATAAAAAAATATAACAAGAAAATTATCTGAGAAAAAATTGCAAAGTCCAATTGAATTGTGAATATGAATTATGATTAGAAATTATCAATTTATTTTTATTATTATTAACAGGGTAAATTATAAGTTAATTAAACAGAATGTATTTGAGACAAATAAACGAATGGATTTTAAAATTAATTAATTAAATCTAATTAACAATTTTTCAATTAAAATTATTAGTAGTAACAGGATAAAAATGTTTAATTAAAATTAAATAAGAACTAATTAGCCATTGAAAAGGCGGCCATATTTATTTATAAAATGAATATAATAGGTAAATGGATTTGAGAAATGATTTGCGTAGAAGAGATGAACTGTTCAAAAACAAATGGATTGTATTCAATAAGAAGGGTGAGAGTTTTTCAGTTAGAATGAATTGTAAAAAAGTGTAATAAAATTGGATAAGGTTAAATGGTTTCACTTAGCAGTTTGTTGAGAAGGTTTGACGAATCCGTTGAATGTGAGAATTTCTTCCAGGCCAATCTGTACCAAAAATAAGACGAATGTGTATTTCCTTCCAATGAAGTCGATACTGAGAGAGAGAGAAGATGGTACAGCTACCAGGAAGCAGAAGTTTTGAAGTCCAGTTGTGATGTTCGGAAATTAAATATCAACTCACTAGCTGATATTCTATCAATACACAATTGATATGGGGAAGAAAGAACATCAACAAATAAAAATATGAGAGTAAAATGGGAGACTGGACTCTGATTAGCAGAACATGATCTGCACAGATTCGATGATTCCACAAGAATGAGAAAAAATTAATTATATAAATAAACATAAATTTGTTTATGGCTGTTCCCAGAGCGAGCGCCTCCCTCGCGCTGTTCTATCGAGTTGACGAACACTGCCCTAGCGATATTTTTTCTGCGCAAAAATCGTAAAAACGATGATCACACATGCAATAAGCTCACGGTTGCGATTGGCGCAACCATACCGGGGCCCGGTGAACGAAGTTCGCAATATGTACATCTGTAATGTAAGCTATGTGAGAATCTGGTATGTGGATCTTGTTTGTTGCGGTTGTGTTCTTCCTTGGTTGTGTGTGTTCTTCTCTGTTGGTTGTAATGTTCTTCATTGTAAGAGTGTGCTGTGTAGAGTAAATGTGAGAAGAACTGAAAGGAGTGATCCCTGGCCCTCGTTGCCTAATAGCATCAGGATCGGAAGAACTGCTGATCGAGAGTGATCGATAGTAAAGATGAAAGAGAAGGAGTCTGACACAAGAAAGTGGAAGTAATGTCAGCACTCAGCTCAGAAAACCCCGTGGTTGCCATCCACGTACTCATAAGGTATGAGCTCCTGAGGTTCGGTGAAGTCTACGTAGATTTAGATCTACTCTTCCGTTTGTATTCCTCTGGCGAAATACTTCTTTGTGGATTAAACCTGAGAGTACCTGTGGACCAGGTTGAGCGCCAAGGCTTCTTGTTTGTGGACCTCCGATTACCAATCTCGGACGGCCTGTTTGTCCTTGACAGGTTGTTAGTTTGTGATGTAAAACTCTGGAAATTGCGAGAAGTCTGGTCTGGTTTGAGTGAATTGGTAGTGAGCACAAAAATACTCTTGGTTGCTTCATTTGTTTGTTTGTTTCCCAATTCACTTGGTAGAGGTTCTCTTGATAATGCTGGTGCAGAGCCTAGCAACACCCATCCGAATTCTGTATTGAACATTGCTAAGTTACTGTTGGGAACATTGAACTTCTCTCCTGTGAAAATCTTGGCACATACAGTTGCTCCCAATATTCCGTGTATTGGAGCTGAAGTGTGGAAGTATGGGTCTGCCAGTGGTTTGTCTTGGATAAAAGCAACCAAGGCTGGGTCGACAGGCCTGGTTGGTAATGTGAGTTCAATTTTGTCCACTATATGGAACTCATACCGTTGGTAGTTCGTGTCACTGTAGCACGATGAAATATGGATCATAGTCGTATGTGTGGATTCCATTTTGTTTGCGGTGCCCAATCCTTCTATATGAATCGGATCTGGTTTTCTTCTGGTACCCAGAGTGCGTGCCAACTGTTTGGATATGATGGAAACCTCACTTGCTGAATCAAGTAGGAATCTCGCTGGATGTATGGTACCATTATTATGTAAGAGATGGATTCTGACTGTGGAGAGTAATGGCACCTGTTTAAGTCCCTGTTTCCTGGTTTGTTGGGCCACACAAGTCTTCTGGGTGGGAGTAACGTCTGGGTTGGCTTCTGTCTTGAGATCCGATTGATCCGAATTAGAGGAAATAGAAGGTCGAGACTGATTAGAGGAAGAGCTAGATTGTGCTGATTGATTTGTGTGTTCTCTGTTTTCATGTAAGAGTCGGTGGTGTAATTTGCCGCAAAGAAAACATGGCCTAAATGTGCAATTGTTCGTAAAATGTGTGGGTGAGAAGCAAAGTACACACCGTTTGTGATCTTTGAGTGTTTTGTATCGATCTGGTACGGATAAGGTCAAGAACTTCTGACATTCCTTGATTCTGTGACTCGGTGATTTTTGACAGATCGGACATGTACTGTTTGTAATGGTGACATTATATGTCTTGGCTGTTTTCCCTTTTGGAGAATTATATGTGGTTGTCTGATGTTTGTTCGGTGTTTGATTAGTTTCATATTGTGTCTCCAAAGCTTGGGACCTGATGTCTAGATGTTTGAGGAGAGTATCGAAGTTCGGCACTTCATCTACCACTTGTGTATGTAACCAGCTTTCTAATGAGTGTGGATCAATCTTTTTCATGATGATCCTTGTTATGAAAGCATTACAGGCTGTTAGGTCTAAACCTAGTGTTTTTAAATTTGTGGCGATGTCTCTTACTGAGATGTTAAACTGACTGAGGGAGTCTTTGGTTGGAAGTGTAACTGAAGGTAGATTAAGGAGCTTGTCTATGAATGAGAATATGATCTCTCTCTTGCGATCATAATGAGACTTAAGTAGATCCAAGCATATTGTGTAATTTTCGTCTGTAATGGAATATGCTTGAATGACTAGTGCTGCCGGACCTAAAAGGCACCCCCTGAGGTATGTCAATTTTTGGGCTTTAGTGAGTGTTTTATTTTGATCTATTGTGGCGAGGAATAAATCCAAAAACGATTTCCAGTTCTCGTATTCACCTGAGAACTTCGGAAGATTCAGTGTGGGTAGATGAACATAAGACTGAGTATTTGTTGGTGTGAGATCCTGAGTAGTGCTAGAGGGGGTTATTTGTGACAAAAGAATCTTGGTTTCTCCAATAAAGGTGACGAGTGAATTATGATGAGTTGTTATTTGATCTTCTAAGTTTTCACCTCCTTCTATTGTGAATAATGCATGTTGAAAAGATTTTTTGATAATGTTAGTTAAGTCACTCATTAGTTTTTCCGCCCGTTCTAATACGTCTACAAGTGTTGCCCTCTGAGGATTTTCCTTGTAAGAGGAGTGTTGAAGCAGAAGCTTAATTCCTAACCCCAGAGCTTGTATCTCCCCTTTTACTGTGTCAAGAACTGATTTGGGTGGCATTGTGAAAGATTATGACTAAATACAATGAGTAAGAACAATTTGTATAATTACAACTAAAAATAAAATAAGAATAATGTAAATATAAAAATAAAAATAAATGATAATTTCAATAAAATTATTTGCACTTTGTTTGGCGATGACTATACAGTGTAAGCAAGTTAGCAGTTTGGATCACGTCGGGGTCACCAAAAAATTTAAATGGTTGAGCCAACTGATAGTCAGGGTGGAAAAAAGATAGAAAAATTCAAAGTTCAACAAAATTAAAAAATATGTTAGGATTAAAATAATAACAGTGACTCCAAAAAGTTTTTCAGCTGCTCAGCACACTTAAACTTTTATGTTAGTTTTAATGTGATTAAATTATCACCATATTATGAAATTGAATTTAAATTAGAAGGTTCTTGCTTACCTCTGAAAGTCGAGAATAAATAAAAAAATATAACAAGAAAATTATCTGAGAAAAAATTGCAAAGTCCAATTGAATTGTGAATATGAATTATGATTAGAAATTATCAATTTATTTTTATTATTATTAACAGGGTAAATTATAAGTTAATTAAACAGAATGTATTTGAGACAAATAAACGAATGGATTTTAAAATTAATTAATTAAATCTAATTAACAATTTTTCAATTAAAATTATTAGTAGTAACAGGATAAAAATGTTTAATTAAAATTAAATAAGAACTAATTAGCCATTGAAAAGGCGGCCATATTTATTTATAAAATGAATATAATAGGTAAATGGATTTGAGAAATGATTTGCGTAGAAGAGATGAACTGTTCAAAAACAAATGGATTGTATTCAATAAGAAGGGTGAGAGTTTTTCAGTTAGAATGAATTGTAAAAAAGTGTAATAAAATTGGATAAGGTTAAATGGTTTCACTTAGCAGTTTGTTGAGAAGGTTTGACGAATCCGTTGAATGTGAGAATTTCTTCCAGGCCAATCTGTACCAAAAATAAGACGAATGTGTATTTCCTTCCAATGAAGTCGATACTGAGAGAGAGAGAAGATGGTACAGCTACCAGGAAGCAGAAGTTTTGAAGTCCAGTTGTGATGTTCGGAAATTAAATATCAACTCACTAGCTGATATTCTATCAATACACAATTGATATGGGGAAGAAAGAACATCAACAAATAAAAATATGAGAGTAAAATGGGAGACTGGACTCTGATTAGCAGAACATGATCTGCACAGATTCGATGATTCCACAAGAATGAGAAAAAATTAATTATATAAATAAACATAAATTTGTTTATGGCTGTTCCCAGAGCGAGCGCCTCCCTCGCGCTGTTCTATCGAGTTGACGAACACTGCCCTAGCGATATTTTTTCTGCGCAAAAATCGTAAAAACGATGATCACACATGCAATAAGCTCACGGTTGCGATTGGCGCAACCACTACTTTTTCACTCAAAAACTTTAATTTATTATTAAAGGCTGTCAATTAGTGAATTCCTCCCAGTTCTCTGCATATACCTTATTTAGATCGTATATGTAAAGGTAAAGATAATTTTTTCAAAAATTACATAATGTTCAAGTTATTTAATGAAGTCCGAAAATTGTACAAATTCAGTTACAAAAAATTTGAAATTCCAAAGAAATTTTTTCAAAAATTATTACACTTTATTATATTATATTACAACATATATAATATGATTATATATTACATTATTATATGAGCAAAAATCATATGACCCGTTGTCGTTTAGAGGGTTATGGCTGAGGTTCTTCGAAGGCGGCGCTTGGGTCCAAACGGTCCATCAGAGAAAAAAAGTAAATAGTGAACTTTGTAGAAAATTTTATGTACCTTCATTTAAAAAAAAATTATTTACGAAAAGTTGATAGTTTCCGAGTTATAAGCGAAAAACCGCCAAAAAATGAAAATTTTAACCTTTTTTGCATTTTCTACAATGTTGCGTCATGAAATTTTGGTGAGAAACCTCAGATTTGGATTCAGCGCTCCAAAAAACATGTATACGCAAAAATCAAAACTACCCCAAAACTTTCCCCCATAGGGGCCCACTTGAGCACAATTTGACTGGACAAATCACAAATTTACAAAATCAAATACACTACTACAGGTGTTATGACCAATTATTATTTGTTAAAAATATGAACCAAGCCTTGTCAAAAATAAAAAAAATTTAGCTTCATGTGAATTTATAACGTGCCTGGACCCAAAAGTTTCAGAATGAAATTCATTGCAGTGCTGGGCCACATGCGGCCCGCGGGTTGGACAGCTCTGATTTAAAAGATAGGACATATTCTTTTTTCCGGCTTGGTCCTGGGAAAAATTATTAAAACAAGCCTGTGGCAGCGGCCTTTTAGACTATAGTTTATTAAAACAAGCTTAAGAGATAAATCTCAGCTCATAAATTTAAAGCTTTCAAAGATCCCATATAATATATTTCAATTTTTGCTGATTTCCTACATTTTTCTTACGCAAGTTTTGAAGTTAGAAAATCCAAAGTCTAATCACTTGTTTGTTTTGAAAATGGAAAGATTTTAGCTCAAACAAAATATTTCCTGCTACTTCCAGTTCCGGAGTTATTGAGGGTTTCAAAATCCAGAGACATACACACATACGAGTGGTGAGCCACGATTGTAATTAGGTGTACACCGTCTTTGGAAATATGTGGAATTATTTTGGAATTAATTAGATAATCTATTGTCATCTATTGTCTTCTACTTGAAAATGAATGTGGAACTGAAAGTAAGTGTACACGATATTAAGTCGCGGTTCACTCCTCGCACATATATATTAGGTCATATAAAAAGTCTGCGCGGTTTTTTGGTAAATTTTAGAACAAAAAATTTCTTTATTGAAAATCAATTTTAATCAACTACATATTGACCATTATTATCTATGACCTTTTGCCATTTTTGGGTAGCTTCATAATTCCATCGGTGTAGAACTTCTGTGGTTTATCGTCGAAAAACTTGGCCGGCCAAGCACATCTTTGATGACTCGGAACAAATTGACGAAACTTGGTTGGGAAGTTTTGATGCATCCACCGTATAGTCCGGACCTTGCACCGTCTGAGTACCATTTGTTTTATTCTCTGCAAAACTCTCTTGATGGTAAAAAAATGGCCGACCGAATATCCGCTGAAAATCACTTGGCCAAGTTTTCCGACGATAAACCACGGGACTTCTACACCGATGGAATTATAAAGCTACCCATAAAATGGCAATAGATAGGTCATAGATAATAATGGTCAATAGTTGATTTTCAATAATGAAATTTTTTGTTTTAAAATTTAACAAAAAACCGCGGAGACTTTTTATATGACCTATTATATACAGAAAATGCTTGAAAATAATTTTTCTCCATTTTACAGATATTTCTAAATACGAATCTAATTAGTCTTTAATATTGGAAATACATACGTTTAGACAGAAGATCGAACTTCAACAAAACTCTGTTACTCTCGGGAAAACACAATCTTTTCAATTATTATATAGCTGAAAAAAACATTAAAAAAAAGCTTACATTAAATAAAAATTGTATTAAATATTGCATTAATCCCCAAAATATTGCCACAAGTGTAGCATGTGTTGATAAAGTAGTACATTTTTTCCTATTTCTTTGTTAATTAAAAAAATATGAAATTTGTTTTAAACCAATATTTATAATGTGTTTTTAATGGAAATATCGCAAATGGGAAAAAGCAATTCGACATCGTTAAATTGCATTAATTCCAATCATATATGTATAGTTAATAAACTTCAAAATGAAAATTTTAATTAAAAACTTAATGAAAAGTCATAAATATAAGCCGACTAAGGTCAACTCGAACTCGTATACCGACGGTTCTGTACTTTATAAACGACAGGCAGCAGAAAAATAATTATATCTTTCTGAATTTTTCATCTAAACGTTTCTGCAGCTATAAAATTAAAGATTAAAGCTCGATGTTGCTTTTGTAACGTTTTATGTTGCATTTTTTCGCATGCTTGTAAAATTTACCCTACAGGTGTAGCAGAAGATATTTTCAACCGACTTCAAAAAAGTAGGAGGTTCTCAATTCGACTGAATTTTTTTTTTTTTATGCAATCGAATGCAAAAAGGGGTGCATCAGTAAAGATGCAGCCCCTATGGATCTCGAAAGACCCTTTCATTACCGAAGAGAAGGGAAAGTTGATTAAGTGAGAGGGTGTAGGCGGTGTCTATGCACTCGGGTTTTGAAGGTTTAAAGATTATAAGTGTTGGGAAAGATGGAGGCTGGGAGAGAGTTCCAGTTCCTTGATGTCATGGGGAATAATGTATTGGCGAATGAAGTGGTCCAGGAGATGGGGTACCCGGGGGTAGGGCGAGGTTTCGGGGGTGGGGTCGAGCGTGTGGAGGTGAGGGGGGGGGTACAGTGGGCTAATATTATATATATTTGTATTTTTTTTAGTTTGAAAACGGCTCTCAAATAAAAATCGACATTTTTATCAGAATTTTAAATTAAAAATAATATTAAAATAAAGCTTTTAACTGCAGGAAGAAGTTACCGAGCATCGCTCGGTTCCTCCAGGTACTAACTATATAAGCGAGCTTACCCGCCAATCGTACTAAGTAAAATCCGTTGAGTTTGATTCATAAAATGTACATGTTTGGCACAGACTTCAAAAAGTGATTTCATGTTAATATTTCGTCGTTTAGTTGTAACTAAATTAGATAATTATTTTATACCTTTTAGTGCATTTTATTTTACTTTTGAGTTCTTATTATTTTATTTGTTGTATTTAATTTTTTTGAAGTCGGTTTTATTTATTTTTTTTTAAATTATCGCATAATTTTTTTTTTGGTTACTAAAACAATACACTGACATTCATAAACTGTAAGCAATTCTGCATCGAATGAATGCATTGATTTTCTCGTAATATATCGTATTTATGCCTAGAAGCGGCGACATAATTTATTTTTAACATTTTAATTAAAATTACACGAACAATCGTATTTTCATATTCGTAATCTCACCACAGGGGAGTCAAATGCGTGTAATTGCTAAAATCTATTAAGTTATAAACTAAACGACGTCTCTAATGAACGATCCGAATTTCAATTGATAATAATGCTCGCGTTTTCATATAATAGGTTTTTACAATGTCACCTCTTTATACTTTCACATTTATATTCTATAGAATATACTAATATGAAGTATTGTGATCGCCTGCCTGAGTCCTGACTCTTTGATAGCTTCTATCTCAGAGATGAAAAAGTAAATTTCATTTTGTAACTTCTAGGTGGAAGGATTCGATGCCCTTGATAGTTGGAAATTGGATTTATGACATAAAACTGACTTCGGTAGCCCTGTCTGTTGATCCCTACCTGTGTATGAGGTTCAAATTCAAAAGCACCCCCGATCAACAGACTATTTTCCATCTTAAATAAGGGACAGGTAGGAAGACTTTGTAACTCTGACTGTCATTCGGTACTCTTGTCAGTTCCGGGGTACATACTGTGCTTTCGGGTACAGGAGTAGTTCTGATATTGTCGAGACCGGGTGGCACGAAAGGGTTTCGAAATATTACAATATATATTTTATGTTCTTTTCGAAAATATATTCAGTTTTTTCTAGTTACATTTTTTCATTTTTTATACCTCTTCAAAATGTGGTAGATCTATGCCCATTCTGTATAATATATATATATATTTGATATGTGTGTATGTTTATTTGGACCAAGCAGAGGACAACCTATTTGTTTCTCTTTATGGTTTAGCTATTTCTTTCAAGTTTTCCCATAAGAGATCAGAGTAAAATTAGTTCTTTTAACGGTGTTTTAGAAAATTTACATTTCATTTGAAAAAATGAATTGCGGTTATATCATTTGAATAAATTATAATTCGTTGAAAACTTTAATATTTGGATTGTTTATATGTGTATTACAAGTTGATATAAGTAGTTAAAGTTATAAAATTTTAACTCATTTTCAAATTTTCTGATATTTTTGTTACAGGCGATCTTTTTATGCTAGTATTTTCAATGGACAGTCGGGAATCTTTTGAAGAGGTAATCCGATTGAGGGAACAAATATTAGAGACGAAATTGAGCGCTTGCCATTCTGCAGCCGGAGGTGTAATGGGTCGAAGTCGAAGGGCCCCCATGCCCCGTGTGCCTATGGTTATTGTAGGCAACAAATCCGACAAGGAAATGAGGTAAATATACTTTCTCATTTTTATCATTTATTACTTTCTCTTTTCAAAAACATGCCAAGGTTAAATAGAAAATTAAGCTGATAAAAAAGTTGTAGTTCCTGGCGTTATTGTAATAATATTTCACTTTCGGCAACCAGTATGAAATTTTGTACACTACTTATACACATATCAAAGAACAATAAACCATTGGGAGAAAATCGATCTGGCCTTAGGATCTCCTGTGATGACGTCATCAAAATGGCCTCCGCCTATAACTCGAAAATGGTCCATATTTTGTAAATAACCGTCCTATAATAAATTAAAGAGGACAAAATTTCGCGTCGATTAAAAAAATAGAAAATTGCTCCAGTAGTTTGATTTTTATGGGATCCAAAAACAGCCCTCCGGGATCACTTTTGAATATCCCAAAAACTCGCACTTTTTTCGATTTTTGGCCATTTTGACCATAAAGAAGCTCGTTTTAGACTAAAGAGCACTCTATACATTTTTAAACTAGATTAAATTTGCTACAATTCAAACAAAGTTTCATCTTAATTGAATAATGGTAACCAGTGCCGTATTTTGAAAAACTGCAATTTTTTGCAGAAAATCGCAGGTTTTCCTTTATAAAATGAAAACCACTCATCCTAGAAACTTGATTTCTATCTCATTCTTTAGGCAATTTTGTTTACTTGAACGTTTATTTGTACCACTTTTATAATTAAATTTTTAGATTTATATATATCCAGCATTTTCCGGATAGGATATGATCCGAATCCTCAAAAGTGTCATGTAAAATGCTGAATATCTATAAATCTAAAAGTTTAATCAAAAAGTAGTTCAAGTAAACGTTCAAGTAAACAAAATTTCCTATAGAATGAGATAAATATAAAGTTTTTAGGATGACTATTTTTAATTTTATGAAGGAAAAACTGGGATATTTTGCAAAAATTTCAGTTTTTCAAAATTTCAACCTCATTTCAGCACTGGTTACCATTATCCAATTAAGATGAAACTTTGTTTCAATTCTAGCAAATTTAATCTAGTTTAAAAATATATAGAATGCTCTTTGTCGTAAAAATGCTCCTTCATGGTTAAATTGGGGAAAAATCGAAAAAAGTGCGAGTTATTTGGAAATTCAAAAGTGATCCGAGGGACTGTTTTTTGGATCCCCATAAAAATCGAATTATTGTACCATTTTTTTTTATCTACGCGAAATTTTTCCCTCTTTAATTTACTATAGGACTGTTATTTACAAAATATGGACCGTTTTCGAGTTATATGCGGAGGCCATATTGATGTCGTCATCACAGGAGATCCAAAGGTCAGATCGATTGTCTCTCGGTGATTTATTGTTCTTTGATATGTGTATAAGTACTGTTCAAAATTGCATACTGGTTGCCAGAAGTGAAATAAATGTTTTGGTGTTTTTTGTCGCTAACGCCACGGACTATTATGAATTTGTCTCTTTTCTAAGTTTTTAAATAAAACATTTAAAAATTTTCTAGGACCGTAGCTGCCGACGAGGCTCAATCCTATGTGAATACACAAGACGATTGTTGCGTATTCATCGAGACTTCAGCTAAACGGAATAATCGTATAGACGAACTATTTTACGAGCTTTTCGTTGTGGCTGGATTACCTTTAGAAATGGCTCCAAATCAACATAAACGTTTGCATCCTAATTTTGGTAGCCCCTATACACTACCACCTCAATTACCTAGTCATAAGTCGAAAAAATGCAGTTTGAGTATCAAACGACGTCTGAGTGATGCTTGCGGGGTGGTTGCTCCGAATGTAAGACGACCTTCTATTCGAACAGATCTTATGATAATGAGAACAAAAACACATTCTATGGGAACAGCTCCAGGAACAGGTAGGTAGTCTTTTATTAATTATTGACGTATTTCTTTTTTTTATATTTTTGAAAGTCTATACCAGCGGTCTCCAACCTTAATATGTGCGTGAGGGGTGGCACCCAAAATCCCGAAAATTCAAAATCACGAGAAAAAATCCCGACAACCCAAAATCCCAACTTGTGAAATTCAGGCTTAATTAATTTTTTATAAACCTTTTTGATATTTGCACAAATATATATATATATATATATATATATATATATATATATATATATATATATATATACCATTTATATGTATTTGACTATATTAACCTAATTAAGACAAAAAGTACATATCAAAAATCAAAATAATAAATAAATAAAATATAATTAACATGATTAACCTAATAAATATAAAGAGTACATAATTGAAATAGCAAAATAACATATAAATAAATTAAATTTTATTAAATTTGTAAAAATACAAATTTTTTCCCTCCCTAAGAGGATTGACAAGACTCTAAAATTCTTAAATTTATATATGTTTTTTTGGATTATTATTATCATTTTTATTTATTTATTTTATTATTTATTTACAATAAATAAATGGGGAGTCGGGTTGGCCGAGCTGGCTAACGCGCTGGTCCCGCTACAGGATCGTTGATGATGATGTTCAAGCGGGAGCCCGAGGTTCGATCCTGGTTAGCATATAAAATTTCTACCGGCTAAAACTCGGCTCCCTCACTAACCCTACTAACACTTTACTGATGTGCTGTCTAAATGGACTTTGTTCCCGGTGACAATAAATAAATAAAGAAATAAAAATAAGTAAATAAATATATTTTCACCAAAACGTGCGTGAGCTAGTTTCGAAGTAAAAATCATCCTGTGAGCTACTTGTTACAAAAAATTTACTTTATACAACTTTATTTATACAATTTTATATATATGTAGGTACAACCAAAAAAGGCGACCAAATCTTTCGAAATATTTAAAATTATATACCTAGTTATATTAATATATAAAATTTATTTAAAAATAATAGTTTATCATAGGTATCTAAAATATTAAATAAAATATGTACACAACAGTGGCGGTTGGTTACTTTTCAACAAGGGGATGCTGTCCAAAAAGTACACTTCATTTTTTGAAATTTTATTTTAATCTTCTCTTTTTTGCAAATTTCATCGAATAGGGCATCATTTTCGTTATTTTTCAAATTTAACATTAGATTTTTTAAATATATATTTTGGGACCTTGGTCCCAAACGGATACTGCTTTTGTGTGAGTGAGGGTAGGAGTCAAAAATTAATTCTTGTGACTTCAACTCGACAGTCCCTGAGATGGAAATCGACCATCTTTCACAGTGAATCAACATCCTATAAGAAAATCTTCAATTTCTCCTTTTTTTTTTTTTTTTTTTTTAATGATATTGATGTGAGACGACACCAGAAGGTGCAGCCCCTAAAGGCCTGTATGGGATGGCCCCTCCATCGTGAAAAGAACAGAGTAGAAGGAAAGAAGCCGGGATCACGAGCCAAATCTCAGAAAGTTAGATACAATCCAATTTACTAAGTTTTTAAGGGCTTTGAGCAGTGGTAAATTCTCCGCGCGATAAATTAAGTTAAAGATATCTTCCACTTAAAAAAATTCTATTGCTATAAGCTATGACTTGTCTATTCTACTCTTAGTTATTTCCGAACTTATATATTGAAAGCTCTTAGAAATGAATTAGTCCAAAGATTCTCGAATCATCTTTTATTTATTCCTTTTTACTTTATCCAATGCGAAGCATGGGGAAAGTATTGTAATCGGTCTCGCGGCAAGCGCGACTTCAAAGGGTCCTCAGGTAAAGACTACGGAACCCATGGACTCAATTAAAGTCACAAATTGTAGTACTCAATTAGGTTGAGTTTTAGCACGTGACGATTTTGCCAAAAATTACCTGGGGTCTCGTCGAGAGGCCAAAAAGTGCGATTTTTTCATTTAGTGCGTGCGGATGGATGGATGAATGTATAGATGGATGTATGTTATCGTTTTTTTGGCCCACGATTTTTTCCACACCGTTGCACCGATTGAAATGAAATTAAAAACCTAGAATTAATTTAACAAAATGAAGCGCTGATTAGTTTTTGGTACATATCGGCCCAAAAACATTAGTACTTTATTTCAGTAATTTTTTAGTTTTTTCTAAATATCTTGAAAATGACTTAACCAATTTTGATGAAATTTAATATCCTAATCAAGTACCTTGGGGGACCACAAAAAAGATTAAATAAAGTTTTTAGTAAAATTATATTTTAAAGTATTTTACTCTAGAGTAAGATAGTACTTTTTTTAATTTTTTAAATTCTTTAAAATTTATTCATTTGATCGTTTTAATATAGCTCATTTAGCCTAACTTAAGGAAGAATGGATAGGCTTCTCTCTGTGAAATGCTAAAAATTTGGGAGGACATTTTATAAGTAACCATAGCAACTGGGTTGTTTTCTTATCCGTTACCTTTGCTGAAGACATAGAGAAATCGACTTCAAACCAAAAATAGCGATTGATTATCATCTAGTACTTGAGGAATAACCATTCTATATTGGATTTTTGACGTTTCGGTTTTTATTGGTAACCATTTCTGAAGACATAGAGGAATCGACTTCAAATCAAAAATAGCGATTGATTCCTATCTAATACTTGAGGAATTACAATTCTACATTGGATTTTGACATTTCGGTTATTATTGGTAACTATTGCTGAAGACATGGAGGAATCGAGCTAAAATCAAAAACAGTGATCGATTCTCTCAAGCTTGAGTTGTTTGCCAAAAAAGAATTTAGTCTTTTTTTGATTTTAAGTCGATTCTTCCACGTTTTCAGTAGAGGTTGCCATTAATAGTCAAAACATCAAAAATGGAATGTAATAAGGTTATTCCTCTAGTAGTAGATAAGAATCGACCGTTATTTTTGATTTTAAGTCGATTTCTCCATGTCTACCGCAATGGTTATCAATAATAATCGAAACGTCAAAAATCTAATGTAGAATGGTTATTCCTCGACTATTAAATGAGAATCGATCATTATTTTTGAATTAAAGTCAACATAAACTGCAAATCGCAAGTGATATCTGATTAATAATAAAGGAATAAACATATTGATATTTCAAATGAATTTGGATAAAGTTTAGCAACGATCCGTTGCAGTTTATTTCCGTATTATTACTATTTTAATAGTTCCTCAGCGAGAACAATATTTATTCGACTCAAACTCATCTGAACATCTCTTTGACCTGCTTGAACTTGAAGATATATTTACCAGGCAGGGAATTCAAACCTTCTATCGGCAAACTTTTCGCAAAATCATTCATTTTAATTGCCCCTTCAAACTATGAAACAATTTTATTTCATTTCGAGAACCTATATATGGTACTTTCCAAAACAAAAAAAATGTTTTTTAGAAATATTTTAAATAACGGATAATAATTTGAAAATTTAAAGATCTTCCTGAAATTTTGGTTTGACCTTATTTATTTATGAAAATTTTAGGGATGCGCCGCATCCACAGCATCCATGGACCCCACGCCACTGGTACACAAAAATAAAATAATTTTTAACACTATAAAAAATATTTAATATTTAATATGTGAATTTTAAATTTAATAATTTGAAAAATCTGAATGATAGATATATTACAAGATGATTTTTCGACATATAGTCCTGAAGTAAGTATATCATATATAGTCATATTTGTTCAGATTCAACAAAGGGAAAAAATAACTTTTAAAAATAATTTTAAAATTACTTAAAATAATATCAAGCACTACAAATAGTAGTGATACTAAAACTAGAGTACTTTTTAATTTATACTATTGTAAAAACTAAAAAAAAATCACTGATTTGATGATTTTTATCTTTACTAATTGGTATTTTATTTTAGGAGGAAGAGACACCGTTGGAACAATTGCTGGTATTCAAGTATTTAGTAATTTAAGAGGATTGGTTAAGGGCCACCGAAGAAACGCTCTTGCGCCAATTTCAGTAGAAGAGAATAATCAACAACGACATCGTTGTGTAATCCAATAAATGAATTAATCTGTGTCGAATGATTAAAAAAAAAAATTAAATCTATTTTAGATCAAATTTATTCCCAATTTTCTCTCACCTTATATCCTTCAAATAATAAATGAATTATATAAAATTATATACCAAAATTTAATTTTCATGTATAGCAAAATCTTTTACTACACTATATATATTCATGCTATTATATAAAATTTTTAAATTTTTGACAAACGAAGAACTCTTTTTTAATTTCGTTTGGAAAGCTATGAAGACTAATAATATTTATTTTTTATATATTTTTAAAAATATAATTTTTTTTAGAAAATGAATCATATATATAACTATATATTAAAATAAAATTAAAACAAGTGGAATTATTCGCTCGGTGCGCAACATAGGCAGCGCCATAGGTGACACTTTTAAGAACTTCGGGTACAATCTACCTCCTTCCTTATTTAGCATTCATCTGTGTAAATTAACGTGTATTTTACTGAATCAAAAAGTGTTTAATTATTTTACTTTAACTTATAAAGTGTGAAACGATTGATGATGAATTCAAGTAAAAAGAAGTTTTCAAGTGCTCTGTGACGAACTGTGAAAACACTTCACTAAATTCCAGCTATGCATTTTATTGTTTTCCTTCGGCTAACCCTAACTATCCACACAAAGTGCTTAGACGTGTGCATTGGTTGAAAGATTTAAATAAAAAGTCTGACTAAGTATAAAGAAAGAAATAATTAATTCATACAAACAGTTTTATATAATTGAGAAATGATACTTAATATTCATAAATAGTTACACGCATATTATTTAAATGAAAAATTACAGGTTAGATGGATCAGATTGGGATCCACAAAAACGGAGTAGAATCTGTAGTTTTCATTTTGCTGGAAATAAAAAATCCGAAAATCCGGAAAGTCCAAGTTATAATCCGACTATCTTTGACAATTCAGCAAAAATACTATGGAGATCAGAATCTTGAACAAAATTTTAAAGTGCTCGAGATTTACTTATTTATTTCCTTTTTGTTTATTAAAATTTTATCCATTATGACATTTCATGAAGGTTAACCTCAATGAGGATATTTAAAGATTAATTTTTAATTGAAAAATTATATTTTTCAAGCTATTATTTTAATTGTTTATCAAGGAAATCTATGATTATTTTAGCTTTTAAATATTCTATTTTTTATAAAATTAATTATTTTTCGTAAATGCCTATTGCTTTTATACACTATTATTGTACCTGAAGTTGTTTTTTTGGCCACGGATGGCGCTAAGCGCGGTTGCGCACGGAGCGAATACCTTGTTGAAATGAATGTCAGTTAAGTAATAAATACCAACTTTTCAAAGATTCATAGTTCAATTTATTAAATTAAAAAAAAAAAAAGAAAAATGTTTTTAAATACTTTATATGTGTATATGAGCATGTAGATATTATTTCATAAAAAAAAGTCTAAATAAAATTTAACAATTTTGATATGAAATATTTAAGAAAAAAAATAATAATATAAACATAAAAGAATCAGTTTCTCGTTTCTAGAATGATTTCATTCCAACTACTTCTCATAATCATTGATAATATAGTTCGAGACAACAGCGAAAGTATGTATAATAAATCTAATAGTCCAGGAACAGCGTCATCGAAATGGGGTGAAAATTATACATTAAATGCGGTAGATAGAGAGATTTTTTTAATCTTATATATATATTGAAGAGAGTATGTAGAATCCAAGCTTTCGACCTCCAAAACCTTTGGCACAAAAATCCACGAAATTTTGGCACTTTTTTCAGTTTTTGGCCTATAACTTAAAAACAACGCATGTTATCCATTATCATAATTAAAAAGAATTAAATTTCGCTTTCAATGAGTAGCTCAAAGTCGAAATTTGTTTCAGTATTTAGTTATAGTTTTTTTTTTACGGGGATCCAAAAAACAGCCCCGGATCACTTTTGAATATCCCAAAAACACGTACTTTTTTCTTTTTTTTTTCATTTTGACCATGAAGGAGCACGTTTTCGACAAAGACCACTCTATACATTTTTATACTAGATTAAATTTGCTACCATCAAAACAAAGTTTCATCTTAATTGGATAATGGTAACAGGATATGATCCGAATCCTCAAAAGTGTCATGGAGTATACTAGATATCTATAAAGGTAAGAGATTTATCAAAAAAGTGGTCCCAGTAAACATTCAAGTCAACAAAATTTCCTAGAGAATGAGATAGAAATCAAGTTTTTAGGACGAGTGGTTTTCATTTTATGAAAGAAAAAATGCGATTTTTTGAAAAAATGGATCATTTCCTGCCATGGGAAATACTGGATATCTATAAATCTAAGAGCTTTAATAAAAAAGTGGTCTAAGTAAACGTTCAAGTCAACAAAATTTCCTAGAGAATGAGATAAGAATAAAGTTTTTAGAATGAGTGGTTTTCAGTTTATGAAGGAAAAACTGCGATTTTTTGCAAAAAATTGCAGTTTTTCAAAATTTCAACCTCTTTGTGGCACAGTTTACCATTATCCAATTGAGATGAAACTTTTTTGAATTGTAAAAAGTTTAATTTTGTTTAAAAATGTATAGAGTGTTCTTTGTCGAAAACGTGGTCAAAATGGGAAAATTTTGGGATATTTAAAAGTGATTCGGGGGCTGTTTTTTGGATCCCCATAAAAAATCAAACTACTGGACTAAATTTCGACTTTGAGGTGCTCATTCAAAGCGAAATTTAATGCTCTTTAATTTTGATAATAGATAGCTTTGCAATTGGTTTCATTGTTTTCATGTTATAGCCCAAGGACTGAAAAAGGTGGGAAAATTTCGTGGTTTTTTAGACACACAAGTCAAGGTTTTCGAGCTCGAAAGCTTGGATTCTACATACTCTCTTCAATATATACAAGATAAAAAAATATATTATCGCATTAATTGCGATTAATAAAGTACCCCGTTCCTGGACTTACAATCCTTTCAATAAAATTTTTTTAAAAAATTGTAAATGTATTGTGACATCATATAATAATAATTTGGATGGGCTTAAATTATAAAATGGCCTATGTGTTTACGCCTTAAATTCGATGTGAAAAGAATGTGTTCAGATATATATTTGACCAACAGGGTGAATCTAATATACATGTGCTATTTTATTGATTACAACTAAATTGCATCATGTAATCGTATGATGTTAGATTGATTTAAATCCACTCTCATTAATTTAATTTTCTTTTTCATTAAAATTTCTATAAATTATAATAAACAGCCCTTGTATTATATTCATTAATAATCAAATTGCATTTTGTGATAAACTGATACTATATGAAATATTACATAATAAATATATGTGAGAATACTTAATTATATGTCGTGTCCCTTTAAATTTTATAATGTCTAAAATTTGTCATTTCATATTTAATGAAAAACACAAAAAAAAAACAGTTGAAAATCAAATATATATTCAAATATAAAATTATTACAATATTACATAATAATAATCATTGTTCTACATAATTAGATCTATTTATAAATCTCCTATAAGTACAGAATAAATGAGTTTTATAAATCTATTGAGGTATTTTTTTTTACTTTATTTTTTATTGAAAGTAGGACCCATGGATTTCCTGAGAAAAAAAATCAACAAGATTTGTGTACACAAGACTTAACATCAATTAACATAAAATAAGCCAAGTCGCTCGATAGATCTTGAAAAATTCTTTCAAATAACTCTCAAATATGCGAATAGTGTGTAAGCAAATATTTATGTGCTGACATAATCTTTCGTAAGCCTCTACTAGTCCAAGCAATTACGATTTTATCAGGAAATAATTCTCAGTAAAGATTTTATTGCTGGAATATCTTTATTGGTATTCCAATATTACTACCCTAAGTTTTCCCCCAAATCTGTGTTGTGGAAATTTTTCTACGCGCCTCAAAATGAGAAAATTTCGGAGTTTTTTCAGTTTTTCTTGAATAACTCTAAAGCGGCTTATCGAATCAAAAAGATATTTTTTAGATAAATTAAAGATCTTTAAATTACGCGTAAAATGATGAAAATTTTATCTATTTAGGTTCAGTAGAACCTGTCAAACAACAGCCCCGGGATCACTTTTGAATATCCCTAAAACTCTTACATTTTTCGATTTTTCCCCATTTTAACCATGAAGGAGAACGTTTTAGACAAAGATGACTCTTTACATTTTTATACTAGATTAAATTTTCTACAATTTAAATAAAGTTTCATCTTAATTGGATAATGGTAATATGAGGTTTAAGTTTTGAAAAAAATGCAATTTTTTGCAAAAAATCACAGTTTTTCCTTCATAAAATGAAAACCACTCGTCCTAGAAATTTGATTCCTATATAATTCTCTAGTAAATTTTATTGACTTGAACGTTTACTTGGACCACTTTTTTGATAAAACTCTTTGATTTATAGATATCCAGTATTTTCCATGACTCTTTTGAGGATTTGGATCATATCCTGTCCGGAAAATGTAGGATATCTATAAATCTAAGACTTTTATCAAAAAAGTAGTCCAAATAAACGTTCAATTAAATAAGATTTTCTAGACAATGAGATAGGAATTAAGTTTCTAGGATGAGTGGTTTTCATTTTATGAAGGAAAAACTGTGATTTTTTGCAAAAAATTGCATTTTTTTCAAAACTTAAACCTCATATTACCATTATCCAATTAAGATGAAACTTCATTTTAATTGTAGCAAATTTAACCTAGTTTAAAAATGTATAGAGTTGTCTTTGTCGAAAACTTGATCCTTGATGGTCAAAATGGGGAAAATCGAAAAAAGTACGAGTTTTAGGGATATTCAAAAAGTGATCCCGGGGGCTGTTTTTGTTAGGTGCTAGTGCCGGTTCTACTGAACCTAAATAGATGACATTTTTATTATTTTACGCGCAATTTAAAGAGCTTTAATTTATCCAATAAATATCTTTTTGATTTGATAAGCCGTTTTATAGTTATTGAAGAAAAACTGAAAAACTCGGAAATTTTCTCATTTTGAGGCGCGTAGAAAAAATTTCCACAACACAGAATTGAAGGAAAACTTAGGGTAGTAATATTAGAGTACCATTAAAGGTATTCCAGCATTAAAATTTTTACCGGTAATTATTTCCTGTTAAAATCGTAATTTGCCTGGACTAAAGCAAATATTTATGTATTGAAGGAGACAATAAAAGAGTGTGTCTTCTGCTGGAATTATAAATTTTATTTATAACGAGACTATAGTAGTAATAGACTGATAAAGAGGGCAAAGTCCTCGAAACTATAGTCTCTTTATAAATAAAATTTATAATTCCAGCAGAAGACACACTCTTTTATTGTCTCCTTTAATATACAAAAATTCTACTACCCTCGGTACAAAAATCTTACAATTTAAATATTTATGTGCTGACATAATCTTTCTCAAACCTCTACATAAAAATCATATTTTTTAATTATCTTAACTATCTATATTAATATTTATAAAAACTAAATAACTATTATCATAAAAATTTATTTTAGAATACAGGAAATTTTCTTTCCTTTTTCTGTGATAATTATCGGATAGCTTATTTCCAAAATAATGATTTTCTCCCGCTTCTAACTCGTAAGTAATTAATTAAAAAAATCAGGAGTCAGTGAAAGTTAAAAAATGCATTTTTTCATCATATTATATCTTTTCTTCAAATTACATAGTTCTCTGAGTTCACATTCGAGTTTGAATATTCAAAGAGAACAGTCTTAACAAAATAGTCTTTCTAAGGACCCGGACGAATTGATTTGTAAATTCATAAAACTATATCAACCGGAAAATTTGAAAATTATATGGGCTTCAAGAGTACTTTTTAGAAACGATTTTTAGCCTCTGAAAAATTAAAAACAAACATAAAAAGAGCTCATGAAGAAGGGGAAAAGGGACACAGGGTGTCCCGAATTACAACGATAAACCGTGATCAGGGGATAGGGCAATTTAAGACGGTCCTGAACATAAAAAAATTTTAATAAAAGTAACATAGTTTTCAAGTTATAGACATTTTTTTGAAAATGGTGAATATCGCTACCCTACCCGAAATATCAAGATGCTGTTGCTACAAATATACATATTTTATTATTCTAATTTTTGTTCCGCAATCCTGGTATTGACCAGAATTCAAAATAAAACAATAACTACTATATTTTTGGAGAAAAAAAATAATTTTGCCGGACTTCATCAGCTAACTTTGAATCATCTTTAATGTACAAAAAATCTAGAAACAAGCATGGCAAGTTATTTAAAAGCCCCATTTAATCAAGATTTCAAAATGATATAGCACTTTGTACTTCTTTAGAAAAAAAATATTGATATTTTTTTGGCAAAATTAGCTAATTTAATATCATATTTTGATAGTGTTTTTTTATTTAATTTATTAATCAATTATGTCGCATCTTAATTGAACTAATCTTTGGCTATTAATGCCATTATTAATAGCTATTATACTATTAATGTCTATGTCCTTTTTCGGCGTGGAACTAGCCAGGTGTGATTCTTTGACTGCCGGGCACGAGGAAGAAGAACATGAATGAGAACAGAACTTGGGCTGATAAAGAAAATAAATTTAGAATATTTGCAGGTAAAAGATCAGTTGCAAGAAGAATATTTCATGGTTTGGTCTCAATGTCTCTTTTCAGAGGAGCGGCATCGAAGAAGAATTTCAAAATGGCAATCTTCACTTTCGAGTGAGGATTGCCATTTTTAATTTCGTATTTATCTGCCGTCTTTTTAAATAAACTTGACTTATTGATTTTAATAATAAAATTATTTATTCAATAGTAATAAGATAATATTTATTTTCGGAGTCTTGAGCACCTTGGGCGAGCCTTTCTTATCACACCCAGTCCTGTAGTCGTAAATTTTATAAATATTGAATTTGAGAATATTTGAAAAGATTAGTTTATTTTAAAACTGTAGACGGTACTAGAAATTTGATGAATTCATAAAAATAATGATCAGAAAAAAAATCTAATATCAAATAATATCTCGTCCCGAAAAACTTCTCTCAATTAGGATTATAAATAAGAAAGAACGAGATATAGAGTATTTTAATTATTTAATACTAAAATTATTTATTTAAAACCGAGGGGTGAACCGCGATTGGAATTAGGTGTACACCGTCTTTGGAATTATTTGGAATTACTTTGGAATTCATTAGATAATCTATTGTTATCTATTGTCTTCTACTTGGAAATGGAAGTGGAAGTAGGTGTACACGATTTTAGGTCGCGGTTCACCCCTCATTTAAAACTAATGATAAAAATAACAATATTATGATAATATAGCTCTGCCTTCAGATTCTTGGGTCATTGGTTGCCAGCTTGTCAGCTTTTCTTAAATTTATATATTTATTTATTATAATATATAATCGTTAATTTAAATATATTAAATTATAATGTTACAAATATTTCTATATTGTAGAGTGAATGGACTTGTGGAATCCATTACAAATGACTCGCTCATGGCGGCAGGCTTGCAACCCAGTCTTTTTTTGATAAAAGAGACCAAAAATAAATGAAAAAGAAATCAATCTTCTTTTATAGATTCCATCTATCTGGAGGTTCACAGTACCTATCTAATATAATAAAATAGCACTTCAATTAAGAATTTTACTCTTTGAATGAAATTATATGAAAACATCCAATTTCCTGTCTGCAGCAGTGAATCAACTAGAAATTCCACTGTTTTATTTTTTTTCTCATTACATATTGAATTAAATCTATCGAAATTTCATATCTATGTGTTAATTTCTTTTATCTTGTGTAGCAAATAATTTTTATTAGAATATTTTCATTTTAAAATGTAGTATATTTGAAGTGTAATTTGAAAAAAATGCTAATTACTCCTTTAAAATAATTTTTAAAAATATGAAATTAATAGATAATATAAAACAAATAATTATTAATAATTATATTCAATTTTGAACGAAATTGATGCATTACTTTTTGAGAAAATGGTGAAAAACCATCTGAACCCTCAAAATAATAGGCAATTTCAAAAACATCTCCATGTCACAAGTCAAGATTTCGATTCATTTGAAATTTCAAACCCTGTTTTTAGGAAGAAAGACATTGTTTTTAGAAGAGTTTCAGGGTTTTTGACTATTTTCTCAAAAAGTACTGCATCAATTCGTTCAAAATTAAATATAATTATTAATAATTAATTGTTTTATAATATCTATTAATTTCACAGTTTTAAAAATTATTTTAAAGAAGTTATTAGCGTTTTTTCAAATTGCACTTCAAATAAACTGCCCTTTAATATTCTAATAAAAATAATTTGCCATAAAAGATGAATTAAAATAACATACAGATATGAAATTTCAATAGAATTTATTCAATATAATGAGAAAAAAATTAAACATAGTTGAATTTCTAGTTGATTTGCCGTTGCAGAGAGGAAATTGGATGTTTTCATACAATTTCATTCAAACAGTAAAATTCTTAATTGAAGTGCTATTTTTTATATTAGAAGATGTTGTGAACCTTCTAATATTTGATGTTGATCAAATAAGATCGATTTCTTTTTTCTTTTTTTGTGCTTTTCTATCGAGACCTTGGGACGCAAGTGTCTCTGCATAAGCGATACATTAAATGTTTTGGATACATCAAGTTCATTCTATTGAAATATATTTTAACTTATTAAAATTTAATATATTTAAATTTACGATAAAGTAATATAATAAATTAATAAAATAATTAATAATGATTATATTAGATAAATTCAAACACCACTGATCCTGGCAAGCATCACGGTCCTCTGAGAGCAGAGCAAAGCTATTTGCATATTTTTAATATTAAAAAAATAATTAATTAATTAAAAGTCTTTATTGAAATTATTTATTATTTTATTATTAGTAACAATTTTGATTGTTTTTTTTTATTTTTTTCAAAGAAGAATTTTCAAGGAAGCAAAATCAAAATAATACTCAGGCCGACAAAGATCTGAGCTATATCGATTAAAACTCTAATTTTCCAAAAAACTTTTTTAGGTAGAGCCAATAAATAAATACCTCGTTAGATAATAAACGTGTCGTTAAAAATTTAATCCAATTTTAAAAGTATGTTCTTTCTTTTTCCGTGCTGTTGTTCTCTTGTGAGTCCAAACTATTGGCCATAATATTCTTCTTTCTGCAGATCAAATTATTTGTCTTTTTATACACACTTCGAGACACCTGCATTTCTTAGACTGTTATATTTTAACACCTTTGTCCAACGCTTTACAGCAGAATAAGAAAGATGTTAGTTAAATTTTAGATACAAAACTAGCTATATATAAAACAAACAAAACTAGCTATATAAATATATATATATATATTCAGGGTCGGATTTACGCATATGCACACATCCTTACTATGTCAAAATTTTAGATGCGTAAATTTTTCCCAACGCTTTATTTTTAATTTATTATTATGCGCAGGGTGACTAGCGGAATAAATACTTTTAAATTCCAAGTTTTTTCCCAGTGTTTGTCTTATTTTTTCCGTTTTTACTTTACCTAGTACCTATAATACTGGGTACGGCCAAGTATTGTAATCGTGAAAGAAAAGGTTCTAGGGAAAATAATATAGTAATTTTCAAAAAATTCTACTTATTATGTAGTTAAAAGTGTATACTTTCGTTTGAATATCTCCAAAAAAAATTAGTTTTTGAACCCTCATCTCTTAAAAGGGAGATTGATACAAAGGGAGGACTCTTATCAACTTAATTGAGTATTTCTAGGGAAAATAAAATATTAATTTTCAAACAACTAAACTCATTTTAAATAGTATATTTTATAAAGAGACATATTTTCAAAAATTTGCTTTCATGCAAGATATATTATTTCAATTGAAAATTCACTAAGTATGGATATAGATGATGTACGTAAATGTAGACATCGATGATCATATTAAACTTTTATTGATGCTTTTGATTATCTCAACACAATATTATCCGATAGGGAAAAATTTTATACATAAAATAAACTAGTTATAACTCAAAATATTGCATGTCTACTCATTGAACAAAAACCTTCAATATATAACATATGTAGAGGAATTAAAAGTATTAAAAAGTGATGCAAGAAATGGAATTTCTCTTTTTGAACATGGTCTTAGTGCAATTGAACCAGAAGAACCTGAAGAACAAATTCGGTCAAATAACGAGCCCGAGTCATATCAATCAAATGAAAATTTAAAATTAAAAACTAATATTAAATCTAAGGGACATATTTTGTTGTAGAAAGTTTATCAGTGATTTTGGGGGCCTCTCATATTAACTGCTAATTTGTTAATGATTAACCGTACAAATTTCCTCTGAATAAATAATTGTTGTAATTTAATAAATATAAAATAAAATTGTTTTTTTTTCTTGTTCAGAGTTTTATTTTGAATTTTGAAGATCCTCAAAAATATTATATAATAGTTGTCGGCCTCAGAGGCGTAGCCACGGGGGTTTTGGGGGTCAACCCCCCCCCCCCAATGGGCTCATGGGATGAGTAACGGCAACGACAAACCGTTTCTTATGCAAACTAACCGTAATTAAATATATTTCATATGTTTAATCAAGAATTATGGTCATTTTTAATTTCTTGAAGTACCTTTTTAGTCCAGTTAAATTGTTTTCTAAAGGGCTCCTCGCGGGAAAGTTTTGGGGTAGTTATAATTTCTTTGACCCTTTATGTTTTTGGGTGTGCTGAATCCGAATCTTAGGTTTGCTAAAAATTTCGTGACGGAACAATGTCAAAAATGGAAAAAAGGTAAAAAAATCTCATTTTTTGACTGTTTTTTGCTTGTAACCCGAAAACTATCATCTTTTCGTAAATAACCTTCCTTTTCAAAATTAAAGTTCATAAAATTTCCTATAAAGGATATGATCGAAATCCTCAAAAATGTCATGGAAAATGCTGGATATCTATAAATCTAAGAGTTTTATCAGAAAAGTGGTCAAGGTAACCGTTTAAGTCAACAAAATTTCCTAGAGTATGAGACAGAAATCAAGTTTCTAGGATAAGTAGTTTTCATTTTATGAAGGAAAAATTGCAATTTTTGAAAAAACGCATCATTTCCTGCCATGGAAAATTATGGATTATCTATAAATCTAAGACTTATAACAAAAAGTGGACCAAGTAAACAGCTATTAAAAGTCATCAAAATTTCTTAGAGAATGTGATAGAAATCTAGTTTCTAGGAAGAGTGATTTTCATTTTATGAAGGAAAAATTGCGAGTTTTTGCAAAAAATTGCAGTTTTTCAAAACTTCATCCTCATTGCGGCACGGATTACGATTTATCCAATTAAGAAGAAACTTTGTTTGAATTGTATCAAATTTAATCTAGTTTAAAAATGTATAGAGTGGTCTTTGTCGAAAATGTGATCTTTCATGGTCAAAATGTGAAAAAAATGGAAAAAAGTGCAAGTTTTTGCTATTTTCGGAAACAGAAAAAATACACCAATTTTCTACTAGCACTTGAGGCCGAACGGGTGGTCGGAGAAAAAAACCTAAAAATAAAATTTATAGAAAATTTTATTAACTTTCATTTTGAATAGGAAGGTTATTTACGAAAAGTTGATAGTTTTCGAGTTATAAACAAAAAACCGACAAAAAATTTGATTTTTTTTTATCTTTTTTTGACAATATTCTGTGAAGAAATTTTCTTAGCAAACTTCAGATTCGGATTCAGCACACCGAAAAACATAATAGGTTGTAGAAATTAAAACTACCCCAAAACTTTCCGGATAAAAACACAATTGAATTGGACTATTTGTTTTAATAAAAAGAAATTCCCACTAAATATTTTGCTTTGTGGATTGACCCCCCCCCCCCCCCATTAAAATTTTCTGGCTACGCCACTGCCCGGGCCTCACATTTTGTCTGAATTGGTCCTGGTGGATCTAGGGGGGGGGTAGCAAAGGGGGCACGTACCCCCAGCGGCAAATTTTAAGAAGCGACACATTTTGGGAAGAGGTAAATTTTTTGTGTATATTTAGCATTAGGGGTTGTGGGAGTGGCGCCAATTCAAGCTTGCCCCCTCTGACAAAAGACCTAGATCTGGCTTTCCTTGGCCATATACCCTTCTGTATGGGAAAGTTAAAAGCGAAAAATGAGAAATACCTACCGGGGAAAAACTTGTAATTTCAAAGCATTTTTTCCGCTGGTCATCCTGCATCAATAATCAATAAAAAAAGTGTTTGAAAAAATTTGCCGCCTCTAAAATTTCGCACATATCTACTCTGCCTATGCGTAAATCCACCCTCTCTTCAAGACATAATAAATATATTTATTTTTCTCAAAATTTCTTTAAGATATCTAGTGATATCATTTTATGGCAGTTGGCCAAACTGTTGATAATTATTTATATTCTATTCAGTTATTTCTTAGTGTCATTTATGTCTACTTCACATTCAATGTTTGTTATCCCTCCAACTAACCGGCAAAAAGGAAATTACTAGGTACCTTTTTAATAATCTTTTTCTATCTTTTCCAAAAATATTAAATATCGTTGATTAACTTATATATTTAAAAAAACAACACAGTGATTTAATTTGCATTTAAGAAAATGACAAATGCAAAAGATAATCTTTTTACTTATGAAACCCTCGTTCATGCCATTGCGGGGGCAACGGTAAGATCTACTTGCAATTTATTTTATACACATTATGATTATATATTCTTATAATATTATTATTATTTCAGGGAAGTGTGGTTGGAATGACAATATTTTACCCATTGGACACAGTTCGATCACGATTACAACGTAAGTTTTTTCTATGTTTTTTTAATCACTATAGATTTTTAAAAAAGTAAGATAAAACTCAAAATGTTATTTTTTAGTTGATGAAAATCGTGAATCGAAAAATGTCATTGCGGTAATGAAAGATTTGGTTGAAGAAGAAGGCTTGTAAGTTTATTAAGATATACAGTAGGATAGTCCTTATTTTGGGTATTTTCGAATTTTTAAACTGACAAGGGCTCATATGATTCGAAATAAATAAAAAAAAATATCCCTCAAGTTTCAAGTCTATCTCAATTATAACCTTTGCCCCCAGCGATGTAAGTTTCTCATCTAAATAACATGAGGTTTTTGCCATTGAAAGATCAATTTTTTATTCCGACCAAAGTAATGGTTCAAAAAATTTGAAACTCTAGACTTTATCCTTATAATACTAGTTATCCATCAGAATTATTACAGATTTTTAGCTATTATAATTTTGGAGTTACAGCTAGATAAAATACTGCTAGTTATATCATGGTATTATTAAGTTATTGATAGACTCCAAAATTATAATAGCTAAAAATATGTGATAATTCTAATGAATAGCTACAATTATAAGCATAAAGTCTAGTGTTTCAAATTTTTTGAACCATTTGTTTGGCCGGAATAAAAAATTGATCTTTCAATGGAAAAAATTAGATGAGAACCTTACATCGCTGGGGGCAGTGGCGTAGCCAGAAAATGTTCATGGTGGGGGTCAATTCACAAAGCAAAATATTTAGTGGGAATTTTTTTTTATTATAACAATTAGTCCAGTTAAATTGTGTTTTTACCCGGAAAGTTTTGTGGTAGTTGTAATTTCTTCGACCCTTTATGTTTTTTGGTGTGCTGAATCCGAATCTGACATTTGCTAACAAAATTTCTTCACACAAAAATGAAAAAAAAAGGTAAAAAATGTAATTTTTTGGCGGTTTTTTGCTTTTAATTCGAAAACTATCAACTTTTCGTAAATAACCTTCCTATTCAAAATGAAAGTTCATTAAATTTCCTACAAATTTCATCAAGTTTTTTCTCCGACCAACCGTTCAGGCTCAATCGCTTGTTGACAATTGGCGTATTTTTTCTGTTTCCGAAAATCACAAAAACTCGCATTTTTTTTCGATTTTTTCCCATTTTGACCATGAAAGATCACTCTATACATTTTTAAACTAGATTAAATTTGATACAATTCAAAAAACGTTTCATCTTAATTGGATAATGGTAATCCCTGCCACAATGAGATTGAATCTTTGAAAAATTGTCTTTTTTCCTTCATAAAATGAAAACCACTCATCCTAGAAACTTGATTTCTGTCTAATTCTCTAGGAAATTTTGTTGACTTGAACATTTACTTGGATCACTTTTTTGATAAAACTCTTAAATTTATAGATTCCGTGACACTTTTGAGGATTCCGATAATATCCTTTGTAGGAAATTTTATAAACTTTCATTTTGAAAAGGAAGGTTATTTATAGAAAGTTGATAGTTTTCGAGTTATAAGCAAAAAACCACCAAAAAATTATATTTTTTTACCTTTTTTGCATTTTTCACAATGTACCGTCACGAAATTTTGTTAGCAAATTTAAGATTAGGATTCAGCACACCAAAAAACATATAGGATCAAGAAATTAAAACTTTCCCGTGAGGGGCCCTTTAGAGAACAATTTAACTGGACTAAAAAGGCACTTCAAGAAATTAAAAAAAAGAACTTAATTCTTGATTAAACATATGAAATATATTTAATTACGGATAGTTTGCCATAAGAAACGGTTTTTCGTTACCGTTACTCATCCCATGAACCCTATCCTTGGGGGGGGGGTTCTGACCCCCCCCCCCGTGGCTACGCCTCTGGCTGGGACCACAGGTTATAATTGAGATAGAAACTTAAAATTTGGGGGCTATTTTTTTTTTATTATTTATTTCGAATCATATGAGCCCTTGACCGCGTAAAAATTCGAAAATACCCAAAATAAGGACCACCTTAGTACACAGGTCTGCCATGAAAAAATTCTTTGAATAATTTTATGTGATTCTAATAGATTTTAGCCTGCTGAATCCGATAATAAATTTCTTTTTCACAAAAAGCAAGTATTACTAGTGGTGAAGGTTACATGTACTCCTTATATGCAGTGGGCTCCCTTCATTTTGACCTGTTAAAATATTTCATTATTCATGTCCATGATTAATAATTAAATGGATCGTAGGGAGTTGGACTTGACTTTGAATTAAATACAAAGTTTTTATTTAAATAGGCCTAACGTTTCGTTGTTGGTTCGCAACTTCTTCAGTGGCTCATTTATTAAACTTATCTGGCTGGGGGTTTGACTAAGAGAAAAACCATTTTCAAACAGTATCATTACAAATCACTCAATTTTATCAAATAATATATAACATTTAAAACAATTTAATTGTTTCCCGTTAAAATCATTAAAAGAATCAAATTGAATAAAGAATTTTTCTCATCTACATTTAGAAAATGGTTTTTCTCTTAGTCAAAAACCCAGACAGATAGGTTTAATAAATGGGCCACTGAAGAAGTTGCGAACCAACAACGAAACGTTTGGCCTATTTAAATAAAAACTTTGTATTTAATTCAAAGTCAAGTCAACTCCCTACGATCCATTTAATTTTTACTTTATTTTATAATGTTTTAAAGAAAAAATTATTTATTGATTGTATTTCAAATATTAAAAAATAAAAACCTTTAAAAAACAATCAAGAACACGTTTATTCGAAACCAAACGTTTCGTGAGAATTTCTCCTTTTTCAATGGTAAAAGTAAAAGAAAAATTGCTTTCTCTAGAATTTAGAAAGCAACACTAAGATATTAAATATTTTTATAAAGACAATTGTACATATTGTCTTGGTGACCAGATTGCCTTTAAATACAAATATAAATATTTATGAAAATTTATTTTTATAAACATTCGAAAAACAATCCATATCTGACCTTTTATTAATCGAATTTTTGTTATTTATAATTTCGATCATTTCCAAAATTGATCTTTTTTCCAAGTTATTATATTCTTTATCTAAAATTTTGGGTTTTACTTATGGAAAGTGGTGTAGGTTTTAGGTGAAACATGATGTTAGTTAATAGAGTAAAGGAGGTGTAGTTTCACAGTGAATGAAATAAAACTCAAAGAGGTTTATACAAACTCAATATATTTCGGATTATTAGTCCATCATCAGGAGTTTACAGGTTAAAAACTAGAGTTTTTAACCTGTAAACTCCTGATGATGGACTAATAATCCGAAATATATTGAGTTTGTATAAACCTCTTTGAGTTTTATTTCATTCACTGTGAAACTACACCTCCTTTACTCTATTAACTAAAATTTTGGGATTAGAAAAGTCAAAATTGTGTTTTTTTAATTACAGTGGTACCTTGAGATACGAATGTCCTAACATACGAATGTTTTGAGATACAACATGAAATATTCTAAAATTTATACCTCGACATACAACGAAAAATTTGAGATACGAATTTGCGATGTGTCTTATTTGATGATAGGTGTCTCACATTCTTTCGTAACATTTTAAAAAGAAGGCAGAAACAGACCTCTCTTGATCGTTACCTTATGAAGGTCCCACGCAGTGAAAGTCAGGAAAATGAGGCCAAAAAGGCCTGACGTTAAGGTGATGACTAATAAACATTGTGTTATTAATATATTAATAAACAAATTAATAAACATTATGTGTATTATTACTCGTTTATCTATATACAAATTGTGTATATTATGTGTAATTTAACTCTGTTTTGGGTTAGTTTCATATCGCTAGAACGCATTAATATATATTACATTATTTTAAATGGGAAAAATTGCTTTGAAATACGATTTTTTTGACATACGACGATGATCACAGAACGAATTAAATTCGTATCTCAAGGTACCACTGTATTAATAAAATGTCAGATATGGATTCTTTTTCGAATGTTTATAAAAATAAATTTTCATAAATATTTATATTTTTATTTAAATGTAATCTGGTCACCAAGACAATATGTACAATTGTCTTTATAAAAATATTTAATATGTTAGTGTTGCTTTCTAAATTCTAGAGAAAGCAATTTTTCTTTTACTTTTACCATTGAAAAAGGGAGAAATTTTCCCGAAACGTTTGGTTTCGAATAAACGTGTTCTTGATTGTTTTTTAAAGATTTATATTTTTTAATATAATGTTTTATTTAAAAATTTTTTTAATCATATCTACTCATTGAAGAATATAAAAAAAACATGGGTGCCCACAGGGGGGTTAAGACGCAGAGTGCGTCATTCAAATTGGAGGGTTGCAAATTGTTGCATTTTAGTATTACCATATCTTATATTACGTCATCTTAGAATGTAAACCTGCTAACCTGATAAATAGTTTCTTTCCTAAACAAAAATATTAAATTTTGTTTGTTTTTTCTCTGCCCTGTAAAATTTCCTTGTGAGTTAGCAGGTTTACACTCTAAGGCGACAATATGCTAAAAATGAAAGCGATCAAGTCTTATAACTTCTACAATAAATAATAATAATGATATAATAATAAATACATAATTACAATAATAAATTTGAACCAAAAAAAAACAATAAATAATAAAAAGCTCTAATTCTTTAGAACTGAATAATATGGGGCGGGGAGGAGGGGGGTTACTTTTCATGAAACGGGGGGATAATCACATAATATTAATTTTTAAACTAAGTTATGAGGGTGAAAGAATGAGAAACGAGTAGAAATGGAGCTCTCCATTTTAGCCTATAAAATAACTTAATTGATTTTTTTAGAATTTTTTTTAAATCACATATATTGAAGAATAAAAAAAGAAATTACAACACTTTTAATTTTTGAATTAATTTTATGTGGGTTTGAAATAAAGATTCAACCGGTAACAGAAAATTTGTGATGTGATAGAATTTTTTTAGATACCAATTTATACTGTATTTGTATGTAGGAATCAGAATATTACTCATTAATAGGAAGACCTGTGTTTTATTACTTCATTTTAACTAACAAAATATATACTTATTTTCAGATATACTCTTTATAGAGGAATATTTCCAGTATTAAAAAGTCTTTGTGCTTCAAATTTTGTATATTTCTACACATTCCATGGCTTGAAATCATTTAAAAATAATTCTTTAAACCCGAGTGCAAGCAGGGATTTATTACTAGCTTCTGTAGCTGGTCAGTGTTATTACATATTATATTAACTATTGTCAAAATTACTTCCTTTAAAAAAAACTTATTTTTAGGTGTAATCAACGTTTTGACAACAACCCCACTTTGGGTGGTGAATACTCGATTAAAAATGCACGGGATTAATAAAAGTAAACATTTGGCTTATGATGGACTCTTGAGTAAGTATATTTATGAACTAAGTTAAAAATACTACCTTTATATTAACTATTAAGTGAATAAATTTGATATACATCGTTTGTCGTTTTGAGATTTTATTCTCTAAAATTAAAGCTTTAGTCTTTATGAACTAAATAATTGCAAATAAGTATAACCATTTTCACTTAACTAATTATGAGATATTGTCTTTCATATACCGTTTTTTTACTTTATCCAATGCGAAGCATGGGGAAAGTATTGTAATCGGTCTCGCGGCAAGCGCGACTTCAAAGGGTCCTCAGGTAAAGACTACGGAACCCATGGACTCAATTAAGGTCACAAATTGAAGTATTCAACTAGATTGAATTTTAGCACTTTACGGTTTTGCCAAAAATTACATGGGATCTTGTCGAGAGGCCAAAAAGTGCCATTTTTTTGGAAGTGCGTGGGGATGGATGGATGTTATCGTTTTTTTCGTCCACGATTTTTTCCACATCGTTGCACTGATTGAATTGAAATTGAAAACCTACCATTAGTTTAACAAAATGAAACGCTGATTAGTTTTTAGTATATCGGTCCACAAACATTAGTACTTTATTTCAGTACTTTTTTAGTTTTTTATAAATATCTTGAAAATGACTTAACCAATTTTGATGAAATTTAATATCCTAATTAAGTACCTTGGGGACCACAAAAAAGGTTAAATAAAGTTTTTAGTAAAATTATATTTTAAAATACTTTACTCTAGAGTAATATACCTAGTACTTTTTTATTTTAAATTCCTTAAAATTTATTCATTTGATCGTTTTAATATAGCTCATTCAACCTAACTTAAGTAAGATGGATGGCTTCTCGCTGTGAAATTCTAAAATTTTGGGAGGAAATTTTATAAGTAACCATAGCAACTGCGTTTTCTTATCCGTTACCTTTGCTGAAGACATGGAGGAATCGAGTTAAAATCAAAAATAGTGATTGATTCTCATCTAGTACTTGAGGAATAACCATTCTATATTGGATTTTTGACGTTTCGGTTTTTATTGGTAACCATTGCTGAAGACATAGAGGAATCGAGTTAAAATCAAAAATAGCGATTGATTCTCATCTAGTACTTGAGGAATAATTCTATATTGGATTTTTGACGTTTCGGTTTTTATTGATAACCATTGCAGAAGACATGGAGGAATTTACTTAAAATCAAAAATAGCGATTGACTCTCATCTATTACTTGAGGAATAACAATTCTACATTAGATTGTTGACGCCTCGATTATTATTGGTAACCATTGCTGAAGACATGGAGGAATCGGCTTAAAATCAAAAATAAAGATCGATTCTTGTCTAATACTAGAGGAATAACCTTATTGCACTCCATTTTTGATGTTTGACAATTAATGGCAACCTCTACTGAAAACGTGGAAGAACCGACTTAAAATCAAAAAGACTAAATTCTTTTATGGCAAACAACTCAAACTTGATGTAGAATGGTTTTTCCTCGACTGTTAAATGAGAATCAATCGCTATTTTTGAATTTAAGTCAATATGGACTGCAAATAGCAAGTGATATCTGATTAATAATAAAGGAATAAACATATTAATTGAATGTAATGGAAGGCAGCCCAGAGGTAGTGAGGAAAGAAAAAATTAACACATATAAAATAAGGTGTAATTTATTGGAATCCTTCCTCCTTTCCTTTCAAACCGACGTTTCGGAGGATTTTTCCCTCCTTCTTCAGGGTTTCAAAGGGTCAATGAATGAAACAAATAAAATGTTTCCTTCTTCTCTCCACAGTAGTGTTCAAAAACTTGAAAAATTTCATGTTATAATTTATTGCTAAAATGATCATTTTTCAATATAGATTTTTACTTGAACATATAGGGTATGGTCAAGTATTATAATCGTGCATGAAAACAAGTGTTTTTTTTTTTGCTTCTTTTTTTTGAAATATCTCAAAAACGTCTGAAACTAAAATAGTTTTGATTAAAAAAATTGGGCGAAACCATGGCATTTCGATCTACAAAAAATCCCTAATAAGTAACATCGAAAAAATTGTATATTATATACCGGGTGAGTTTTTTATCTTGAGACAGTCTTATAACTCCAAAACAGTGCATTATATGGAAAAAAGTTTCAAATAAAAGTTTGTTTATATCGAAGGGCAAACTAAACTACGCTATTGTTTGCCGACGTAGAACAAGCTTTCAAGGGCATTTCAATGTCAAGTTCTGTTTTTTAAATAGAACCCCTATATTTTTCTATACGTCTACTTAAATCTACAAAAAAAACTGAACAACTTTCATTAGAACTATTTTTTTATACGACACCAAATAAACAAAATACATGAATCAATTAGATCTCAAAAAAAAATTCTTAATAATTATTTTCAAAATTTTTCAACTTAATTATCAAATAATATTGATTAAATAATTGATTATTAAATAAATATTCATTAAATCGAAAAGTCTCAACAATGACAATAAGTGTTTATAATAATGATATGATAACTTCATTATACTTAGATTTAAGAGATTATTTTCTACTTAATAGAACTAGTTAAAATTCTTAAGTTTAAAAAAGTTTATTTCTCTTTTCAATTCTGTAAATAGTTATATTCTATTACCATAATAAAAATGGAGCATTTTTTTGTTGAAGACAGAATTAAAATGGTCTTAATTTATGCGGTGCAAGAAAAATGAAATATACTATAAAATTAACCTATAATAAAAAAGAAGAAGATAATTTACACTATCTTTTTATTCATAAAACCGACGTTTCGGAAGCTATTCCCTCCTTCTTCAGGGTTTTGAAAAGTCAGTGAAGGAAATCCAATGCGGCATTCCCCTCTGTCTCCTCTTTCAGTGGCAGTAACAATAATATCTTGTATTTCATTCTCAGCAGAATTATAATGTAATAATAACATTATAATTCTGCTGAGAATGAAATACAAGATATTATTGTTACTGCCACTGAAAGAGGAGACAGAGGAGAATGCCGCATTGGATTTCCTTCACTGACTTTTCAAAACCCTGAAGAAGGAGGAATAGCCTCCGAAACGTCGGTTTTATGATTAACCTATAATAACGAAAACATTTTTTTTCTGGCGCCAAAATCAGGGCGAGGGGTCAAAAAAAATCTAGGCCATTCGAGCAAACTCAACCAAATTTTGTTAATAATCAGTGGGCCCCCAGAACACTAAAAATAAAAAATAAACCGCCCAAAATGGGGGGTAGGGGGTCAAAAAATAAAAATCTTGTCCCTTGTACCAAACTCAACCAGAAGTGTATGGTAAAGTCAAGTGGATGGCCATCAGAACGTGTCAATTTATTTTTATTTATTTTTTTTTATCAATTTCTTCGAAAAACACTCATTAATAAAGATATTTATTTTAATGAAAGTATTGAAATTAAAGTTATACTAAATTATAAAATTTTAAATAAAAATTTATTTTAGATTTATGTGTATATGCAGTAAATGATTTGTAGAGTGCGTACGTTCCAGTCATAATATTGTATGTGTTATCAAATTGATTTAAAATAAAAAAAAATTGTTAATCTTACCTGGCGGGATGCTGTGAATCTGAGCTACAGCAGCACTTAGTCACGCGATCACCAATCCAAACCTTGCCTCGCTGGAATCCGCGCGTCAACTGAAAAGAAAATCATATTTGCTTGAATAAATTCCCGTTATGTTTTCTTTCTTATCATTATCGCCTGGCCAGAGTTGAAAAAAAATTAATATAAAAAGTTCACTTATCATTTTACATAAATTCTCTTATTTTCGACAGGGTAAGTGAGTGTTCTCAGCGAGGGGTGAACCGCGACCTAAAATCGTGTACACCTACTTCCACTTTCATTTCCAAGTAGAAGACAATAGATGACAATAGATTATCTAATGAATTCCAAAGACGGTGTACACCTAATTCCAATCGAGGTTCACCCCTCGGTTCTCACCATGTCAAGTGTTCTCAAACACCCGCTATTTCAAAAAACATGTCATTTCTAATTTTTTACTTGTGGTATAAAGTCTCAATTAAAATTATTTATTTATTTATTTTTCACCAATCAAAACCATAAAACTCAAAAATATTTACCCTCATGGTCATTTTTTTCATTAACAAGTATTTTTTTTATGGAGTTAAAAATTAAAATTATAATATTTTCAAACTAAAAAATCAAGAAAAATGAAATATACTATAAAATAAACCTATAATAACAAAAAAAAGGAAAATCTAGGCCCTTGTACCAAACTCAACCAAATTTTGTATACATAATCAGTGGGCTCCCAGTAGTCTAAAAATACAAAAACCAACCCTCCCCCCTACATGATTATAAATAATAATAATAAATTAATAATAATAAGGGTGTATGTAAAGTCAAGTGGATGGCCACATCAGAACGTGCCATTTTTTTTTATTTTTTTTTGCATAGGCGCATGAGATCGACATTTCTTCGTTACCTTGTATGCTTATCAAATGCCATCTTTCTAGTTTAAAGCGTCATTCTTTATCTCATTTTGATATGCAGTTTTGTCATCGTGATTCAATCTTTGAGTACTTTGATTTAAAATACTAGTGGACACTTAAAGAGTGAAGGATTTCTTTTTTAACGCATTTTCCAGCTTTTACAGGGGCATAAAGATCTCCCTCCTTTTGAAGAGGTATAAAAAAATAAAAAAAATTATTTAGAAAAAAAACTGAATATATTTTTGAAAAGAACATAATTTTTTTTTTTTAATATGTTTTAAACATTACTTATATCAGACAAAAAAAGGAGGGGTGGTCTAAAATGAAAATTCTAGCCCTTTCGCCCAAATTTAACCAAATTTTGTATACATAGGTTGGTCGAAAGGGTTAGAATTTTCATTTTTGACCTTGTCACACATTTTGGGTGGTTATTTTTTGCATTTCTAGCCTTTTGGGGGCCCACAGAATATGTATACAAAATTTGGTTAAGTTTGGTTGAAAGGGGGGCTAGAATTTTCATTTTTGACCCCCCATGTTTTGTCTGATATAATTTTTTTTCCTCCACATCTCCCCTTATAGCCCTCCGATCTTCCCACTCAGGATCCGGTTGAGTGGCTCAGGGTGTGGCCACAGCAGAACGGTGTGAAACCTTAGTATGCTGCGACCAAGAATAAAATAATAATAATAATAACAACAAAAAAAGGGAATACCGAATGTCGTCCAAATAATAAAAACATAAATAAATACACTGGCAAGAATAAATAAATAAGTAGACAGGAAGTTACCATAGGAATAAAAAATAAATAAATAGGCAATAAACCGCCATGGTAAAAAAAAAATATATTTGACTGGGAATATAGGCTACTGGGTAAAAATGACGGCCGACCCATCTAACAATATCCAGAGTTCTCCTAGCCCTACTAAGTATATAGTATATAGTCCACATGCTGTGAAAAACTCAAGGGCGAGGCGAAAATAATTCCCAGGTCCTTAATAAGCGTCTGACGTTCAATTAAGTTACTGTCTATATAATAATCAAAATTTAGGATGGTCGCATTTGACCTTCGAGTGAAAGTAGACAGTACTGTTTTACCCATGTGGAGCTGCAGATGGTTTATCACAGACCAATAATGTTTAAAACACATTTTAAAAAAATTTATTTTATGTTCTTTTCAAAAATATATTCAGTTTTTTTCTAGTTAAATTTGTTCATTTTATTATACCTCTTCAAAATGTAGTAGATCTTTATGCCTCACCCTGTATATTGTCAAATTTTTTACAACAATTTTAGACAAATACATATTTTTTATTGTTGAAGATAGTTAACTTATTAAATGATTTTTTTTCATTTAGGTGGATTGGTTCATATTAGTAAAACTGAAGGAATAAGCTCACTATGGAGTAGTACTCTGCCATCATTGATTCTAGTCTCCAATCCTGCCATTCAATTTATGACTTATGAAGCAATTAAACGAAAAGTTAATACTTATCATGGTACAAAAGATCTAGGCTCGGTGGCTTACTTCTTAATGGGAGCTTTATCTAAAGCTATTGCTACTGGAATTACTTATCCATTACAGCTTATTCAAAATAAACAAAGAGTATGTATAACTATTTATTTATTTATTTTAAACAACATGTTTAACTAATTTTAATTTTTTTAGCATGGTCATAATTTTAACGATTTACCAAAAGATATTGGAATGATACCATTAATTCTTTATATCCTTAAGTAAGTTTTAATCAAATTTGCTTTATTATATTCACAATTAAAGGAAGAATAAAAGAATGTGTCTTCTGCTGGAAATATAAAGGCCATAGGACGATAAGCATAGTGAATCGGCCCCAGAAGGATATCTGGATCATCATTTGAGGGTATGTTGCTACTAATAAGATACGTTGATCCATAGAGTAATAAAGAGTGGAAGGCTACCGTATATAGAAAAAGCGCTCCCTAGCGACTGTAGGGCGAAAACTCTTAGAGCTATCCAAAGCTCATAGAACATTCAAAGCCTTTGTCATAGATACCCTTTATTATTATATATATAAGCGTATTTTTTACTCTTGATAATATCACCAAAATTTGCCCCGAAGAGAGCGGTTTCCCCCATTTTATTTCCCAATGGTTTCGCCCTGGTCTCGCCAGAGAGCTCTGTAACTCGTATACGCTAAAATACATTGGCTCCTTTTGGAGCCTTCCACTGTATATTACTCTATGCGTGATCCTGCAATTTTCAGATCTTTATCTACTTTGGTCTTTGAATAAATCGAAAAAAAAAACTGAAAATCATAAAATAATTTTTTTTCAAAACGGTTTGACCGATTTGAATGAAATTTGATCACATCATGGAGCTATATAAAGGCTTTAATCGAGAAAAATAACAACTCATAATCTTCATAATAATCTTTTGAAACAGGCGATTTTTTTCTAAATTATTTTTTTTCTCTCTGATAACGTTTTCGTACAATTTTGAAACTAATTTTTTTTTTATATCTTTTTCGAACCTCTCAAATACACAAATTGATCGAGATGGTAGGACATAATGAAAATAATAAAAAACTGTTTTTTTTTATGTAAAAACCGATTTATTTCAATGTTTTTCCTTTGAAACAACAGAAACGAAGCTTATTTGATTACTTTAAAAGTGAAGATAACATAAAATATTCAAAACAATAATATGGAAACAATTTTTAATACTTTATATATACTTTATTATTTTTGAATTTTAAAATACTTTAAAATTCAAAAATTAATTTTTAACTATATTGAAATGTTAATAATTTATATTGGGGTATGCGAATATGCAAATAGATTTAGGACAATCGGGTGTTGTTCACACGTTGCTGTAATAATTTTCTTGTTAGCACACGGACGATATTTGTCTAAAATCCCCAGACCAGCTGCAATACTCAACACTTTATTTGATAAAGACAATAATACCACCGTTATTGACGAAGATAGCGACAAAGATTAGTCATGAAAATATAAAAGTACTTTTATTATATAAAGAATAAAAATTGATCTGATTTAATCTTTAAAGGAATAAATTATGTTTATATTGATCCAAAAGCATACGTTAAATAAAATTATTAACATTTCAATATACACTGTGGTGCAAAAAAGGTGGAACACTTAGATTCGTTGTCAAAAGAGTGCCTGTCGATGGTTCTTTGATATCAACCCTAATTCCCGGAGACGTCTTCTGATAGTCCAAACACTTAAATTTACTTGTCGAGTTTGTAGAAGGCGCTGTTGAATTTGAGATGCTGTACAATGCCTCAATACCTCCAATAGTATGAATCGGTCATCTTTCTCATTTGAAGCTCTAATTCGACCAGATCCCTGTCTCCTGGCATAACAGTTTGTTTCTCTATATCGTTTTATCCACATAACTCTGTGGATACTTCCAAACGATGCTTTAAGTCGTTAAGATACGATCTTCCATCATTTATTAGAGCTACAGCTTTAGCTACTTCCTCGGTCTTTAGAGGTATTATCCTTGAACAATATTTCAAATGAAATTAAATTAAAAGATGAGATATTCAAATCGATGATAAACACATTAAAATATTCAATTTAATTTGATATTAGACGATAATCATTTAATACTATTCAATAAAGGGATAAGATTTCAAACCTGAAAATTTATACTAGTTTAAATAAATTTAATTTTAAAAGGTTTATATTAAAGCAATACATTGTTTTCACTCTAAAAATGTTTAAAAATATTTGTACAATCACAGAATGTATTAAAAGTTTAATTAAAATATGTTTATTCTAAAAATAATTTGAAAAAACTGGGTGTTTCACTTTTTTGCACCACATTGTAGTTTATAATTAATTTTTGAATATTAAAGTATTTTAATAAAAAAATTGTTTCCATATTATTGTTTTGAATAGTTTATGTTATCTGCACTTATAAAGTAATCGAATAAGCTTCGTTTCTGTTGTATCAAGGGTACAAACATTGAAATAAATCGGTTTTTATATCAAAAAATAAGTTTTATATTATTTTCAATATGTCCTGCCTTTTCGATCAATTTGTGGATTTGAGAGGTTATTCTGCATCGAAAAAGATATTAAAAAAAATTAGTTTTAGAATTGTACGAAAACGTTATCATAGAGAAAAAAAATAATTTCGAGAAAAATTGCCTGTTTCACACGGTTATTATTAGGGCTCGAATTTATAGGCACTAAAAATCTTTAAAATAGACAGGCAACTAAGCACTAAATATAACTAAAATAGGCACTTAAAAAGGAATTTTAAGAACAAAGAGACACTTGAAAATAAAAGTAAAAAATATACCATATATAAAAATTTTGGTCTAAAAAAACGTTAATTAGAAATATCTCAACACTTTTTATGCTGTGGGGTCACCGAAGTAAACAAAATTATACTTATTGGCATCAATATTTGTGAACTTAACTCGAAAATGTTCCTCCATTCTATGAATAGCGTGTCCATGACAAGTTACATGTATCATTTTAATGAAAAATAATAAAAATGGAAAACGTTGGTCGTTCCCTCAAGGACAGGAGAAAGGTCAATTAATAACACATATCTTCTTTTCATAAGATTTTAATAATTCCCACCATGGAGACAGTTTCGGCTGATATTTTCATGCCATCTTCAGTCTAAAATCAATATCAACAAACAATTGCATACAAGAACATTATAACATAATTACATCATATTAAAAAACATCATTTTCTTTCTTACCTCTAGCAAGACATAGTAGTATCAAAAAACACAACATTCTCCTGCGGCAGAGAACCAGAATGTTAATTTCAAATTTGAAATTAACATTCTGGTTCTCTGGTTGTTCGCAGCTGATTTGTATAATAGTTCTGTATGTAAGATGCCGCAGGAGAATGATGTGTTTTTTGATACTACTATGTCTTGCTAGAGGTAAGAAAGAAAATGATGTTTTTTAATATGATATAATTATGTTATAATGTTCTTGTATGCAATTGTTTGTTGATATTGATTTTAGACTGAAGATGGCATGAAAATATCGGCCGAAACTGTCTCCATGGTGGGAATTATTAAAATCTTATGAAAAGAAGATATGTGTTATTAGTTGACCTTTCTCCTGACCATAAAGGAACGACCAACGTTTTCCATATGTTTTTAAAAAAGCCTCATTTTGATTATTATAATAAAATAAACAATCATATTAACTATATCTATAATAAAAGTGATTTTAAAAGTTCCCCAGCTTTCAACATAGAGTATAATATGCGGCACTGTCTATCAGTAATACCAAAAAATTTTCATCACTATTTTCTGCAGGCCACAAGATACCTGTATAAATATAATGCAAATTTCCATTAAGAAAAGGACAATACATAATATTTTTAGGAAACAAAGAACTTGAAACTTACTAAATACTTTGCGAATTGCTCTAGCAATTGTTGAACTATTTATTGCTTCAATCTCGGAGCAAGCTATTAAATATGGTTCACTCGGCTCATTTATGTAAAATTTTCCTGCTATTTTTAATAATTCAAAAAAACTTTTAAATTAAGAAAATGTATAGATCGTAAAAAATGAAAATTGCCAATTTTAGTTAAAATAGGCACTAAAAAGGGCATTTATAGATTAAATAGGCACTAACACCCAGAATAGGGCTAAATAGGCTTTATAGGCACTAACAAATGCGTCTTATTTTATTCGGAATTTCATGAAACGCATAGATATTATATTGGCCTAAATTTTAAGCCGTAAATAGGGCGAAATCCGAGCCCTAGTTATTATGAAGATTATGAATTGTTATTTTTCCCGATTATAGCCTTTAGATAGCTCTATGATGTGACCAAATTTCATTCAAATCGGTCTTGCCGTTTTTGAGAAAAAAATTATTTTCTGATTTCCGGTTTTTTTTTTTTTGTTTTTTTTTTCGATTTATTCAAATACCAAAGTAGATAAATATCTGAACTTGCAGGATCAAAGTATCTTATTAGTACCAATATACCCTCAAATGATGATCAGATATCCGCCGATTCACTATGCTTATCGTCCTATGGCCTTTTTTATTATATTTATTTATAAAAAGACTATAATTTCGAGGACTTTTGCCCTCTTCATCAGTCTATTACAATTGATTCACGGGAATTGAATTACATCAATTCATGTGAATAGGGCAACGACTTCGAAACTATAATCTCTTTATCTTCTTCTTCTTATTTTTAAACCTATAGGTTTGTTTCTTCCAGAACGTCATACCATCTCTTCTTGGGACGACCTCTACTTCTTATTCCAACCGGATTGTTTGTCATCACTTTCTTTACCAGTCGGTCTTCTGGCATTCTTCTCACATGCGCATACCATTCCTCTCTTCTTCTTTTAACCCATTCGCCCACCTTTTGTATTCCACATTTTTCTCTAATATCTTCACTCTTCATCCTATCGAGCCTGGTCACGTTCATTATCCTTCGCAATGTCTTCATTTCAGTCGTTTCCAATAATTGAGAGGTTTTTGCAGTGTCGGGTCTTGTCTCTGCTGCGTAAGTTAATATTGAACGTACTAGTGTTTTGTAGACTCGTACCTTGGCCTCCGTTCTTAAATATTGATTTGACCAGATTGCATTATTAAGGCAAGCCGATATTTTTGAGGCCTTATTGCCTGATGTCTTACCTCTGTTTCTAGGTCTTGATGAGAGGTCATTTGGATGCCAAGGTACGTGAAGGACATGACTTGTTCGACAATCGAATCGTATAGTTGTAGTTTACATCGGAGTGGTGATTTAGAGATTGTGAGAGTTTTGGTCTTCTTGGTTGACAGGGTGAGACCGAATTTATGCGCAACACAGCTAAATTTATACAGGAGGCGCTGGAGGGAATCTTCATCTTCTGCAACGAGTGCTGTATCGTCTGCGTAGCAAACGTATGTTATATTCTCGTCCCCTAAGGAATATCCTTTTAGATTTTTGATTTCGCCAATGATGTCATCCATAACTATATTAAAAAGCAGCGGACTAAGGGAGTCTCTCTGTCTAATACCTTGATTCACTGGGATGCTTACGGACAGTCTTCCTTCGGTTTTTATTCTGGCGGTGTTGTTCGAGTAAATATCCTGTATCAGGTTTATGAGATTATCTGGGATTTTAAACTTGTCAAGGATTCTTATGACGTGCTTAAGTTGGACTTTATCGAACGCTTTTTCTATATCGATAAAACAGAAAAACGCCGGCTTGTTAAATTCGTAGGCCTTTTCGCAAAGCTGTTTCTTTATAAATAAATAAAAAAATTATTTTTCCAGCAGAAGACACACTCTTTTATTCTCTCATTTAATTTATAAAAATTTTGCTACTCTTGGCAAAAAGAAACTTTCAATTTAATATTCACAATTATTAATTTCAATGATTATATTTTTAGAAATTTCGGATTAAAAGGACTTTTTAAAGGAATGGAAGCTAAACTTTTGCAAACTGTAATGACAGCAGCTCTCATGTTTTTAACATATGAAAAAATTATTTATTTTGTTTTTAAAATTTTGAATAATCCTCGTCCATGTCGACGTTAATTTATTTAGATTGTATTGCTTTTTTTTAATTTACATTAGAAAAAAGACAATTTATTTTATATTTTTAATTATATTAATACTTTTTTTATATATTTATATATTGATTTTATTTTTAAAAACTTTTTTATTGAAACGTTTTGGTTTGTCGTCTTCGGGACTTTTTATATGGCCAGTGACTATGGATGGGTTCGGAGGATTCTAAAACATTCGACGAACTCTTATATAATTGTGATTTATTGTTTTCTAGTCTTTTAGCTAATAAATTAAATCTTTTCTTTTATATGGAATAAATAATAATTTAAAAAAAAAAACTCCATTTTATTTCAAACAATTATGGTTTTTTTATTACATCTAACATTTACATTTTTAAAATAACAATATTTCAAGATTTTAAAATACATATATATTTTTTACAAAAACATTTTACTTACTTTAAACTTCAATTATTTTTCAATAATTTCATTCCAAGTTGTTTTCGCTTTTTACACAATTTTTTATAAGATTTTATTTAAGGCAATTTATTCATTTAACTTATTAAATAAAGAATTTTCAAAATATGTTTACATAAGAGTTCCAAAAATATTTTTTGCTAAGAGGTAAATTATTTTTTAATACCCAAAAATACACACTATTTATCTTTAGGATTTTAATGTTTAAAAAGAAATTAAAAAATAATTTTATTATATAGGGTGGTCCAGAAAGAAATTCATTTTTGAAAATAGAAAGAGAACAAAACTATTATATTTAAAAGCGTTTAATCCTATACAATATAATAAAGTTTATTAAATGTATTGTGGGAAATTATTTTAATGAATTTTCTTAATTTCTGTTTCATTAAAAGCATATGGTTAGCACGTGCCTGTTCAACGGATTGTGGCCCATTGTCCTTTCGAAGGGCCATCTACTTTGTTCCAGGCCCTGTATAGATCGGCGTGCACCCCCCCTCTAACTAAAATGCATGTGTGTGAGTTGTTAGTTGGCAGTTGCCAGTTGAAAACGAGTGTTGCTTAAGATGACATGGTTGTCGATTTGAGTTCTAAGTTGCATTTAAGAGATGATTTAATCAGTATGTTATGATGTAAAGATGACAATGTTTGCACGACGAACCCCTAGACAGAAATATGTAACCCCCCCCTTTTTTTGTAAATAAATACATTTAATAATAAATACGTGTGTTATTTGACCCATACGAGCCAATTTAATGAAACCCACCCCTACAGTATTTTTGGTTGTTAAAAATTAAATCATCAAGATGACGTCCTTGGCCTTTGCAACACTCTTCCAAACGGTCATGAAAATTTTGAAAAACTTTTAAACAGTTTCTTTTGAAATGGCTTCCATTTCTTGCTGAATTTCAGCTTCATTTGCCGCAATGTTGTCGGATTATTAGCGTATACCTTGCTTTTAAGGTATCCCCATAAAAATAAGTCTGCGGGACTCCTCGGAGGCCATGTTATGTCACCCCTCCGTGAAATTGTTTCTGAGGAAACATATCCCTTATCACGCGCATGCTCTCATTCGAAGCTGCTAGAATCGCGAGGTTACAATCGAAACACATGGTTTCAGCAGGATGGAGTCACGTGTCACACTTCGAATGAGACCATGAGCGTGATAAGGGATATCTTTCCTCAGAAACTGATTTCACGGAAGGTGACATAACCTGGCCTAGGAGTCCCGCAGACTTTTTTTCATGGGGACACCTTAAAACCAAGGTATACACCAATAATCCGACAACATTGCGGCAATTGAAGCTGAATATTCAGTAAGAAATTAAGGCCATTTCAAAAGAAACTCTTATCTATAGTTTTTCAAAATTTTCGTGCCCGTTTGGAAGAGTGTCGCAACAGCCAATGACGTCATCTTGATGATTTAATTTTCAAAAACTAAAATTAGATTTAATAAACTTTATATTGTATATGATTAAACGCTTTTAAATATAATAGTTTTGTTCTCTTTCTATTTTCAAAAATGAATTTCTTTCTGGACCACCCTATAATATAGGTATGAATGAATATTAATAAAACAGTTTTTAATAGTTTTATAGCTAATCAGGACTCCATCTTATTAAATAAAATACATATCATCTAATAATTTAAATATATTAAAATATGGTATATTATATAAATATTAGGGAAAAATTATATGTACAACCATTTGTAATTGAAGAAACATATAAATTATATGTCAGTTGATAACAAGAAAGTACTTACCATTTTATATAACAAGCTATAATAAATTTATTTGATTTAACACGAATATAAGATTAATCATCACAAAACCTGGATATGTTTTTCTCAGAAAGGCTGGGCATTACTAAAGAACCCATTTAATAGAATAGGTAACAAATATTTACTAATTGTGTCTTATATCTTTCACATTTTGAAGGATTTTTCCGTTTGATAGCACTCAGGGAATAAAAAGAAAATTACTTCAATTTTCAAACATTTAACACCCTTAGGGCCAGTTGTATGTCGGTTGGCAAAGTCTCTGTAAAAGTTGACAAAGGGTAAAACCTAAGAATTCTCATTGTGCCTGGCGGGATGGCCAATCAGATGAAAGTGCTAGTCATCTGATTGGTCATCCGGCCGGGCACAATGAGAATTCCAAGGTTTTACCCTTTGTCAACTTTTACAAAGACTTCACCAACCGACATACAACTGGCCCTTAGTAGTCAAATTATAGACAAATTAATCCAAGGCATGTGTCAATAACTTCGAGGTTGCTAATTCTTCCTTACTTCCTCCTTCCATCATTCCCAAATCCAACAATCTTCCCTTCGCAAATACCTTTGACCCCGCTTCAATCCCTAAATATTTCTAATGTTCTCTCGAATCCTATTTTTCTTTCTTGGATGCATGAGTCAATCATGATTTTAAGCTCTTTCCTACATCATAAAAAAAATAGATCATGGTCTTTTGGCTCCTAGTCTCTTAACTAATATTCTTATTAATTTTTATTCTTCAATCAATATATAGAAATACTAACTGAAACGTTATACAGGGTGGGGCAGAATGTAGTCCCTGATTTCTAGGGTTAATTGTAAGAAAACGGTTCAAGATACATAAAAAAGGTTTTAACGCTCAGAAGTACATATAATACAGTTTTTTTTCACGATGTTTTGAAAATGATATCCTCCAAGTGGCGGCCTTGGCGAGCAATGCACATATTGTGCCTTCGAAAGAAGTTTATGGTATATCTTGTGAAATTCCAGCGATGACGCCCTCAATCGTCTACTTCAGAACTTCAAGGGTTCGAGGTTGAACTTTGTATACCTCAGCTTTTACGTATCCCCCCAGAAAAAGTCAAATCAGGGGGGCGAGGGGGCCATGGAACATCCCCCGGAAAGAGATCAGGCGACCGTGAAAGAGCTCTTGCAAAATTTTGCGTGAACGGCTGGCTCCATCTTGTTGAAACCAGAAGGCTTCGTGTTCCTCGCCATACTCTTCCATTTTGGGGCACAAAAAGTTCTCCAACATGTCACAATAGCGAGCCGAATTCACGGTAACAGTTAATTCTTCGGATTCAAAAAAAATAATGCCTATAGAGGACACAGCGCACCAAACTGTTATTTTGGTGCTGTGAAGAAGTTTTTGATGCAGTTTACAGAGGTTTTCAGATGCCCAGTAAGGAAAATTTTAACGAAAAACTCCTCTGTGTCGCCACAATGCTTTCCCCGTTTTTAAAAAACGTCTCCACTACAAAGCTGAGAACGGTAATGCTCACCCAACCTAACGGCACCTGCCACGACCGTCTATTCGGTCTGGGGGCCCTTCAGTGATTTTTTGGAACTAGGGATTGCATTCTGCCCCACCCTGTATATCTAAAAGAAAATTGAATTAATTTCATAAAAATTATCAATCTAGACAGGAAATGAAACTTTTAAAAAAATTAAAAACATCTTAATGTTTTTGTAAGGAAATAGGAAGATCTAATTATGTTATACAAGTTATCTTTATTATAGGTATATATGTATTAACAATCAATAATTTTTTTTTCTAGTTCATTAAATAGTGTATCTTAAAATTGATTTTATCTTATTTTTTAATCTTAATCTATATTTATAAGCTTTCGATTGTTAAAATTTACTATATTTGTTAAAATCTTTCTTATATCTTCCTATTCCTTTTCAGAAACAATGTATAATTATTAAGTACTCTTAAATTAAATAAAATCAATTTTAAAATTATATTTCATTTGTTAAATATAATCTTAAATAATAATATCAATATATTTCATTTAAATCTCAACTCTTTATAATCATAGATTTTTTTATTAAGTTCAACACTTCTAAACTTTTATATAAATCCTTATATTCCAGTCAAATTGTCCTCAAATGGGCTCCTATGGGGAAATTTTAGTGTAGTTCTAATTTCTTGCATATATATATATGTTTTTTGGGGCGCTGAATTCAAATCTGAGGTCCCCCACCAAACTTTCGTGACGCAACATTGTAGAAAATGCAAAAAAGGTGAAAATTTCCATTTTTTGTCGGTTTTTCGCTTATAACTAGGAAACTATCAACCTTTCGTAAATACTTTTTATTGGCAAAATGAAAGTTCATAAAATTTCCTACAAATTTCATTATTTAGGTTTTTTACTCCTCAAGCGCAAAATCCAAGGTTTCGACCTCGGCAGCCTCCCTGGATCACCCAAAAATTCGCACTTTTTTCGATATTTTCCCATTTTGATCATGAAGGAGCACGCTTTCGACAAAGACCACTCTACACATTTTTAAACTTGACTAAATTTGCTACAATTCAAACAAAGTTTCATATTAATTGGAAATGGCAATCCGTGCGGCAATGAGGTTGAAGTTTTGAAATACTGCGATTTTTTCCTTCCTAAAATGAAAACCACTCATCCTAGCAACTTGGTTCTTATCTCATTCTCTAGAAAATTTTATTGACCTGAACGTTTACTTGAACCACTTTTTTGATAAAAGTCTTAGATTTATAGATATCCAGAATTTTTCAAGGCACTCTGAGGATTCGGATCATATCCTGTCATGAAAAATGCTCTATATCTATAAATCTAAGAGTTTCAAAAAAGTGGTCCAAGAAAAAGTTCAAGTCAATAAAATTTCCTAGAGAATGAGATAGGAATCAAAAACTAGAAACCTAGGATAAGGGTTTTCAATTTATGAAGGAAAAATTGCGATTTTTTGCAAAAAATTGTAGTTTTTCAAAACTACAACCTCATTGCGGCACGGATCACCATTTATTCAATTAAGATGAAACTTTGTTTGTAACAAAATTTAATCTATTTTAAAAATGAATAGAGTGGTCTTTGTCGAAAACGTGCTTCTTCATGGTCAAAATGGGAAAATATCGGAAAAAGTGCGAGTTATTGGGTGATCCGGGTGGGTTTCCGAGGTCGAAAACTTGGATTTTGCGATTGAGCCCGAACGGTCCATTGGAGAAAAAAACTAGAAAATGAAATATGTATAAAATTTTATTTACTTTCATTTTGCAAATAAAAATTATTTACGAAAAGTTGATAGTTTCCGAGCTATAAGGGAAAACCGCCAAAAAATTGACATTTTCTCCCTTTTTTGCATTTTATACAATGTTGCGTCACGAAACCTTGGTGGAAGCCCTCAGACCTAGATTCAGCGCCCCAAAAAACATATATATGCAAAAAATCAGAACTACCCCAAAACTTTCCTGATAAAAACACAATTTGACTGGACTATTAGAACAAAATTATTAAATTTTTCTATTCTTTCTTCATAATCTACTATAAATCTGATATCATTACAGCCGCCTACTTTAAGTGCGATAGATCAAAAATATTGATATTCTAGTGTAAGGTTGTGTTGTTGAAATAGGCAAAAGCTGTTGTTGTTAAATTCGATAATGCAGATATAGTAGTATCTTCATTATTATTAACTTGAGATAGTAAGATTGAAGAAGCAGAATTTACTATTGCAGTAGTTGCACTTGCAGCTAATGAAGAAGGGACGGTCGAAATCAAAGAGGAACTTCCATTAATATAATTATCTAATGTAGAACTTATATCTATGGGGAAAATTTGAAAAGTCGTATTTTCTTTTGGAAGATGACAACCATTATTAGATAAAGGAGGTCCGAGAATAGCTTCTAACAAATAAGCGACTAAAGAGCCACTTGTAAGACCAACATTATAAGAAAGTGTCATAATATTCCCTGTAAGTTCACGATGTTCTTCAGTTACACGACTTGGCGCTTGAATCATTGGAACTGACCCGATTAGGCCATTAGTTACACCCAAAAGGACCGAAAAAAGCATAGGATATCCTTCTCCTGGAATAAAGGGATTGCCACGAGGTGTTGCACATAATACTAGGAGAGGAACCAAAAGAGTCCGAAGCCAGGCAAACATTATAAGTTGAGCTCTAGACCATTCATATGGTACGGATGCAAGAACCTTGAAAAAAAAATACATACATACCATAAGTATAAATGTAGTATAAAACGGTATATCACTCGCATCCATAATAAATATTAATTTAAACAGGAATAGTAGGGAATTGGACCATAAATAAAAAACAAGAGTTTTTATTATAATAAATGGGCCAGACGTTTCGTCGATTTATTTCGAATTCCTCAGTGCACCATCTTATCACGCTTTGTCAATGCGACGAAACATCTTTAATCTTTTTTATTATATCTACACAGAGTTGTAGTGGCAAAATTTTCAGTGTGGGAAGGCTAAACTACCGAATCTTAATCTAAGTAAACTATTAGAATATTGAAATTCGGGTAGGTACGGTGCATGGGTGCAAAGGGCGGATCCAGGAATTTTTTATGGGGGGGAGGGGTGTCTCGGAATGCCAGCGCCAGCGCCCCCCCCCCCACACACACACACATATAGAACTTTATTTTCAATTTTAAAATTTTTTAAAAAATAAATGTTTTTTTTTGCCAGGCACGGGCATCGGCGTAGAGGGGGGGCGGTCGCCCCCTCCGCCCCCCCCTGGATCCGCCCTTGATGGGTGCTGATGCCTCAAATCAATATATGAGGCACTCACACATTTTTTTCATTTTTTAAGATATTATTTTATTTACTTGCGTAAGTGATTTTAATTTTATTTGTTATTATTATTATTTTTTTTTTTTTTTTTACTGAATGAAACCAGTGTGGGAACGCCGTTCCCGCTCCACTACACCCCTGTATCTACAATACATTACTCATTTTACTCAATAGTCTTGAACTTTTTTTCCTTCTAACAATTAAAATTTAAAAATTTTATATTGTTTTTAAACGAGACATGGCATTTGCAAGTTTAAATTTGCAAATGCCATGTCTGTTTAAAAACAATATAAAATTTTTTGATTTTACTTTACCATACAGGGAGGGTATGGTCGAGTATTGTAATCGTGCATGAAAAAAGTGTTTTTTTTTGCTTCTTTTTTTCGAAATATCTAAAAAATGGCTGAAACTATTTTGATTAAAAATATTAGACAAAACCATGGCATTTCGGTCTACAAAAAAGCTTTAATAAGTGAACATCGAAAAAATTATATTTTTCGAGATAATAGCTGTCTTGTCAAAATGTCAGTTAGTTAGTCTGTGGGTTTGTGGACAAGCTAGCTCAAAAATTAGTGAGAATATCAAAACCAAATTTCACACGTAGTTTTGGTCCATTGAGATTAAGAGCTGATTAGATTTTAGTGCAGATCTACCCAAAATTAAGGGTGGGAGGGAGGGTGTAGGGTCAAAAAATGAAAATCTTGGCCCTTGTACTAAACTCAACCAAATTTTGTATACATAATCAGTGGGCCCCCAGAAGTCTAAAAATGAAAATACTAATCCCTCTACATGATTTAAATAATTTTATTAAATATTAAATACAAGAGAGCGGCAAGGGTGTATGGTAAAGTTAAGTGGATAGCCACATCAGAACGTGTCAAATTATTTAATTGTTAGAAGGAGAAAAAAGTTCAAGATTGTTGACTAATTGAGGCCAAGAATGTATTGTAGATAAAATAAAAAAACATTAAAGATGTTTCGTCGCATAGTGGAATTGTCTTTTGACAAAGAGTGATAAAATGGGCCACTGAGGAAGTCGAAATAAATCAACGAAACGTCTGGCCTATTTAATAAAACTCTGTTTTTTATTTATTGTCCAATTCCCTACTATTCCTGTTTTAATGTACACTAACGGCCAAAAAAAACTAATGAAATGTATCTTTAATGCACTGAAATTGAATAAACTTTTTTAATATGATATATGTATTTTTAATTTAATTTTTTCTTAATAAGTGTTTAACACTTGTTGCTGTCATACCAAGATCATTGGGTAGGTATCTGTAGCTGCGCCCATCCTCGATTAACGTAACGGCTTTCGCAGAATCTGTAATGCTAATCGGCATAATTTGAATGTGTTTAGTTGAAAAGACACACAATTAATGGATTTCAAGCATATTATCAAAAGAAAAACGGATTGAAAGATTATAATAAGGATATTAGATTTCATCAAAAATCGATAAATATCAAACTATCCGCTTTTATTTCATTTAAATTGTAATTTTTAAATAAAATGTTTTAAATTTATGTTGCACTTATTAAGAAAGGTTAAAAATATATCATTTTAAAAGTTTATTCAATTTCATTGCATTAAAAATACATTTTATTAGTTATTTAAAAAAAAATGTAAGTGTTACGTTTTTTTTGTCCGGCAATGTATATAAAACATTAAGAAATGTCTAAATCTAAGCAAATGAAAAAATACTTTTTAGACAAATTAATCAAAGTAGTTATTACTCTCTGACTATTATATTTTTCTTTAAAACTATTCATGCATAAATGTACAAATAATACCTTTCCAACTAAGTCAGCTGCATTAAAGAGTGCCATCAAAATAACAGGCATCCAATTTCCAAATTTACAACTAACAATTTCAGACTCAATACCGGGATAAAGACAGAGTGTTACAAAATACGCTAAAGCTATTGTGACCATAAATGGCCAAATAGACTTTGCAACTTCCCATCTTGCTCTTAATCCCCCTAAAAATACGTAATTGTATATTATTAGAATTCAAAACTTTTGAAATAACTTTTAGTCCAGTCAAATTGTGCTCAAATGGGCCCCTATGGGGAAAGTTTTGGGGTACTTTTGATTTTTTGCATATATATGTTTTTTGTGGGCCTGAATCCAAATCTAAGGTCACGCTCCAAAATTTCGTGACGCAATATTGTAGAAAATGCAAAAAAAGGTGAAAATTACTTGTACCACTTTTTTGATAAAACTCTTAGATTTATAGATATCCAGCATTTTCCATGACAGGATAAGTTCCGAATCCTCAGAAGGGTCATGGAAAATGCTGGATATCTATAAATCTAAGACTTTTATCAAAAAAGTAGTCCAAGTAAACGTTCAAGTCAATAAAATTTTCTAGAGAATGAGATAGGAATCAAGTTTCTAAGATGAGTGGTTTTCATTTTATGAAGGAAAAACTGCGATTTTTTGCAGTTTTTCAAAACTTCAACCTCATTGCAGTATAGAGTGGTCTTTGTCGAAAACGTGCTCCTGCATGGTCAAAATGGGAAAATATCGAAAAAAGTTGAGATGTTGGGTGATCCGGGAGGCTGCCGAGGTCGAAAACTTGGACTCTGCGCCTGAGCGCTTGAGCGGTTGATTGGAGAAAAAAACCTAAATAATGAAATTTGTAGGATATTTTATGAACTTTCATTTTTTACGAAAATAATTTTTAAGGATTTAGGTGTCGGTTCTAGGTGAAACATTATAAAAGTTATTTTACGAAAAGTTGATAGTTTCTGAGTTATAAGCGTAAAACGGCCAAAAAATTGAAATTTTCACCTTTTTTCGCATTTTCTACAATGTTGCTTCACGAAATTTTGGTGGGGGACCTAAGATTTGAATTCAGCGCCCCAAAAAACATATATGCAAAAAATCAGAACTACTCCAAAACTTTCCTGATAAAAACACAATTTGACTGGAATATTTCGTTTTACCTTTTAATTTAATATTACTTACTTCGTAATCCAGCCCAAGGATTTCTATTTGTTGCTGCTCCACGAGCTCCTCCTCCACGTCCTGAACATATAACTACATCCTCTACTTTATATTTTATATTTCCACTTGTATCAGCAAGTACTCTAGTTGCTGTTGGTTCATATACAGGATTACTAAAACTAAATGCCGAATAAGGTTGAGTAGTGTTAGAATTTGAGTTGCTTGGTGCTATAACAGTAGAAGATGATTCAGTGGCTGAAAGAGGACTTTGCTGCAATTTTAAAACACCATATTGATTTTTTGATCCTGAACTTTCTCCTTGGGCATCCAATTGGTCCATCTATAAAAAAACATTATTATTAGGGTGGAGAAAGTTTATTGTTTATACTAAATTCATTAATTTAAATATATAGGTATAAATTGGAAAAAAAATTTTTTTGTTTTTTAATAAAGTTGCAAGAAAGCCAGAAGAAAGAGAAAAATAAAAATAATTTTTATAAAAAAATAAATCGACTTCAAAAAAATTAAATGCAACAAATAAAATAATAATAACTTAAAAATCAAATAAAATACACTAAAAGGTATAAAATAATTATTATCTTATTTAGTTACAACTAAACGACGAAATATTAACATGAAATTACTTTTTGAAGTCGGTGCCAAACAAACTATACCTATAAGCGAGCGTACCCGTCAAACGTACTAAGTAAGATCCGTCAAGTGCGATTCATAAAATGTATATATTTGGCTCCGACTTCAAAAGCAATTTCATGTTAATATTTCGTCGTTTAGTTGTAACTAAATTAGATAATAACTATTTTATACCTTTTCGTGTATTTTATTTTACTTTTGAGTTCTTATTATTTTATTTGTTGCATTTAATTTTTTTGAAGTCGGTTTTATTTTATTTTTTTTATAAAAATTATTTTTCTTTTTCTTTTATAGTAATGTTATTAATAGTGACTTAATATAATACCTTACATGCACCTCGTAAGAGAAAGCATCGGGCGAATGAATCAGAAAATGATAATAAAATTCAATTCATAAATATAGAAATTCTCTCGAAACGTTTTCGGGCTTTAAATGAATGTTTTAAGATTGATTTTTTTATAAAAGATTTTATTTATTATAATTTCGATTATTTGGTCATAAGAATTGGAGATTTACGTTATTTCGTCATTGATCATATCTTCAGAACTTGACCAAATTAATATGGGACCCCTAAGGTACTATCTTTCTAATAAAAAAATAATCATTAAAATCGGTTCATAAACAAAGCAGTTATGCCTGAACAAACATATCAAAAAAGGTCCAATACCAATGAAAAAAACGGGATCAATCGGAAGCTAGACTGAACCCAATGCAAAAAATATCATTAAAATCGGTTCATAATTGGCCAAGATATGAGGTAACATAGACACAAAAAGAAATTCAGTCGATTAGACTTTTTAACCGACTTCAAAAAAAGGAGGAGGTTCTCTATTCGACTGAATTTTTTTTTGTGCATATGTTACCTCATATCTCCGCCAATCGTAAAACGATTTTGAAAAAGAAATTTGCATTGGGTTCAGTCTACCTTCCGATTGGTCCCATTTTTTTCGATAGGTATTAGACCTTTTTGTTAGGTTTGCTCATCCCTAACTTCTTTGTTTATGAACCGATTTCGATGATTCTTTTTTTATTGGAAAGGGGGTATCTTAGGGATAGTGCCATGTTAATTTGGTCAAGTTATGATGATATGATCACTATTAATAACATCACTAAAAAGAGAAAAATAAAAATAATTTTTAAGAAAAAATAAAACCGAATTCAAAAAAATTAAATGCAACAAATAAAAATACACTAAAAGGTATAAAATAATTATTAACTTATTTAGTTACAACTAAACTACGAAATATTAACATGAAATTACTTTTTGAAGTCGGTGCCAAACAAACTATACCTATAAGCGAGCGTACCCACCAAACGTACTAAGTAAGATCCGTAGAGTGCGATTCATAAAAGGTATATGTTTGACACCGACTTCGTGTTGTTGCATTTAATTTTTTTGAAGTCGGTTTTATTTTTTTTCTTAAAAATTATTTTTTGAAGTCGGTTAATAAAATTACAAATATACTGACGGCCAAAAAAACGTAACACTTTAGATTTTTTTTAAACAAAACTAATGAAATGTACAGTATTTAGTCCATCAGGGTGTCTCGTATTTATGTCTCAAAAAAATAAAGATTAAAATTAAAATAAAAAAAAACTGGCACTCAAGTATAGGTATTCATAAATTACATCACGCCGTAAGGGGGGAGGGAGCATCTCAAATTTGTGACAGGGAACCACGGGGATCTTAAAAATTGTGATGTCACAAAAGTAAAATTAAAAAAAATTTTAAAATATTCAAATATATTTTTTAGTTTCAGGTTGTTATTATTATTCTAACCTGAAAATGTTGGTAAAATAAATCTAGACTACTGGTCTCGCCTAGCTCCTACGCAGCTTTCATTCTTCTACGCTTAAATGGTTGCCTAAATACAGGCGCACCAACCACAAATCAAATTTAAATTCACACTTTACTTTGAGGAATTTAATTCGTACAGTCATTTATTTGTATTTTATAATTCAATATTTTTCTAATAAAAGAAAAAAAATTGATTTATTTTTAGGAAAAACACTTAAAATTTTTTTTTTTTCAAATAAATAAACCATTTTTCTTATAATTAAGTATTCATTCCCTGAAAAATAATGCCAAAAAAAACTAATGAAATGTATCTTTATGCAATGAAATTGAATAAACTTTTAATATGATATATTTTTAACCTTTCTTAATAAGTGTTTAACACTTGTTGCTGTCGTACCAAGAACATTGGCTACGTATCTGTAGCTGCGCCCATCCTCGATTAACGCAACGGCTTTCGCAGAATCTGTAATGCTAAGCGGCATAATTTTGATGTGTTTAGTCGAAAAGACACTCAAATAATGGATTTCAAGCATATTATCAAAAGAAAAACAGGCATTGAAAGATTATAATAAGGATATTAGATTTCATCAAAAATCGATAAATATCAAATTATCCGCTTTTATTTCATTTAAATTGTAATTTTTAAATAAAATGTTTTAAATTTATGTTACACTTATTAAGAAAGGTTAAAAATATATCATATTAAAAGTTTATTCAATTTCATTTTTTTTTTTTTTTTAATGAAAATGATGAGAGAAGGAGTTACACCAAAAAGGCCTCGGGTTGGCCCCTCCATCGTTAAAAAGAAGAAGAAAGAATTTTATGGTCTGGGCGGGGACCGAAGGTATCTGTGGATACGGGTCTTGAATAGCTGAAGGTTATAAGTCGCGGGAAAGATGGTGGCAGGGAGCGAGTTCCAGTCTCTGGAGGTCATAGGGATAAAAGAGTTGGCGAAAGCGCTTGTTCGACTTTTATCCAATTTGACAGCGAAGGGGTGCTGAGCGTTTGAAAACTGCGTGTTTCTCGTAAAGAGGGCTTTAGGGGGGGATAATTTTTTTTTTATGATAATGATGAGAGGAGTTACACCAAAAAGGTTTGACCCCTAAAGGCCTGGGTTGGCCCCTCCATCGTGAAAAGAAGAAAGAATTTCATCGGTTGGGCGGGGGTCGAAGGTATCTGTGGATACGGGTCTTGAATTCCGAACAGGCTACAGCCCCAATTAGTTTGGATTTGAGGAATTTCACTGTATATTTTTTCATCGCTATATAAAATACTCAATGAAATAAAAGAATAATTTTTGTGGATTATATTATTTTGTAGATGAAATTTTCATTTCTATCAAAATTGGACAATACATTACTCAAAGGTGGACCCTGTAAAGTTTCCTCTCTTTAAGAAAGGTGCAAAAATAGAGATTTTTTAAAGATATTTTAATGGAATGCAAATGAATTCAATTATATTTTTTTTCATTACTACATACCTACTTATTTAAATATAAATTTAAATTTTCTAAATATTGGGGTTCGGAACAAGGATGTGCGCTTAAGGTCAAAACACCCCGAATCTTTTGATCATTATTGTCAAGTTATTTGTACAAGACGATCCCATGTAAATGAGTAAATAGAAATGCACTTGAGATTCATATCAATAACTACTACACGATATTTTGGTCTCAATTTCTCAAACGATTTTCAACTGTTGAAAAAGTATCCTTTTTTTACACCAAGGGTGGTCTATTCTGGATTAAATTTTCCATGTGATTTTAATTTACATATTATTATTTTAAATATACTTGCCAGGCCAACATCTTCCGTTGGTTCAAGAACAATTTTTTTACTTTCTCTACAAAGTGTAATATAAAATTGAACAAAATCAGTTCTTCTCACGATTTGATGTAAAAAAAAACATGAGCCAACCATTAAAAGAGATAGAACAAAAAAAATTATTGTATTTATCCTTTGATCATCCAGAAGAAGCTTTGTAATGATACGGTTCATAGAAACAAGAAACCCTGCTGCACCTGAAATTAAAATTAGAAAAGATCATTTCAAAGAATTATATTTAAATTATTTTATTTCATATTCTAATTAAGTTTCAACTAAAAAAAATATGTAATGTTTTAAATCGGTAATTGAGGGCCAAACACAGGGAGTATAACAATTCTTTTTAACTTTTATAATATATACTACTATTAAAAATGAGTTTAGTTTTTTGAAAATTAATATTTTTTCCATTGAAAATTCTCAAACAAATTGATAAGGGTCCCCCACTTTGTATCAAATATCCTTCCAAGAGAGGGTAAAAAAGTAATTTTTTCGAGATATTCCAACGAAAATATACTCTTTTAACTCTTTATAAAATATACTGTTAAAAATGAGTTTAGTTTTTTGAAAATTAATATTTTTTTCCCCTTGAAACTCTCAAACTCCCTCCTTTTTTGAGTGCCCCACACACATATTTTGGGTAGCTAGTTTTTGAATTTCTAAACAGTCAAAAATTTTGTAGAAGGGGGGGTTTCTTTCATAACTTTTCTTCAAACGTGTAAATCCAAAATTTGGATCAATGTACAAACAAAATCTTAATTTTATATATACAAAGTGTTTAGAAAAACAGTTCCAAGACTTCAGGCCGAGATTCCCAATATCAAAATTAGATGAAAAGTTCCAATAAACATAGGCCCAAAACGCTTCGTTTTCTGTCTGGCCGCCATTTTATTTATTTTTAAGATAAACGTCTATCTTGAGAACGGATGTAGATATCTTAATGAAAAATTGGTACACATGTACTTAACTAGATTATCTACTATTTAAAAAAGTACCTAAATTTTATTAATTTTCAAAATGGCGGCTATTTAAAATTTTTAATTGTAAATAACTTTTTAATCTTTCAGTTTACTAAAATTAACATCATTAGATATAATGTTACCCTTATTATTGTGAACAAAATGACACCTTATATTTTAAGATTCCATAAATAATAACGAAGTTATGACAAAATTTGTAGGAAAAATAGGAGGAAATAATGTCAGTCTTAAAATTCAGTCTAAGGAAGCCAGCAATGGTGCTTTTTTATGAAATGATGAGAGAAGGAGTTACACCAAAAAGGTGTAACCCCTAAAGGCCTGGGTTGGCCCCTCCATCATGAAAAGAAGAAGAAATATTTTATGGGCTGGGCGGGGGTCAGAAGGTATCTGTGGATACGGGTCTTAAATAGCCCGAAGATTATAAGTCGCGGGAAAGATGATGGCAGGGAGCGAGTTCCAGTCTCTGGAGGTCATAGGGATAAAAGAGTTGGCGAAAGCGCTTGTTCGACTTTTATCCAATTTGACAGCGAAGGGGTGCTGAGCGTTCGAAAACCGCGTGTTTCTCGTAAAGAGGGCTTTAGGGGGATAATTGATTTCAGCTCGACTGAACAGACACCGTGATAGTATCTGTAGTACAGGGAAAGGGCAGAAACGGTTCTTCGGTGAGCCAGGGAGTCGAGTGAGTTGGTTAGAGCCGGGTCTCCTATTAGTTTAAATGCTCGCTTCTGAATTGCATCCAGTGTAGCAAGAGAATGCTTGGAGGCACCCCTCCTCAGATGAGAGCCATATTCGAGACAGGGACGAATTTTAGCCTTATACAGTATAAGAAGTTGACTGGGAGTATAAAAGCGTCTAGACCTAAATAGGAGACCAAGTTTGCGCGCTGCAGCTTTAGAAGTGGTTGAGATATGGTCATTCCATGAAAGGTCAAACCCTAGAGTTACGCCTAGCATTGAAATTTTATCCCTGAATTCTATGAGTTTGAGTCGAATGATATGTTTGGGAGGTTTCTGTCGGCGCGTCTAGAAATAAGGCTTACACAAATTTTGTCTTAACTTCGTTATTTTTTATCGGATCTTAAAAAATAAGGTTTCATTCTGTTCACAATAAAAGCGTAACATTATATCTAATAATACTAATTTTAATAAAATTAAAGATTAAAAAGTTTTTCACAATTAGAAATTTTAAATGGCCTCTATTTTAAAAATTTTCAAGATAAAATTTAGGTACTTTTTTAAATAGTAGATAATCTAGTTAAGTACATGTCTACCAAATTTCATTAAGATATCTACATCCGTTCTCAAAATAGACGTTTTTCTTAAAAAAAAACGAAGCGTTTTTGGACTTATGTTTATTGGAGTTTTTCATCTAATTTTGATGTGGGGAATCACACCCTGAAGTCTTGGAATCTTTTTTCTAAACACCCTGTATATATTAGATAGATACACATTTGATGAATTAAGGTTTAGGTAGATTTAAAAATTTTCAAGATAAGGGCTGGCTGCAGTCACGCTTAAATATTTGATTTTAAGGGTATAATAGCAATTATTTTCATGAAAATAATAATAATAATAATAACAATAATAAATAACAATACAAGTCGAGTATAAGTTGATTTGAATAGAGATATTAAGGAGCAATTTTTGGAATTATATCATTCATTAAAATTCGGAAACTTTTAGCCATCAAACAAAACTAACTAGTGGAGAGAGGGGATGACATTTTAGAAGAAGATAACTTTTCGAAATTTAAAGCCCATAAGGCAACAATTAATTATTAATTAATACTTACTTTCCCCAGCCATTACGCCTTGGGTATACCGGCTAGGTAACATACTGGTATATCCATAAAAGCTAGATTGTTGAACGGTACATCCAAGAGCCACTACTGCAACCGCGACCAAATTTATTGTATAGGAAGTACTTGCAGAAAATACTTGCCACCATACTTCGCAAGTTGCCACAAATAAAAGTGTTAAAAATGAAACAATATATCCTGTAAAAAGATACACAATTTAATTCAATATAATATATGATAAACTAATAGTGTAATAGTGCATATATATATAATTAGTATCTGATCACCGAGCGATGCTCGGTAAATTTTTGCTTCAGTTAATAGCTATATATTAATCCCCGAACCCCCCCTCGCCCCTGGACCCCCATCACTTCATCCCACCTCTTGCACCCTCCCACCCCACCTCACACCTACACCCCCACTCCGCCCCCGAAACCCCGTACCACCCCCAGGATCCCCCACCTCCTGCACCCCACATCTACCCACGCCCACGCACCAAGTTTTTGCATTTCTAGCCTTCAGTGGTCCACAGATTATGTGTATATAGGTATATAAATAAATACGGTATAATTATTTTTTTTAATTAAATAACAATTTTTGAGTTCATCAAAAATTTTCAAATTAATATTTGTGGGATTTAAAACTCGATTTTTAATCAATAAAATTGTCCAATTTTTGAATATATAATAATAATTGTAATAATCTTATTATGGGGTATAAAATTAAAAAAAAACTATTATTTATTAAAAGGAAATTGAAGAAAAATGTAAATAAACATTTTTATCTAGACAACCACCTGTGAATAATTATTTAAATTAAGAAAAAACCCATCAAAAACAACTTAGCCAAAGATGAGACCGTGACAGATCGAATGTCCAACACAAAACCCTCCTAACCAGTGAATTTCATCCGAATCGTTAGAGCCGTTTTCGGGAACCCGACCGGATATATATATATTATAATTTTTAAATGTAAAATTTTAATTTAATTTTACTATACATCTTATCTTATAATTTCTTAAAATTTTCAAACAAAAATACTAAAAAGGTGGGGACGGGGATTATAAATTATTTTATTATACCAGTGCGTAGCCCCATGGCCAGCAAGATGACTCGCCAAAGGCGGGCTTCCAACTAGTTTATTATGAAATATATTAATTTGCCAATGGTAATAGATTCAAATTTACTAGAAAATCATAAGATGATGTCATCTATTAAATCCGATGGAATGGAATATTTTAATTATATGACAGAGGGTTGTTTTTCACCCCTCGGGAATCGAACCCGAGTGCCAGTAACAGCAATCCGGACCACCTGGCTTGCTGTTACTGGCACTCGGGTTCGATTCCCGAGGGGGTAAAAACAACCCCTCTGACATATAATTAAAAATATTCCATTCCATCGGATTTAATAGATGACACCATCTTATGATTTTATAGTGAATTTCCAGCTAGTTTATTATAATTATGAATATAAATGGAAAATTAAAAAAAGTTTCTATGGTATATAAGTATATATCAATAAAACAAGAACATTTAATTAGAAAAAATAAGACTTTTGCGATTAAATAGAAATATAGGAATAAGGCGATAGTGATATCAAGTTTACTATTTAAGTATTGACACCTTGTTGGATAACACAATATTTTCTACAGGTAAGTATAGGATAAAAATAAATTTAATGTATTCTTACCAAAGGTAATCCTTGTATTTAGTGACAAAGTTTCCACAAGAATATTATTGGCAAGTACAGCGAAAAATGCCATTACAATATATACGAGAGACATATCAAAAACAATGGTTGTTTGAGGATATCTAACTTGAAAGTAATCTACGGCAATGATGAAACTGAAAAAATGTCATGTTATTACTTAATAAATATTAATTATAACGAAATATTTTTAATGTGGGTTGAATGAGTTATTTAGCCAAAGCAAGGATGCATCGGGTTCAATAAAATACCCAGAATAAGACGTTTCGGTCTGAATTTATCGGACCATCTTGAGTTGATTGGGAATTATATACATATTACCCTAAGTACATGTGATTGTTCTGATTGTGTCAATAATATGAAATGACTCATCTCTGAATCTTGGACTCCAGTACAATACGAAATATATGAAGTTAAATTTCTTATTGTTGACAAAACCAGGAATAATCACATGTACTTACGATAATAAGTGTATAATTCCCAATAAATTCAAGATAGGCGAATTATTCTGGGAATTTTATTGTACCCGGTCATGTGGGTAGTTAAGGGGTGGGGGCAAGGGGGCACTGCCCCTTTAGAAAACTCCTTGCCCTCCCCCTAGAAAAATCGAGTCAATATCTCAATAACAATTTATGCTATGAGATTAATTTTATTCTTAAAATATAAATGTGAAAGTAGAAATCAATACAGATTGAAAAATGTAGATCTCAAAAAAAATTATCTTCCCATATAGCCCAGTAAATAGGGGGTTTCAGCTTATATTAATTGCGGGAAAAGATTTTTTTAGGTTCGTTTGGTATGGTGTGGGTATGCCAAATCTAAGTTTGCGACCTCGAAAGTCTGGGGGGCAACTTTTGGCGGCCGTAAAACCTCGAAATTTTCGTACTTTTTCCAGTTTTTCGCTTATAACTCGAAAACAGCTCATATTTTATAAATAAACATTCTATAGTAAATTAAAGAGGACAAATTTTCGCGTTGATTAAAAAAAAGAAATGCAAAATTGATCTAGTAGTTCAATTTTTAATGGGAATCCAAAAAACAGCCCCCAGAATCACTTTTGAATATCCCTAAAACTCGCACTTCCTTAGATTTTTTTCCCATTTTGACCATGAAGGAGCTCGTTTTCAACAAAGACGACTCTATACATTTTAAAACTAGATTAAATTTGCTACTATTTAAACAAAGTTTCATATTAATTGGAATATGGTAACCCGTGTCGCAATGAGGTTGAAATTTTGAAAAAATGCAATTTTTTGCAAAAAAATCTCAGATTTTCCTTCATAAAATGAAAACCACTCATCCTAGAAACTTAATTTCTATCTCATTCTCTAGAAAATTTTGTTGACTTGAACGTTTACTTGGACCACTTTTTTGTTAAAACTCTTTGATTTATAGATAGCCTACATTTTCCGGACAGGATTTGATCCGAATCCTCATGCGTCACGGAAAATGTTGGATATCTATAAATCAAAGTTTTATCAATAAAGTGGTCCAAGTATACGTTCAAGTCAATAAGATTTCCTACAGAATGAGATAGGAATCAAGTTCCTGGGATCAGTAATTTTCATTTTATGAATTTTTTGCAACAAATTTTTTTTCAAACCTTATCTATTTCCCTATAATACTAGTAGCTCTTCAAATTTTGAAAAAAAGGTACGCCATAGTAGAAAAAAATTGATTTTTATTTTTTGTAAGGGGCCCCAAAAAAGGCCGATTGTGATAAAGTGTTTTCTTAAACATTGTTTTTATAACACTTGTATTCAATTTTGTTAATAAGTAACAAAATTTGGATATAATCGTTCATGGTTCAGAATTTTCTTTAATTTTTGTTTAATTAATTTTGAGGGCTCCGGTTTTTTACCGCTTGAGGCCCCCACTTGACTTGATCCGCCACTGTAGGTGTCTATGTATATTATCAATATTATTTGGCATAATCGTTGAACTACTAATTATGAAAATTTGTTTTGATTAAAAAAATAAATAAATACTTTATTTCAAATTTCTTTAGATTCTGAAAGTTTCTCAAAAATGGCTTTAGAGGATTTTTATAAAAAAACAGTCTAGGAAGAAAAGGCTTGTTCAACCTCTATAAAAAAGAAGTACCTATATAATGACAACACCGTGATTTATTTTTATATGCGATAAATCGTTTAAAATCCATTCTGTAACGGAATTTCGTCTCTCTTACTGAAGATCACATTTTTTGATTTATTTATTAAAAACATAAAAAAAGTATTTATTTTAATACTGTTACTCCTAATATGATTTTATGATCATAAATCGAGTCGGTCAGATTATTTTTAAGTTAAAATGAAAATAATTTATTTATGTTTTGTTATCCCTCATAAATTAAAAATATATAATATGTTACCTGTTGTAAGGAAGTAAAAACCCGACTCCTGCAAACACCAATGCAAAATAAATACAATTGCATTTATCCACAGGTGGAGAAAGATGACTGAATCCATTTGTAAATCTAAAATCATGTCCTGTTCGCCCTTTTCCCAATTGTATATACCCTCTACTCAAATTTTCATCCATTTTTATAAAATTATTAATAGTACAATTTCACTATTTTATTAACATATTTTATATTGCACATTAGTGTAAAGTACCGAGAAATAGATCAAAAATCAAATAGATATTGTTTTTGTTTTGTTTTGTTTTTTTTTTGTATTAATAATTATAAATTATTTATCTTAAAATAGCTATAGTAAAAGATATCTATAAAAATCTTATGTGCTCGTATAGATGTCTTTTAAAAGTGTTTTACGCATGTCAAAAGGACCATCGATTTCTGCGCTTTGAATCTAAAGCGCAAGTGGTTTAATATATACCGGGGAATATAAATTTTCAATTATTTCAACATTTTCTATATTATTTAAACTTATTTATTAACAAATAAATTGGTCGAATTAATTCGTTAATGATTATCTTTTCAATATAATGATATAATTTTAGCAAAGCCGCGTTTACACCGCAAGCAAGCGAAAGCTGGTTCTACTAGTCATTTCCTTTTATTCTTCATATTCTTATAGCATTCTTTGAAAGCTTTTCTAAATTAATTCGAATGCTCGCTTGGTTTTTGTGAAGGGCGAAAGAACAAACAAAAGCTAAATCACTAGCCTCCTATTTCGCAACTAACTCCACTTTAGATGACAAAGGGCTTAACCCGCCCACTTATACCCCTCAAACCAACCTCATGGGCAAAATAATTTTCAGGCCCCAAATAATCATAAAAGCCATTAATAAATTAAATTCCAACTCCGCCGCTGGCCGGGATGACATCCCACCAATTCTCATTAAAAAAATGCGCCCCTGAACTTGCCCCTATTTTATCCAAGCTATTCCAACTCTCTTACGAATCGGGCATATTCCCCAAAAGCTGGAAAATAGCCAGAGTCACACCTATTCCTAAAAAAGGAGACTCTTCACAAATCTCTAATTACAGACCTATCTCGATCACCTCTGTTCTTTCCAAAATAATGGAATTGGTTATAAACCAACACGTCCTTCATCACTTAGAAAATAATAAATTAATTCACGATAGGCAATATGGATTTAGACAAAATCATTCCACAGGCGACATCTTAACCTGTCACCCACACCTGGAACAAAACTCTAGGAGCCGAAAAGAAACCCTCGCTATAGGGCTATACCCAGGTAACCACAATATCCTAAGAATATTCTAAGGATATTCTAAGGACATTTAAATCTACTTAGAATATTCTGAGGATATTGTGTGTTACCTGGGTAGCTGTTGATATCTCCAAAGCTTTTGACCAGGTTTGGCACAAAAATCTTCTTGCCAAACTGACAGCCTTTGGATTCACACCAACACTTCACAAATGGATAGAAAGCTTTCTGACAAACCGAAGTATAAAAGTTGTGGTGGATGGAATATCATCTGAATCGTTCTCCACAAACGCTGGTGTTGCCCAAGGCTCTGTAATCTCCTCCACACTCTTCCTAATTTATATAAACGACCTTATCGATCAAACGTCAAACCCCACGGTACCGCGGCGTCCACGTAATCAGGAACTGACAAACCTGCAAGCCTTATTGGTGTTGCCTGGCATTTTGCTTGCTAATCAGTGCGGGCGGGGGATGTACTTGTATTGTACCCGCTCGCGTGTCATGACATAGACATGACAAGGTACCTGGCTAAACCTCTGATTTAAAATGGCCCAGCGGGCACATCTGACGGTGGTGCAGATTGGGCATAGCGAGCCCACGCTGTGTGCGTGCTAGTCAGCGCGGGACGGGAAGATAGTACCGCTCGCGTATCATGAATGGATTTTATTCATCATGGTAGGGTACCTGGCCGCACCCATGACTTAAAAAGGCCCAGCGGGCACATCTGACGGTGGTGGGCTGTCATTAACTTGATGATTTACCCCCGGCAGACATTGGGCATAGCAAGCCCTCGCTGTGTGTGTGCTAATCAGCTCGGGTTGGGAAAGTACATACGTGTATTGTACCGCTCGTGCGTCATGAATAGATTTATCCGTCATGATAGGGTACCGGCCACACCCCTGATTTAAAAACGGCCCTGCGGACACATCTGGCGGTGGCCTGGGTGTCATTTACTTGGCATTTATACCCCTGTCAGATATTAGGAGTGGCGACCCTTCGCTGTGTGTATGCCAACGGTGAACACATCTGAAAGTGAAGTGCGGTTGTCATTTAATTGATAGGAAAGTAAAAATAAAATTTTAAACTACAAATTTGAACTGAAATTGAGTTTATGGACTGGGATGTCTCAAATTGTCTCAAGTGAGCGCCAGTGGGCGTTGGCAATTTTCACTTTTAGAACATTTCATAGCTTCGGTTCTATTCATCATCTCGGTTCATTTGGATAAAAAAATGGGTTACCAAACAAACTTTGAAAGGTTGGGTTAAGATATATTCAGTTCGGCTCGGTTCGGCTCTTATAACTTCATTTCGGGCATACCCAACCTAATCGCCTAAAAACCAGCCTATATCTTAACCGAACCGGCAACGACTTTTACATATTCGAATTTTTTTGGGCATTTACTAATTCTTTTTTAATTAATATTCATTTTCTAAAAGAATCCTTCGTCAGTAGCGGTGACACATGGAACACCCGTGATACTACGGTTTCCGTGGTTTCTATAAAAATAACAATTGAAAAATAAAATAAAATTATTATTATTATTATTATTAACGAGCTTCGAGGGCGCGCCGAAGGCACGCACGAAAAGCTCGGCCCTCCAGGCTGGTGCTCTGGCGGGCGGCGTCTCGGTCCAAAAATTGTATTCCTCTTAAAAACCACACTCCAAATGTATACCTGTAAACTCCCAAAAATACATAGTCTCTTAAAAGTTTCGCCTGACACAGCTACAGAAATGAGGCTCTAGATATGAATCAGTAAGTATTTTTTTTCTATAATCTACAACATTGTGATATTTTTTGTTTGGAAATAGATTTATTTAAATAAGTGGGATCGTGTGAGGAGGAGAATTATATTATATCATTTTTTTAAAATTTGGGATCGATAATCGATATAAGGCTCCAAATATTTAAAAGAGATCAGGTGTTGTTTGTATGACAGGCTGCTCTATCCAGTATTGCCATGAGAAACTCATATGGGCATGCGTGTCTTAAGTCGTTTAATTTTGTAAAAATCAAAAAATAAGAATAAAAAAATTTAGATTTTTAAAAAAATTATAAAAAAGTGGCAAATTATTAAAAAATAAACAAATAATATATAAAATATAAATCAAATAAGATGTGATTAATTTTTTCTTCTGTGCGCAAAGAAAAACGAATTGAATATTTAATTTTTGAGTGGTGAGGGGAGCGGGGAGGAGGAATAATTATCAACATATTTAATGTTTCTTAATTTAAAATCAATTGGAGTCTTTCATTTCAAAATTCAAGTTAAAATTACAATTATATTTCAAATTTGCCTCGACTTATCTCGACTCAAAACACAAATATACCGACGGCTACAGCGCCCCCGTCGGCAGCATTAGGTCAGCGTTGCTGCAAATTAATCTGGACTATTCTTATATTAAATTATTATTGGCGTATCGGCTACGAGGCCGTTGACGCCACTATGCTTGTTTTAGCTATACAGCTCAAGATTATTAGATTAATAATAATAATAATAATAAATAATGACTTTTATTATCCAATACAAAAAAAAATACAAATATTTTACAAATACAAAAAAAACTTCGACCTCGAGGCCCAAAAGCCTCACCATCGAATGTCCATTTTTTTTTTTTAATTTTTAACATATTTTTGATACTCCTTATTTTGGTAAGGGAAAAAATTGATAAAAAAACCCCATACTTTTTATTTTTAACATAAAAAAGAAAAAAAACACAAAAACAAAACAAAATGAATAATGATGAAATGAAGAGCACTAAATGAGAAATGAAGTGTCACATCCGGTATATTTCGTTAATTAGACGGTTGAGATTTGATTGCACATTATTTTCTAATTTTTTAACACTATTTTCTAGGTTTTCTTTTAGAGAAGTCATGTTTAGTCCGATTCTTATTATATGGTTGTTGATTCCAGGTGGAGGAATGGTCATTTTCCTTAATGTTTTTGACTGGACCCTTTCCAAAGAACGCTCTACCAACAGAGGAGTCTGCCACCAAACCTCAGGGAGGAAGCAAGAAAGAGAGCAAGAGCGGAAAGTCTACTACACTGGCAGGTGGAATGGGACACATCTACGAAGGGGAGATGGACTCACCGTCTTATTCCCCAGTTGGAAAGATGGGTGAACTTTTTAATAGATGTTTGGATGAGGGAACTATGCCTATTGGTTGGAAAAGAGCGTTAGTTATCCCTGTTTATAAAGGGGGAGATAAGAGCTTAGCTTGTAATTATAGGCCAGTGAGTTTAACAAGTCTGGTGGGCAAAATTTTAGAGAGGTTGGTAGGCTCTCGTATCCGCTCGTATTTGGAAGGGCAAGGATGGTTCTATCATAGGCAACATGGTTTTAGAAAAAATTATTCCTGTAATTCTCAATTAGTTTCTTTTATTCAGGAATTACAGGAAGCTTTGGATAAAAGTAAGTGTGTAGATGCAGTATTTTTGGACTTTGCCAAGGCTTTCGATAAAGTCAGTCATAAAATTATTTTAGAAAAATTAAACTCGTCAGGGTTGTCTGTTAAGTTAATTAAATTTATTCGGTGTTTTCTTAGGGATAGAACTCAAATTGTAAGAGTGGGTTATGATCTGTCTGATAGAGTAGATGTCACGTCTGGGGTGATTCAAGGTAGTGTTCTGGGTCCTCTTCTTTTTCTTATATATGTAAATGATTTGCCTTCTATCGTGCAATCATCTATTAGGCTTTTCGCGGATGATTGTGTCGTATATAGAATAATTGATAATGATTGTGATAGCCTTACTTTACAGAATGACCTGGATCAAATTGAAGGATGGTGTAGATCCAATTCAATGGAACTAAACCATTCCAAGTCAAATTTGGTTAGATTTAGTACTAGAAATCTGGTTAGTCCTCAAAATTATTACATTGGTGGAAATATTATCAATGAATCTAAATTTTATAAATATTTAGGCATACATATTCAGGCAAATTTAAAGTGGGACATGCATATTAGTTATATAGTCAATAAGGCTTATAGGAAATTGGGGATGTTTGGTAGAATTTTGAAGGGTACATCTAGAGAAGTTAAGTCAAAAGTTTATTTAACTTATGTAAGACCTAATTTAGAGTATTGTTCTGTGGTTTGGGACAAACATCCACAACGATTAGAGAGAAAAATTGATATGGTACAAAGGAGGGCGGCTAGGTTTGTTTTTGGTAAATTTGATAGGTTTAGTAGTGTCACTTCAATGATTAATGAATTAGGATGGTCTAGTTTATTGGAGAGAAGGGAATGGGCTAAATTGAAAGTGATTTTCAAAGCCTATAAGGGTTTTAGGAGTTGGGAGGAAATAACGAATAGATTTCAGGAACCAAGTTATTTAGGTAGAGCTGATCATAGAAAAAAGATTCGTAAGCCAAGATTCTTGAAAAATATCGGTTTACATTCATTTGTAGGATCTGGCATTGATTTGTGGAACAGTCTGTCTGTTACTACTTGGGATTATAGTCCTCTGCCCCCTATGATTAAATCAATTATAAATTTTGTCAAGTCCTAATGTCCTAGAGTTGTGCAAAATTTTATTTAGTTCTCACAAGCAGAGATTAGGTGAGGTAGAGAGAGGTCATACCATCCTTGTTAAGGTTTTGACCAGGTTTCCTTAACAGCTTATGGCAAATGCCGGGATGGCTAATGCGTCGCTTGCTCCTGGTATCGGGTTTTTGCGCGGAATTTTTAAATTACTTTTTGTCTTTTGATGGAAATCTATGGTCATGTTATTTGTTAATGAGCATACATTTCTATTTTTTTTTCTTCTTTTTTTTTTTTACTTGTTTATTATTTGTTAAATTGTTGTAATTAATTTGTATTGATGTTTATTAATGTATTGTAGCTAGATTGTATTGATGTTTGGAGGACCTAGCCACCGAGGACTTGTGCCTCTAAGCAGGTCGAGAAATAAAGATTTATTTATTTATTTAAAACCGCAAACACGGGGAACTAAATTATTATCTAACGCAGATGCTCTCCGGACATGGATGCTATCGTGAGTACCTACATCGTTTTAGACATGAGGACTCACCAGATTGACCGGCAGGATGTGGGGTTGACGAAAATGCCGAACATGTTCTTTTTTGTTGTACTCGCTTTAATAATGAGCGACAAGCGTTGGAAGAGAAAGTGGGACCAATAACCACAGAAAATCTGGTGGAGTCTATGTTGGCATCCGAGGAAAATTGGAAGGCCATAAATGACTTCGCCACAGAAATCCTGAAGGAACTACGCCGTGAAGAACAGGAGAGGAGGCACAATACATTAGCCTGATCGTCGTCTGATTATAACGCAGAAAGAGCTACGGCTAAGGCCTCCCCCGCGATGTAATACCTAGCGGTTGTCCCGTGGGAGAATTAAAAGGCCGCAGAGGAAAGGGTTTAGTCGGTGCAAGTCCGACACACGGCAAATACTGGAAAATTATTTGTTATGGTGCGAAGGCATTCCTAAACCTCTATAAAAAAAAAACAGGTGAAACTAATAAAAGAGTGTTCAAAACAGTATTTTTTAAACTTGGTATTTCGAAAATGTATGGAGCATAGCCATGTACGGGTGTGAAACCTGGACAATTGGAAAAGCGGAGAGAAAGAGATTGGAGGCTTTCGAAATGTGGTGCTACAGAAGAATGATGAATATCAATTGGATGGATAAAATTACAAATGAAGAAGTTCTTAGAAGAATTGGAGAAAAAAGAACCTTGTGGAGGAGTCTGAGGAAGAGAAGAGGTCAGATGATGGGGCACACACTGAGACATGGGGGACTGCTTAGGGATATCTTGGAGGGGGAGGTGGGAAAGAAAAGGGAAAGGGGAAGACCCAGATTAGAATATTTCAACCAAATAATTGGGGATATGGGATGCCAGACATTTAGAGAGGTCAAACAGCTGGCGGGGGACAGAGTCGAGTGGAGACGGATATCCGTTAATACAAACAATATTGTTACATCAAACCAGTCTTAGGACTGTATACTCGATGATGATGATGATTTCGAAAAGAAATCTCGAAAAATGGTATTCTTCATTTTCGTCTTATTTTGGTGAGTACTATAAGAATTCATCGTCAGATCGCGGCGCTACAGTTACCGTAGAATTGCCGCAGATTAAAATAATTTTAATTTAATTTCAAATTTCCCGGTATCTAAATGCCAATGATGTCATTGATCATGTGATCTTGTGAGAGAACTACGATTCTTTCTCGAACATTGATAAAGACATAAATATAGTTTTTTCCTTTATTCGGATATTTATTAGAATTTTCATCGAATAAGTAATAAAATGTCTTTAAATACTGCCCATGCGAATGGCGGGGTTCTAATTCATGCTGGTGAATGGTAAATAGTCGAATTTCTTAATTGTTTTCTTATTTTCTAATATTATGCAACTTTTGACATGTCATATTTTTATTAAATTTCATTTTATAATTATTCTCGTATATTTTTTTATTGTATTTCTTTATTTAGCATACTTCTATTCTCCGATCATGCAACTGTGGAATTTATGGGCCAAGATAATCCTGTTTTTAAAGGGCTTAAAAAAGGAAGAATGTATTTGACATCGCATCGTATGATTTTTAATAATAAAAATAATAAAGATAAATTGCAATCGTTCAGTTTTCCATTTATTACAATGAAAGATGTATGGGTTTAATTAAAAAAAAAACATTTTTACTTTTGTGTTTTTTTGAAAAATAACTTATTTTTTTGTGACCTTTCCAGGTTGAAATTGAGCAACCCGTTTTTGGAGCCAATTTTATAAAAGGGAAAGTTCGTGCTCAACCTAATGGTAATTGGATTGGCGAAGTCAAATTCAAAATAACATTTAACGCTGGTGGTGCTATTGAGTTTGGACAATCGATGCTAAGAGCTGCTCAAATGGGTAATTATTTTTAAATGACTTCAAAAAAGGAGGAGGTTCTCTATTCGACTGAATTTTTTTTGCATTGGGTTCAGTCTAGTTTCCGATTGGTCCCGTTTTTTTTTCATTGGTATTGGACCTTTTTTGCTATGTTTGTTCAGGCATAACTTCTTTGATTATGAACCGATTTCGATGATTCTTTTTATATTGGAAAGAGGGTACCTTAGGGGTGGTCCCATATTAATTTGGTCAAGTTCTGGTGATATGATCAATGACGAATTAACGTAAATATCCAATTCTTATGAGCAAATAATCGAAATTATAATAAATAAAATCTTTTATAAAAAAATCAATCTTAAAACGTTCATTTAAAACCCGCAAACGTTTCTAGAGAATTTCTATATTTATTAATTTAATTTTATTATCGTTTTCTGATTCTTTCGCCCGACCCTTTCTCTTACGAGATGCATGCAAGGTATTATATTAAGTCACTATTAATAACATCACTAAAAAAATAAAAATAAAAATAATTTTTATAAAAAAAATAAAACCGACTTCAAAAAAACTAAATGCAACAAATAAAATAATAAAAATCAAAAATAAAATAAAATGCACTAAAAGGTATAAAATAATAATCTAATCTAGTTACAACTAAACGACGAAATATTTACATGAAATCACTTTTTGAAGTCGGTACTAAACAAACTATATAAGCGAGCGTACCCTCCTATCGTACTAAGTAAAATCCGTCGAGTTTGATTCATAAAATGTATATGTTTAGCACCGACTTCAAAAAGTGATTTCATGTTAATATTTCGTCGTTTAGTTGTAACTAAATTAGATTATTATATTATACCTTTTAGTGTATTTTATTTTTGAGTTCTTATTATTTTATTTGTTGCATTTAGTTTTTTTGAAGTCGGTTTTATTTTTTTTTATAAAAATTATTTTTAAATATTAACTCTATATAAATATCATTTTAAAAATTAGCATATTTTATATTTAAAATAAATTTTTATTTTAAACTTCACAAATTTCTATTTAAAAAAATTTGCGATTCTTCTTTAAAGGGTCAAATAATTTCAAATTATTTTACTAATGGCCGATTTTTCAATTCTCACATAAGTCCGTAGATAACTAACTGAAGTTGTAAATTAACTGGCTGTTTATCAAGGGAATAAATTTTTCAATCATCTTTTAACCAAGGAATAGCTAGCTATCTGTTATCTTTGGACTTATCTGTTATAAAAGTTGATATAATATTTATATTTAATTATTTGTTTGTTTTTATTTTGTAAAATTAGTTGTTTGTTGTTTATTTTATTTGCTGAGGTTAATCGTATGTTTCCTGTATTTGATTCGATAGAGAATCGAAAGCAGGTGATTTTTGTCATATATTAATTGAAAATAATATCCGAATTTATATATTTCTAACTTGAAATAGTGAAGTTAAATATATTTATAATTTTCTCATTAATATATTAAAGAATAATTAGCATATTAACAAGAATTGTTTTGATTGCGCTTTTTGAACAAGATATATATCTTGTTTAGGTACTTACGTATTAACGCCACCGCAGCTACAGATTTGGGGGTTTTTAAGCGCAGCTACTGATGACAGATTCTTTTAGAAAATGAATATTAATTAAAAAATAATTAGTAAATACCCAAAAAATTCGAATATGTAAAAGTCGTTGCCGGTTCGGGCAAGATATATTCAGTTCGGCTCGGTTCGGCTCGTATAACTTCATTTCGGGCTGGTTTTTAGGCAATTAGGTTGGCTAAAAGTTTGTTTGGGAACCCATTTTTTTATCTAAATGAACCGAGATGATGAATAGAACCGAACCTATGAAAAGTTCTAAAAGGGAAAATTGCCAACGCCCACAGGCCCTCACTTGAGACAATTTGAGACATCACAGTCCATAAACTCAATTTCAGTTCAAATTTGTAGTTTAAAATTTTATTTGTAGCTGCGGTGGCGTTAATACGTAAGTACCCTTGTTTAAAAACCGCGATCAAAACAATTCTCGTTAATATGTTAATTATTCTTTAATATATTATGAGAAAATTATAAATATATTGCTGAGGTTATTTGTGTTATTTGCTTCCTGCCTGAATAAATAAATTGTGTTGTGATTATAACCTTTCCTCTTCAATTCGATTTGCTCAAAAATATCCATTAGAATGTGCGTGCATGAGATATATAATATAATAACAAACAAAATGAAAAATAATTCAGTATGCACAAACTACTTAACTGTCAAATGGCACACCACATAACCTCAAAATGTCATAAGCGGCCTCTACACGATCATTCTGACTGTCAGTCTTGTCTAGGATTGACATTCCGATTAAGCGTGTAGGAGTAGGACTGATTTACTGATGAACGAGATTGACGGATTTCCAGAAATTATAGCTTCAATCATGTAAAAAGGAGGGGAGATTGACAGTCTGAATGAAGCCTATAATGGTAGCGTCATTCTTTTCATCAGTAGTATAGGTACATTTTAAGAATTCAAATATTTAATGAATTTGATAATTATGTAATATGATCATTATTTTTACTTAGGGAAACTGGTGTAGGTTTTAGGTGAAACATGATATTAATTAATAAAGTAAAGGTAGTGTAGTTTCACAGTGAATGAAATAAAACTCAAAGAAGTTTATACAAACTCAATATATTTCGGATTTACAGATTACAAACTAACTTAGTTTGTAATCTGTAAACTCCTGATGTTGGACTAATAATCCGAAATATATTGAGTTTGTATAAACCTCTTTGAGTTTTATTTCATTCACTGTGAAACTACACTCCCTTTACTTTATTAATTAATGATCATTATTAGTTAGTTGAATGTAATGGAAGGCAGCCCAGAGGTAGTGAGGAAAGAAAAAATTAACACATATAAAATAAGGTGTAATTTATTGGAATCCTTCCTCCTTTCCTTTCAAACCGACGTTTCGGAGGATTTTTCCCTCCTTCTTCAGGGTTTCAAAGGGTTAATGAATGAAACAAATAAATTGTTTCCTTCTTCACTCCACAGTAGTTAAGAAAAGGAGGAAAAAAATTGTTTTTCTATGCCTTTTGTTAAACATGAATAAAGTTTTTGAACACTACTGTGGAGAGAAGAAGGAAACAATTTATTTGTTTCATTCATTGACCCTTTGAAACCCTGAAGAAGGAGGGAAAAATCCTCCGAAACGTCGGTTTGAAAGGAAAGGGGGAAGGATTCCAATAAATTACACCTTATTTTATGTGTTAATTTTTTCTTTCCTCACTACCTCTGGGCTGCCTTCCATTACATTCAATTAAAATTTCTACCAGTCCGTCTCTCTCCAGAGAAAATTTCGTTGCAAAAAAATTATTAGTTAGATTTTCATTTTATTATTTGAAAATAGAATCAAATTTCATCAAAAAATCAATAATAATTTAAAATTAATTATTTACTTGAATATGGTGGGAACATATTGACCCACAATAAGACTTCAAGAGAGCATGCAGATCCTTCAAATACATTAATGTGTGAAAAGGACCTTATTAGTGTTTATATTATTATTTTACTAAGCAACCATGGAAGAACATTTAGATGAAAATATCATACATGTATTTGTTAATACCGGCGACTGGTTAAGTGCTAAGGACTTCATTTTAAAACGTTTGTCACTGTAGAATGAGCCAAAAAAACTTCAATCTGACTGTCAGTCGGAATGATCATGTACGGTTCTGCATGATTGAAGTAACGAATGACAGTCGGATTGATTCAAATCAATTCAATTGATCGTGTAGGGGCCGCTATAGAAAACGGATAGATAAATCTTAACAAGCCCCTCAAGAAGCAGATAACTTGATTCTTTAGTTAGCGGCTTTATTTGACAGATAACATCTATCTAACCATCTAACCATTGGAAAATTGAAAATCTTGTTATCCATCGAATAAACTTTATTCGACAGATAAAATTCACTAACTGAGAATTGAAAAATCGGCCCTAATACAAATAATCTCTAGTCTTATAATATAATAAATAATTTACTTTATAGCAACCATTAAAATATATAGATAAGCTTTATTTAGCTTTCTCACATCATTCTTTGGCCAACGTACTTGGAACAGTTTCATTATATGGTTTTTGTTCTAAAGGGATAAAGTCAATAATCCCTCTTAAAATCCCCATATTTTTAATGAGAAAATCGCATCAGAATGCACGTTCACGTTTCTACCTATTTGGAGTCGTGTGTAAGAGTCAAGTGAAACGTGATGAAATTTTCTCATTAAAAATGTGCAATCTAGGTGGTTGTTATAAACTGAATAATTTCTCTTTCGTTAAACAATTAAGTACTCATTTGTCTAGCATTATTTTCATTAAAAAAATTTATAATTAATAAATAAATTTGATTTTAAATGTTTAATAAAGCTTCTCGAAGTGGCAATGCCGGTATGGATTTACCTCCACCCTATACCCCACCATCAGGACCATGGTATGCTGCACCCCCTCCAGCATATGCTCCCCCTCCTACTGGATATTATGGCTGGGTTCCCCCTCCAAATGGAGCTTTCTCTGATCATCCTCCTGGTAAGATGACAAACATATTTTCTTAAAAGTTTTTAATATTATCATATTAATTAGTGATTTTAATTTCAGCAAATAGCGTTTTCATGACGGATAATCCGCCTCCTTACCCTGGAATCAATCATTCTAATGGCTATGCACCAGCTCAGCCCTCAGGTGCTATGGGCTTTACTCAGCCTACCCCACAAGGTATTAAAAATAACATTAATTTTAACAATAATAGTCCAGTCAAATTGTGTTTTTATCAGGAAAGTTTTGGGGTAATTCTGATTTTTTGCATATATATATATATATATATATGTTTTTTGGGGCGCTGAATCCAAACCTGAGGTCTCCCACCAAAATTTCGTGACACAACATTGTAGAAAATGCAAAAAAAGGTGAAAATTTCCATTTTTTGACGGTTTTTCGCTTATAACTCGAAAACTATCAACTTTTCGTAAATAACCTTCCTATTCAAAATGAAAGTTCATAAAATTTCCTACAAATTTCATTATTTAGGTTTTTTTCTCCGACCAACCGTTCGGGCTCAAGCTCAAAATCCAAGTTTTCAACCTAGGCACCCCCCCCCCTCCTGATCACCAAAAACTCGCACTTTTTTCCCCATTTTGACCATAAAGGAGCAGGTTTTCGACAAAGACCACTCTATACATTTTTAAACTAGATTAAATTTGCTAGAATTCAAATAAAGTTTCATCTTAATTGGATAAATGGTAATCCGTGCCGCTATAAGGTTAAAGTTTTGAAAAACTGCAATTTTTTCAAAAAATCACCGTTTTCCTTCATAAAATGAAAACCACTCATCCTAGAAACTTGATTCCTGTCACATTCTCTAGAAATTTTTATCGTTTACTTGGACCACTTTTTTGATAAAACTCTTAGATTTATAGATATCCAGGATTTTCCATGACACTTCTGAAGATTCGAATCATATCCTGTCATGGAAAATGCTGGATATCTATAAATCTAAGATTTTTATCAAAAAAGTGGTCCAAGTAAATGTTCAAGTCAATAAAATTTCCTAGAGAATGAGATAAAAATCAAGTTTCTAGGATGAGTGGTTTTCATTTTATGAAGGAAAAATTGCATTTTTTTCAAAACTTTAACATCATTGCGACATGCTTTATCATTATCCAATTAAGATGAAACTTTGTTTGAATTGTAGCAAATTTAATCTAGTTTAAAAATGTATAGAGTTGTCTTTGTCGAAAACGTGCTCCTTCATGGTCAAAATGGGAAAATATCGAGAAAAAAAAGTCCCAGTTTTTGGGTGATGCGGAAGGGGCTGCCGAGGTCGAAAACTTTGACTCTGCACTTGAGCCCGAACGGTTGGCCGGAGAAAAACTTAAATAATGAAATTTGTGGGAAATTTTATGAACTTTCATTTTGAATAGGAAGGTTATTTACGAAAAGTTGATAGTTTTTGAGTTATAAGCAAAAAACCGCCAAAAAATTGAAATTTTCACATTTTTTTGCATTTTCTTCAATGTTGCGTCACGAAATTTTGATGGGAGACCTCAGATTTGGATTCAGCGCCCCAAAAAACATATATATGCAAAAACTACCCAAAAAGTTTCCTGATAAAAACACTATTTGACTGTACTATAACATTAATTTTTAACAACCTTTGTTCAAATGAATAATTGCTTCAGATCAACAAAAAGAACAATAAATTACTCCATATATATATATATATGATAATTTTATCACAAATACTATATATTAACAACTAATAAAAATTCAAGATTTATTATAATTAAGAATCGTATTCTAGACGCTAAAGCAGCAGAAGCAGCTCAAAATGCTTATTATGATCCAAATAGGCCTCAATGTGCTTATGTTCCTCCGCCTGCATATTATGTAAGTTAATTATTGTAATTTTATTATAATTCTTATAATTAATAATTTATATATCTTTATAGGAATCTCCTCCATCTTATCAGTCAGCTACCACTAGCAAGAAACAACAATAAATGTTAATTCCATATTGCTTTATCTTGTAATATTTACTCTATAAAATTATTAATCAGACCAATTATATTATTATTAAATATTAACTTTAGATATATATACTATAATATTTAAATTGTGATATAATCTAAAATATTTTTCAAGTTTTATGATAATAATATATATTGATATAGATATGATGGTAAAAATTAAATGTATATTCAACAAGTACTAAACTAGGCTTTAAAAATTGTTAGATGTAATTAATTATTAATAAGAAAAGAGTAAAATTGTGTAAATTATATTTTGAATGTACATAAATATTTGAGAAATAATTAATCATTCCTTCATTTTGATAATTTGTTTATTTTTAACTGATTTATTAATTAAATTCTGATGGTTAAAAAATATTTCCAATTCTTAAAAAAATATTAAATCAAATTTTATATTAAATACTACTCTGCCGGCCAAAAAAACGTAACACTTAGATTTAAAAAAAAAAAACTAATGAAATGTATCTTTAATGCAATGAAATTGAATAAACTTTTAATATGAAATATTATAAACATTTTTTTATAAGTGTTTAACACTGTCGAATCAAGAAAATTGGCTACGTATCAGTAACTGCGCCCATCTACGATTAACGCAACGGTTTTCGCATCATCTGTAATGCTAAGCGGCATAATTTTGATGGGTTTAGTAGAAAAGACATTCAAATAATGGATTTCAAGCATATTATCAAAAAAAAAACGGATTGAAAGATTATATTAAGGATATTAGATTTCATCAAAAATCGATAAATATCAAATTATCCGTTTTTATTTCATTTAAATTGTAATTTTTAAATAAAATGTTTTAAATTTGTGTTACACTTATTAAGAAAGGTTAAAAATATATGTGGGATTTGTATTTTTCACTAATCCCTGCGTGCGGGTTCACTGTGGCTTGACGTCTTATGTGTCTAGGGGTTTATCAAATAAAAGGTGTTTATTTAGAATAAAATATTTATTAACAGGTGAAATATTCTATATACAGGTTAAACAACTTTCACTTGAAGAGCGTTAATTATAAAAGGCGTAATATTAATCGTTTGAGAGACTTCGTTATTCGTTTAAGCTTAGGGGGTTGAATCTATCATGTCATATGCGTTTGTATCTGAAACTCGACTGTTCGTTTGCTAGTCAGATTGTAAGTGCTTGTGCAAGTGCAGCTAGAGCTCTCGTTGACATCATTTCGTTAAGGGTGGTGGGGAGAAATATCATGTGACATAGATGGGAAATTCCATACATTTGTTAATAATAATATTTGGAGAATTCACACCCTTGTCACCATACTCTTGAATTTATGACGGATTTCCTTTCGGCATATAATCTCAGAGACTTAGGGCCGGTTGCATGTCGCAAAGTAGCATTTACTTTGCGACATTCAACCGGCCCTTAAGGGTTCCATGGCGTATTGGAAAAGAGCGGAAGGCGTCTTTTGCAAGGAGGGTTCGTTTGTCGGGGCGGAAATCACTTGACCATTACATCTGGTTTACAGATGAGCGTAATTAAAAAATTTCTTATTAAGATTTCAAACATACATATATCATATTAAAAGTTTATTCAATTTCATTGCATTAAAAATACATTTTATTAGTTATTTTAAAAACAATCAATCTAAGTGTTACGTTTTTTTTGGCGGGCAGTGTATATAGTTATTATAATTTCTTATAAGTTAAAATATGTAGCTTTTAAAAAATAAATACGGTTATTCAAAACATGTAAATGTACGGGATACCACAATATAATTATTCTTTTGGAACAAGTTGCTCTGACAAATCCTCTATCAACCTTTAAAACGTGGGATTAATAACATATTGAAACAATATTGTTCTATCGAAGATCAAAAAGATTGGTTATGGAAATTGATGGCTTCTAGTTCTAAATTAAAACACCAATGAGATGTTTTGCTTCGAAATGTAAAGATTTAAAAAGAAATTGAAATTTAATTACTTAAATTTTTGAAAATTGAACATTAAAGATATAATATATATATATAAATGTAAACTTTATCTGTTATAAATATAAAAGTATTTACTCAATAAATATATAGAATTGAAGAAATTCTTGGTTTTGATCTTTCATTTATATAAAAAAATACATTATATTATTTTGATTTTAAATTTTATTTATTTTTTTCAAACAAGATAAATAATAATATACCATGTTTTTTTGTCTTTTTTGGCCAGATATTGTGTTTCAAAATTAAGTTTTTTAAGCTACAAGCAATTTTTAAAAATGTGATTCCAAGCCGAACTTGATTAGAAATGAGGATATTAGGAACAATACGTTTATTCTAATGAAAATTCATTATTTGTAGAGACTTAATGAATTATAATATACAGTAAAACCTCGTTTATCCGGCCCTCCGGATTATCCCGATAGGATTTGTAGACATTTTTATTTTAATAAATGTTCACATAGATAATAATTTTTAACTCTGATATTAAGAATGCAATTATAATTTTTTAACGTAGGTATGTATTTTTTTAAACAATTCTATGTAATTTTATATAAACATGTTTTTTTTTATCGTAATAAAGGTATTTACGTATTAACGCCACCGCAGCTACAGATTTGGCGGTTTTTAAGCGCCGCTAATGACGACGGATTCTTTTAGAAAATGAATATTAATTAAAAAATAATTAGTAAATACCCAAAAAATTCGAATATGTAAAAGTCGTTGCCGGTTCGGCTCGTATATCTTCATTTCGGGCTGGCTATTAGGTTAGCTAACGCCAACCTAATCGCCTAAAAACCAACCCGTAATGAAGTTGTACGAGCCGAACTGAATATATCTTAACCGAACCTTCCAAAGTTTGTTCGGGAACCCATTTTTTTATCTAAATGAACCGAGATGATGAATAGAACCGAACCTATGAAAAGTTCTAAAAGTGAAAATTGCCAACGCCCACTGGCGCTCAGTTGAGACAATTTGAGACATCACAGTCCATAAACTCAATTTCAATTCAAATTTGTAGTTTAAAATTTTATTTGTAGCTGCGGTGGCGTTAATACCTAAGTACCGTAATAAATTCAAATTCGCTTATTTGAGAATTTATTTTGTTTTTATTACCCATTTATCCGGTTTGCCTTTGAGCCCAGTTAGTCCTGATAAATGAGGTTCTACTGTATATATATTTCTTTTTAAACAATTCGTAGTTAAAATTTAAATGTCAAGAGGATATAGGAGCTAAAGCTCTTATGACAAAGCATCGCAGTACACATGCGAAGATCCCGGGTTCGAGCCCCGGCTGATCCTTTTATCTATAATAAAAATAATCTTTTCTTTGTTCCCTAAATTTAACTTTAAATGTCAATATTTACTTATTTAAATATTTTTTTATAATTAAATTGATTAGAAATATGTAAGTTGATAACTGATAAGAATTATTTAACTATTTTGAAGAATTTATGAATAAGTGCAATTTTTGTATTCTAAAAACCAATTTCTGAAATTTTCTTTTTCTATCTATTATGTTGAGACCCTTAGTTATTGGAGTTGCCTATACCTTCTTGTATCTTATTATTAAAAAAATTTTAAATAAAATGGTTCGTTCATCACTCGACTTTCACTTTCAACCTCCTTTGAAATCATCGTATCAATTTCCCCTTTTAAATTAGCTCCATTGGAAACCTAAAAAAACATAGGTAAAGAGTACTTCCATGTGGATCAATTTACCCTTTTAGCTGATTCAGTTATTTCATTGCTAACATATTGCTAAAATGTACTAGATGAAGGAGGAGGTATCAGCCAAAGATGGGGAATCACTGGGTTCAATAAAACACCTTTAATGAGACGTTTCATCCTGAATTTTATTTGGCCATCTTCAGTCAATTAGGAGTTATACACAAAATGCGGTACACATGTGATCGAACCAAGCCTTGTCAAAAATAAAAATTCTTTTAGCTTCATGTGAATTTATAACGTGCCTGGACCCAAAAGTTTCATTCTGAATAATAGGTATGGACTTCATTCTGAATAATAGGTATGGACTTCAGGTTAATAATATATGAAGACAGGTAATATGTAACAATAAGTTTTATTATCACAAAAACATGATCTATACTTTAAGAAGGCTGATAGTTTTCCTGATTTTAACTGCCTCGTTGATGTGAAATTAGTGAGTAGTTGACACCCGGGGCTAACAAAGAAATTTAAAATTTTTGTGTCATTTTCAATAGATTATAAATTTTAAACATTCCAAGAACACAAATCAACCACCACTTCACTTCGCAACAAAATGCTTAAGAGTTTATATAAGAAAAACTGGCAAAATTATAACTTTATGTGCTCTGCTTGTTGTAGCTGTTCACAATTACAATGTCCGGCGGGCTGGTGGCGTAGTGCTTTCCACTTTTGTTGCTAGAAGGCCACACTATACAGAATGACTTATTACTAATGCAATTTATTCCTTCCCCCAGTTTTCTTATTATTTTACTTTTTCGAAAAAAGTGACAACTACTGGATACTTTACCTTACCTCAATAAAGAGGCATATGACTGGCGGCTTCATGTACTTGTCATTTATATCAATCGACGTCAAATAAAAAATTACATTAATACACTAAATTTAAAGAATTAAAAGCTAGAGTAGTTGATAATATGATTTATTATTTTATTTACATTTTCCAACAATTTCATTTTTTTTTTATTTATAAAAAATTATTTTATATATGAATATGTCTATATATAGAAGACTCATGTCATAGATAAAAGATAGATGATATTTTTGGTGAGAAAGAGTTGTAAATATGAGCAAAGAATCTGCCTTGCATCTCGTGATGCTTTTCGGAGATTTCAACATGTAGGTATTCTTTATCTATGAACTTGACATTGTAGTTGGCATGTATGAATATAAAGAAAGGGTGTCCCAAAATTCACACAAGAACTAATTTTGTTAGAAAACACTGGTTTTTAATTAAAAAAATTGTAAATTTTTTATTAATTCATAAAGTATACAATATAGAGTTATGTATGGAATGGCATATCGGCGAAGAGAGTTCGTTGAATTTATTATGGAACAAGTGGATGTTGATTTTTCGAACAAAATCATCTTCAGCGGTGAGGCTCATTTTTATCTTGATGGCTTCGTCAATCGACAAAATTGGCCCAATTGGGGTTCAGAAAATCCACGAGTTGAGAATTAAATGCATCAACAACCCCAGACAGACTGGAATATTGCGTCAATATTGCGAACATTGCAAAATATTGGCAATATTGCCGAAATGTAAAAGAGGCGGACATAGGAATATTGCTGTAATGTTCCTGCAATCTTCATGCAAGGTTTAATATTGCAATGTAATATTGCTGCAATATTCCCTTATGTCTGGGACGTGTCACTGTTTGGTGCGGATTTTAGGCTGGAGGATCATCGGACCATTCTTCGAAAATGCCACTATGCCACTAGTCAGGCAAAACAGTTAATGGTGTACGCTATCGTGACATGATAATCCAGTTTTTTGTATCTAAATTGCAAGATATTGTTGTGGACTACATGTGTTTTCAACAAGACGGTGCCACATGGCATCCTGCTCGAGAAACAATTCATTTACTGCATGAGTCTTTTCCTGGAGGTGATCAGAATTGGCCGCCCAAATCATGCGATTTAGCGCCGTTGGACTTTTGTCTTTGGAGTTTTTTGAACTCTAAGGCTTGTGCCAACAAGCTCTCGACCACTCATGCCCTGAAGGGATGAAATTAAGCGCTGTATATAAGATCTACTTTTTATCTTAAAAGTGTGTCGCGATCGACTTGTCATAGGCGTAGTCTAAGGGAGAAGAAGGGGTGTGAAATGCATACTATATTTATACACTGTGTTTCAGTATAAGGTGCATTCCAGCGAGGTATGGGTAGATAAGTAAAATAAATGTTCAAAACTATTTTTTAAATAACTTATTAAGTTTTCGAGATATAGGCTCATGAAGAAAATAAATTTCCAGACCCAACTTTTGATAGCAGCATTCCGTACATGCGGTACCTAAAAAATTCGATTTTCCGACACTTTTTCAAGATAGATTTTTACTAACTTAAAATGCAATTTAATTTTTTTATCAACTTCAATGTATAAGTTGTTGTACTATTTGTTTGTAAATATGAAAAAGTTGTTATAAAAAAATGAACAGTATGGCTAATAATTTGATTTCAATATTTCACTTTCGCGTTTTTTTTTGGGGGGCCAGGAAAATTTATCATAAAATAATAATATGACTTACTTTTTGCTAATTTATCAATAGCTCGCTGAGTACACCTCGTACTGAAATATAGATATACCGCTTATCTACCTACGTAAAAAACAACAACAATAATTATTTATTGAAGGAGACAATAAAAGAGTGTGTCTTCTGCTGGAATTATAAATTTTATTTATTTATAACGAGACTATAGTTTCGAGGGCTTTGCCCTCTTCATCAGTCTATTACAATGGATTCACAGGAATTAATTTACCCTCAAAACTATAGTCTCGTTATAAATAAATAACATTTATAATTCCAGCAGAAGACACACTCTTTTATTGTCTCCTTCATTATATAAAAATTCTGCAACTCTCGGCACAAAAACTTTCAATTTAATAATTATTTAAAGAGCCAAAAAACTCACGACCAGGGGAATTAAAAGAACATGGATAATTATTAACAATATTTATTAATTCAAAGTAGCTACAGATAGACAGATTTAGAATTTACTTTGTTGCCTTAACATTAATTGGAAGACTGAGTTTGCATGTCTCTAACTAAGGAATCATAATTAGGTGTATATCCTGACAAAAATAATAATATAATGAGTCTTCAGTATGGGAATCAATCAGGACAGAACGTTGTTTAGTCTTGGTTAGCTTCAAGTATGAAATGGAATTCCACTCCAGACATTACGATCGACTGGTCGATCGCGATCAATTTGTTGGCCACCCCTGCTGTATAGTTTATGAATCAATAGAAAATTTACACTTTTTAATTAAAAACCTGTGTTTCCTATCAAAATTACTTCGACTTTGGGACACCCTTTATATGTATTTATTTATATTATGCCTCTTTTGCTAGAAAGGCTTCGCAAGATCTTAAACATTGTTGATAACACTTTTCAAAGCCTTTGTTGTCGCTATCATAGTATGGATCTCTAATAATTAGTTCCCCTTCTGGGTCATAACTTCCTAATAACAAACATTTTGATTTGGAATTTTTTGGTGCAAGTTCTTCAAGTTCTCTCATATTATTATCATCCATACCAAATATAAAATCAAAATTGTTGAAATCTTCTTGACAAATTTGTCTAACTGTATGCTTATAGGCAATATTATGGTCCTTGAGTGTTTTCATGGCTCTACGATCAGGTGGCCCGCCACAATGCCAGCTGCCAAGTGCGGCACTGTCAACTTCCCAATTATCTTTTATACCTTTTTCATTTAAAAGATTTAAGAAAACAGCTTCAGCTATCGGAGAACGACATATATTACCCAAACATATGAATAAAGCAGATTTTTTGTTGGCACTCATAATCACTCAGTTAAATGAGAAATAAATATTCAAAGAATAACCTAAAAGAGAATACAAATATATATTTTACGTATTAATTAAAAATTCAAAATAGGTACCATAATAAAAATTTAGCAATGCTTTAATTTACCAATATATACCTACTCTGAGGTGAAATGATGAAAATTATATTTTAACTTTGATAGTTGACAGATCAATGGAACAATTTCAATAGAAAAAATGCTCGTTCGTTATTTTTTTTACTAAGCATGCTTGGAAATGTTTAAGATTCAAGGTCATGTAATTTTTTGAACCAGATTTTGAATTAAATTGAAACTGATTGATGTTTAATTAATAGCAGCGACGTCAATCTACTCTTATTAAACGAGCAAAAATTGTATATTTATTTGTTTGTATATTTGTATCTTGGTTATATTTTGAAAACGACTCTACCGATTTTGATGAAATTCACGGGTTAGGGGTTTTTGGGGTGACAATTCGATCTGTCACGGTCTTTCGACAAAATTGTTTTTGATGTGTTTTTTCGTAATCAAATTAATTATTCTCAGGTAGACAAATTCCATTCGTAGGGTTTAAAAAAGTTTACTCTTTTCCTTTTGTGCACAGGCAGACAATGGGTCGGGTTAATCCTTTTTCTCAAAGGCCTTGAAGAAGTATTGTGATTGTGGATTTTAACATATTTTGTTCTCCATAAACGTTAGAAATATTAATAAACATTTTATAATTGTTTTTATAATGAACTTTATTTATTTAATAGAATAAAAAATAATCAAGAATTTATTTAAAAATATATTTCGCATAAGCAGGTCTCAATTTTCTGAAAAAACAACACATTTTGATAGGTTTTATTTATTAACAATTGGATGAATAAAATGAATCAGGTGCAGGAGGTGGGGTGCAGTGTTGGGGGATCCGGGGGTAGGGCGAGGTTTCGGGGGTAGGGCCAAGCGGGGTGGAGCGGGGGGGGGTACAGTGGGCGAATACTATATATATTTGTATTTTTTTTTAATTTGAAAAAGGCTCTCAAATAAAAATCGACCTTTTTATCAGAATTTTAAATAAATATTAAAATAAAGCTTTTAACTGAAGGAAGAAGTTACCGAGCATCGCTCGGTGCCTCCAGGTGCTATTAATTTATAATAATAATAAAACTAATCAAGTGGACCCGAGTTCAAATCCGACTCGCGGCAAACATCAGCTAAAATTTGATCCTTACATAGAAGACAAAATTTAATAATAGTATTGTAAATTGGCTAATTGCTGAAGGCCGATAAAGCCAAAAAAAAATAATAATAAAAAACTGAATTTCAATAGACATACTCTCTTAGCCCAGTAAATGAGATGAAACGGGAATGAGACCCTCGCGGTAGCTTTAGACATTTCAAAAGCCTTCGATATGGTCTGGCACAAAATCTTCTTGCCCCTGCATCGCATAAAAACCGTGCAGACACTGCCTCCTCAATAAATTTAGACTTATGCAAACTTAAAACTGGGGATCCCAAAACTTAGTTAACTTCAATGCAGTGAAAACTCAGTGTTGCCTTATTTCTAGGCGCGTCGACAGAAACCTCCCAAACATATCATTCGACTCAAACTCACTAGAATTCAGGGATAAAATTTCAATGCTAGGCGTAACTCTAGGGTCTGACCTTTCATGGAATGACCATATCTCAACCACTGCTAAAGCTGCAGCGCGCAAGCTTGGTCTCCTATTTAGGTCTAGACGCTGTTATACTCCCAGTCAACTTCTTATACTGTATAAGGCTAAAATTCGTCCCTGTCTCGAATATGGCTCTCATCTGTGGAGGGTGCCTCCAAGCATTCTCTTGCTACACTGGATGCGATTCAGAAGCGAGCAATTAAACTAATAGGAGGCCCGGCTCTAACCAACTCACTCGACTCCCTGGCTCACCGAAGAACCGTTTCTGCCCTTTCCCTGTACTACAGATACTATCACGGTGTCTGTTCAGTCGAGCTGAAATCAATTATCTCCCCTAAAGCCCTCTTTACGAGAAACACGCGGTTTTCGAACGCTCAGCACCCCTTCGCTGTCAAATTGGATAAAAGTCGAACAAGCGCTTTGGCCAACTCTTTTATCCCTATGACCTCCAGAGACTGGAACTCGCTCCCTGCCACCATCTTTCCCGCGACTTATAACCTTCAGCTATTTAAGACTCGTATCCACAGATACCTTCGACCCCCGCCCTGCCCATAAAATTCTTTCTTCTTCTTTTCACGATGGAGGGGCCAACCCAGGCCTTTAGGGGTTGCGCCTTTTTGGTGTAACTCCTTCTCTCATCATTTTCATAAAAAAAATAGAGTATCCAAAAAGTGGTTCAGCTTACATTAATTGCAGGAAATTTTTTCTAGGATCGTTTGGTATGATGTGGGTATGGCAAATCTAAGTTTGCGACCTCGAAAGTGTAGGGGACAACTTTTGGTGGCCGAAAAACCTCGAAATTTTTGGACTTTTTCAAGTTTTTCGCTTATAACTTGAAAATGGTCTATATTTTGTAAATAACCGTTCTATAGTAAATTAAAGAGGACAAAATTTGGCGTCGATTAAAAAAAAGAAATGCAAAATTGGTCCACTAGTTCGATTTTTTATGGAGATCCAAAAAACAGCCCCCCGGATCACTTTTGAATACCTATCCCAAAAACTCGCATTTTTTCCCATTTTGACCATGAAGAAGCACGTTGTCGACCAAAGACCACTCTATACATTTTTAAACTAGATTAAATTTGCTAGAATTCAAATAAAGTTTTATCTTAATTAAAGTTTTGAAAAACTGCAATTTTTTGCAAAAAATCGCAATTTTTCCTTTATAAAATGAAAACCACTCATCCTAGAAACTTGATTCCTATCTCATTCTCTAGGAAATTTTATTGACTTGAACGTTTAATTCTAGCACTTTTTTGTTAAAACTCTTAGATTTATAGATATCCAGTATTTTCTATGACAGGAAATTTAGTTAAATTAAGTATTTAAAGGAAGAAAACACAGAAACATATTATGCACCTATTGCAAAAAACAGCAATCAGTTGTTATTGATCCTAATTTTGAATTAGGTGCATGTTTCCCTTCATAAACATTAGCATCTTAAAATTGTCATCCGACAGCGATAATAATATCTTTTCCAGTAGAAAAAAGGCGTTCATCTGCAGTGCTAGACGGAATAGCAGTGTTATATTTAATAAATAATTCTATTAAAACCGGTTCTCCTAGAAATGCAGCATCTGTAAAAGAGTCTTTTGACTTTGAGTCCAGCCAAGTTAGGAGGTTTGTTTTTCAGAGATTTGTGGCCTTTGGCCCTTTCTTCACTCTGAATAACAACTAAGCGTAGATGAATGAATGCGTTCATATATAGTCATACTAGTTGCAAGGCCCGCCTTCGGCGGCCCTCTTCCTAGCCAGGGGAACTCCCCCTGGACCCTCCACCCAGCACCACACCCCCACAACATGCACCCGTACCCAACCTCCGCCCCCACACCTCCACCCCGCCCACCTTGGACCCCACCCCCTTACTACCCCATTACGCCTCTGGACCCTTACCTGAACCCCCCACTCCCCCAACCCTGCACTACCACCCCGCACCCTCCACCTCACACCCCACCCCGTGCCCCCCACCTTCTCGCGTGCCCCCCCCCCCCCCCCCAATTGATCATTGCTAATGTCTGAAATTCTTTTGGACACAGTGTCATTTGATAATAGAATTTTACTAATTTCAGCAGCATACTCTTTTCCGTGAACAATTTCAGACATTCTTATAGCTGCAGGTAGTAAAAGTTGCTCTCCAATAGTAAAAGGCTTTTTCGTTTTTGCTATCAAATACGAAACTTCATACGATGTCAATAGATATTTATCATTCAAAGTAACATACTTCTCCAAAGTGTTCTTTTCTTTATTTGATGTTTGCAAAAGACGCTCAAAATATTCTATTGGCTTTTTTGATAACGTTGCATGTTTAGTATTCAAATGTCGTTGCAGTTTTGACGGTTTCATGCTTTCTGCAGCCAAAACTTCTTTGCAAATTAAGCACACTGGTTGTTCTTCATTGTTGTGAGAAGAGCATGTGAAGCCATACTGCAAATATGATTCGTCATATTTTCTTTTTTTGTTTTGCTAGAAGTCGGATTTGAAGCACTGCAACTTGGTTGTGACGGCGTGGCAGACTTATTAGTTGGAATTTTAATTAGCCATTTATCCATGATGGTTAAATAATAATAAATAATTAAACAAAATGTAGTTGAACTTTAACGTAATAATTAAAAACACCAACTGAAAATTACACAGTAAATACACACATGTCACTACGAAGACAAAGCTGAGTCCAAACTGAAGTACAAACAGAAAAATAACTACACTCGAATCTTTACCAGTGCAATGACAACAAATTACGATCAGATCAACCCCGACGCGCCGGCGTGTTCAAAGTGTGCAGCGCACAAAGGCACCGTATCACAAAGACGCCGAAAAAGAAGCTGGCGGCCAGACATCAATGTCGAACGTTCAGTTGAAAATCGAGGAGCGCGTTGTATTTATTATTTTAAATGCTACTTCCATATTTTCATTTATAGGCCCTACATAACAGTTTTGCATTGCCACTTTTTTCAAAAAATAGTTATAATAAAACTACAATAGTATTTTGTATGATTTTTATTTGTATTTATATTTGTACGTAGTGTGTATACTAATTTTAAAATTTTATTTATAATGATTAAAAAGTATCAGATCTTTGCGACCCCCTTTCAGTAGTCTCGCGACCCCCTGGGGGTCGCGACCCACAGTTTAAGAAGCCCTGCTCTAGAGCAGGGGTGTCTAATACCTTTTAGCTTCCCTGAGCCACATTGGAAGAATATCTTCTGTTTTGGGCCACACATAAAATACACTAACGCTAATAATAGCTGATAAGCAAAAAACGTAAAATATGTACTTAATATACTTAAGAAATTAAGCTTTGTTACTTTATGAATTTTTTATTATAAAAGTACCATAAAAGAGACAAATCAGCAACATAAAATTATCGTGAGAAGCTTGCCTCTGTTTTTGGAGACACCGTCGATATTTGGCTCAGAGAATTCTCAAAATGCTCATCAAATATTTTGGATCTAGCTTCATTCTGTGTGGGCTTCATACTTGAAAATAGATGTTTGAATAAATAAAATTATAAAAGAATCACTTTATGAATATCTCATTGCAAAATAAAATGTTAAATTCAAAAATTCATTTCATTACTCATATAATAAATTAATAGCAAGTTAAAAATTATTATATTTTTAGTAATATCACTGTGATTTTTAATCGCAATCTCATAAAATTTGTAAGTTTGCGATTTTTTGTCGGGCCACATTGATAGCCATCTTGGGCCGCGGGTTGGACAAGCCAGCTCTAGAGCAGTGGTTCTTAACCTTTTTAAACTGCGACCCACATTTGAGAATTTTTTCATGTCGCGACCCAAAAAAAAAACCAAATTTTTACATTACCATTTTTTAATTCATACTTGAAAATTTTTCTTCAATTTTACAATCATGACCTTTTTTTTACTAAGTAATAAATTTTTTTTAAATAATTAAGATTAAAAAAGGTACTTTTCGATCAAAGGAAAATTTAATAAAAATGTATGTATTTTAAAAAAGTATTGAGAAAATTAAAATATATTTTTAAACGTATTTTAAATAAATGTAGTAAAATATTAAATATTTTTTAAAGACTCTACGCGACCCAAAGAATATGCTTCGCGCCCCATAGGTCTTAAGAACCACTGCTCTAGTGGGTCTAGCAGAGGGTCTAACACCGGCACTGCGCTCATCCACTATTTCGGCTCGTTGATTTTTGCATTAAGAGTTTTTTCTAGAGTCCTAACAGTCTATACTACATTATATATTAAATCAACTGCTGTGTTTACCACACGACTTTCACATTCTCATTTATTTGCGACACGACTAAAATTAACATCCCTTTCTTTATTATGAATAACTCTTCCAAATCAAGTTTGCCAGTGATGTTGCAATAAACGTATGTAATATGGCGATACAATTGAACCGATCTTGCAGCATTGTTGACCTTAAATAAGTTTTGAGTCGACGTAAAACAGAAAAAACGAACAGGACGACCCTGGAATCGTGATTAGAAAGGGAACAAAACGCACATGCTCTGAAATAAGCACTCTCATATTATGCATATATATTTTTTCAAAAACTCCACAACTTCCTCAAGTTTTTCACCTGCTCGTTTTGTTTCTTTAAAAGTTGCAAAAACATATCTCCCTATAACCAGGTTTACACATTCGCGCGAGTGCCGAGGCGAATATGAAGTCGGTTCACTCTCGTCATTCGCCTCGCCGCTCGCCTCGGGAGCCAAATCGACTAGCGAGTGCCCGCGAGGAGCGGCAAACCCAGTGTTTACACCAGTGGTTCCCAAGTGGGCAATTTGGGTTATCAGGGGGGTGATTTGGGAGCGATGAGTATTCAAAGGGAGAAAAATTAAAATAGTACTGTACAGTAGAAGTTGCCGGAAGCCTTTTAGAAAACAAGATGAACCTTATCAAGGCCAAATGAATTATTTCATCATTCATCGCCAAGTTTGATATTCACAAGGTAAATATTGGCCGTAACGAGATGATTCAGTTTCCGACCCTTAAAAAGTGTTCAGTCCTGAACTCCCAGAAGACAAAATCCTAATTTTTACTGATCCCATTGACCAGTTAAAAACTGACATGGAATCAAGATTTGAAGATTTGACCAAGTTACAAATTCGGATTGGATTCTAGATCCATTCTCGTTTGAAAAAGTAATAAGATAATAAAACTGCTTTATTATTTATACTTTACTTCAAATTAAAATTAGGCATAGAATGAAAATGAAAAGGGGAAGATAGGTGTTAGTCAACCTCCAGAAAGGGGAGATGGGCCATAAAAGGTTGGGAATCACTGGTTCACACAATCGTTGAGCTGTGCGCAATTATTAATTAATTGGCTTTTCATTTTTAAAACCCACAAATAGTTCATGGCAAATATTTTGTATTTAAATTAGGGAATTTAAATAATTATTTATTATTATTATTATTTATTTTAACTTGTTTACATCGACTCGCGAGTGCCCGCGAGGCGCGAGAGTGAATGTGTAAACCTGCCTTAACACTTATCAATCTGTCTTTATCAAAATCATTTTCGTAAAATTTTATAATATTATCTACATCTGTGATATGTGCCAGAGTGAATCGTTCCAACGATTTAAAAAAATCGCCCGGAATTAATTAATTGGCCGAAAAATTCAAAATATCTGCCATCTTTTGAAGGAATCGTTTGAGTTTGCGAAGAATTCAAACTAACCTCACCTGACATTTTTAAAACATGAGGAAAAATACAAACTAATATTGTCAAAATCAAAATATATATATATATATTATATTATATTATATTATATTATATTATTTAGATTTTAGATAATAGAAATACAAATAATTATAAATATGGAGGTGGAAAATGTGAATTCGAACATGGAAAAACATTCTTTAAGACCAATGAAATGTGAATTGAATAATTTAAGTAAACCTGATGGATCAGCCTTCCTCACAATGGGTACATAAATTAATGCAAATAATAAAAATTCCCAAGAAATTGTCTTCTAACTTTTACTAAATCCGAGCTGTTATGGATAATTTTAATTAAATGTCAGAAGGGATTTGAAACTGAGTTTTAAAATGATCATTTGGCTTCTCATGATCGCAGTGAGCTTATATCGCCCCCTTTTATTAATTATTTGATAAAACAATGCAGGTAACATCAATTTTTTATTTTATTTGGTGAGCTCTGGGTCTCCTTCATAGTCCGGGCCCCGGGGCTCTAGCCACCTTTCTCCCCATAAGCGGTTCTGGTCTTCTCTGTGACATTTTACAAATTATGATTAAATCTTTAAGTGAAATATTTAGCCCGATACATATGTCAGATAGGTCCTTCCAGTAGCCAATAGGCCTTTTGAATGAAACTTTGATAGTTGAATAATTTATTGGATTTTTTTATGTACTTAAACCACAGGAGTTTTTAAAGGGTTATAGTGGTCTTTCACAAGTAAAAATAATTTTTTTTTTAATTATATTTTTGGGAGTTTTATTTTAAATACTCTATATGGGGATGATGGGCTAAAAACCAGAAATATGTATAGAGTATTTAAAATAAAAGTCCAAAAATATTTATTTTTATTTTTACAATTATTGGAAAAAAATACTTGGTAGGTTTCACATTTTTTATCCAATAATTAAAAAAAAATGTTTTACCAAGTACCAACACCAAATTCCTTAAAAACTATTTTATTTTTACTTCTGAAACACCACTATAACCTTTTTTACTTAGGGAAAGTGGTGTAGGTTTTAGGTGAAACATGATATTAATTAATAAAGTAAAGGGTGTGTTAGTTTCACAGTGAATGAAATAAAACTCAATGAGGTTTATACAAACTCAATATATTTCGGATTATTAGTCCATCATCAGGGGTTTACAAGTTAAAACTGTTTTAACTTGTAAACTCCTGATGATGGACTAATAATCCGAAATATATTGAGTTTGTATAAACCTCTTTGAGTTTTATTTCATTCACTGTGAAACTACACACCCTTTATTTTATTAATTCACCACTATAACCCTTTAAGAATATGTTTCACTATAAACCAACACCGCTTTCCTTAAATGTTAGTTAAACCACGTTTACAATATTAAATATATACTTATTAATAAACATATATTAGAAAAAGAAATGTAAATTTCGATCATTTCATCAGGAATATGTTTTTCAAATGTGAAATGTAACCCTAAGCCAGGGTTCACCTGACAATAATGACAGAAGAAGTAATCGAAACGTCGTTTATTTTTGTTATTATGTTATATATTATACCTAAATTATAACTGTATATCAATCGCATCCATAACAAATATTAATTAAAACAGGAATAGCAGAGAATTGGACAATAAATAAAAAACAGAATTTTTATTAAATTGGTCAGACTACGTTTCGTCGATTTATTTATAGTTCCTCAGTGGCCCATCTTATCACTCTTTGTCAAAAGACAATTTCACTATGCGACGAAACATCCTTAATCTTTTTTATTATATCTACAATACATTCTTAGCCTCAATTATTCAACAATCTTTAACTTTTTCTCCTTTTAACAATTAATTAATTGAATTTGTGAATTTTTAATTCTTAAAAGGAGAAAAAAGTTCAAGATTATTGAGTAATTGAGGCCAAGAATGTATTGTAGATATAATAAAAAAGATTAAAGATGTTTCGTCGCATAGTGGAATTGTCTTTTGACAAAGAGTGATAAAATGTACCATTGAGGAAGTCGAAACAAATCGACGAAACGTCTGACTCATTTAAAAAAACTCTGTTTTTTATTTAGTGTTCAATTCCCTGCTATTCCTGTTTTAAGTTATATATTATGTTTGTTAGTTTTTATTAATAAAACAAATAAATAAATATACGTTTCTAGATTGTTTCATAAAAGATTTGTATTGTATTTATTTATAAATTATACCTATACACAAAATAATCAATAAATTTTTTATTAACATTAAGGTGTCTGTTATAATTGTATCAAGCAGAGGATACATCCTTTTAAAAATCAACAACTCTGCTAGGTAGGTACTCTGCAAGAAAATCTTTTTAAAATGAATAATTTTATTGGCAAAAATTGTTCTACTTTCTTTTAAAACAATCTTTGAACTTAACAGAAAAATTATATATCTATTATATTATTTTATTTCTTCTACAGTATATATTAATAATTTATAATTTTATGTTTAAATTAGGAAAGACAGGAGCGACAGCCGCAATCTATGGGCCTATTGAAGTGAAATCACAAAAAATGTTAATTGACAGAGCTACACTAGAAGTGATATTTCGCCCTAAATTAGGAATGATTGGTAATTTGCTATTTTCTCTAGAAATAATTTTTTATCTAATATCTAAATATATACAATGGTCTCCACAAAAAAAGAAAATCTATACCCCTTTTTCTAGGTTTAACCGATTAAGTGAAGTCAGATTAAACTTTTAACTAAGGTTGTCTTTATTATATTAAACGAATAATTCTTGTATATAAATATATATAATAGAATTGGCTTCTCGAAAACGGCTATAACGATTTGGATGAAATTCACGGGTTAGGGGGTTCGTGAGTTGACGATTTGATTTCTCAGAGTCTCATCTTCGGCTAAGTTCTTTTTTATGTTTTTAATTCAAATAATTATTCACAGGTGGTTGTCTCGATAAAAATGTATATTTACATTTTTATTCAATTTCCTTTTAATAATTAATTGGTTTTTTAATTTTAAATCCCACAAACCGATCATTACAAATATTATATATTAGAATTTTCCAATTTAATTAATTAAAAGGAAAGGAATGTAAGGAAGGAAGGAAATTAATTGGATGGATTAATTTCCGCAATATGGTATTGGAATAATTATCGGAAAAGAGGTTTTTTTTTCTATAATTAGTTTTTTCCTCTTATTAAAAACAAGGACTAAAGATGATCAAGGACACTCGATGGTGGAGAAGTAATCTCCGGAGTCGAAGCTAAAATACAATGTATACATTAATTAATGTAAAATAATTGGTTTAATAATAATAAAATTAATTAAAGGTATTTTTCTATAAAATAATTTATTAGAATATCAATTTCATTCTCTTAAAAAATCCGACAATTCGAAGGATCGTGCCTCCTTCTTCAGGATTTAAAAGGGTCAACGAAAGAACCTCCGTGTATATTAATATTATTTTTAATTGCAATTACATTCAAAACTTTGTGGCCAGTGATACGTCTTGATGATGGCCATAGCGGGTCAAAACGTTGGTAAAAATAGAAATTAAGTTTTATTTCAATTTTATTTTATTTTGGCTGCGATTAAAAATCGACCTTTTTACCTGAATTTAAAATTAAAAATAATATTGATACAATTTTGATGGCTGTATATGTATATAATTAAGTAAAGGAGAGGGATTCAGCCAATGGGTAGCCTCTGCTGAATAAAAAACTCCCAATTATGGTAAACGTTTCGGCTTTAATTAAATAATGCCATCATCAGCTCTTAGGAACTGATGATGGCATTATTTAATTAAAGCCGAAACGTTTTCCATAATTAGGAGTTTTTGGCTGAATCCCTCTCCATTACTTAATTATTAAAAATAATATTAATAGGTATTTCGCTTTTAACTGAATCAAAAAATTACCGAGCATCGCTCGGTGTTCCAGGTACTATTTATTTCATAAAGCAACTTAATTTTTCTTTTTTCAAATTTCAATTTTAAATTCCATTGAAAAAGGTAGAAATTCTTCCTAAGCTTTTGGTATTTTATTAAAGGTTTGAAGATTCTATTTTATAAAGATATGTATTTATTTAGATTTTTCTTTTTTAAGGTGTAAGAGATAAGGCAAAGGAACAAGAACTCAAGAGTACATGTGAAACAGCATTAATAACTGCTCTTCATCCAAGAACATGCATATCATTAGTTATTCAAGAGTTTCAAGATAATGGAGGGGTAATTTATTTATTTTTTAATCTATTTATAAGTTTTTTTCTAAATTATTTTTAATTGAATATGGTTTTTACATACTTAACTCTATAAGAGAAAATATAAAATTAAAATAATAATAATATTTTGAAAGATTTTGTATTTCCGAGAGTAGCACAGTTGTTGATTCATAAAGAGAAATCACTGAGGTTGTCCTCTCAGCTTGATAAAGATGAATTTATCTTGAATAGAAAAGAAAAATATAAATATTTACAAAAAATAATTTTTCACTGAAAATTCTTGATTAGTCTTAGAAAAACAATCGAAATCTGACGTTCTCTTAATTGAATCCAATGCGGCTCTAATCGAAGAGCGTATCCAGTCTTGGAAAAAGTTTTATCTTATTCCTTCATTTGTGTTTGTGTTGTTTTTTTTCATCATAGGCTCCACGAGGAGCGCTTGATGAAAGTCATAAAACAATAAACAAATAAATAGAATAATATATTTTTTATTGTTAAACGATAAATAAATTGATTGCTTCTTTCCAGTAATTTATTTTATTACTAGCTGCAAGGCACGCCCCTGGACCCCCAGCCCACGGGGCCCACTCCCCGCCCCCTGAACCCCACTCCCCACCCACGAACCCCACCCAGCACCTCCCGCCACCCTCACCCGTGCACAACCACCGCCCCCACTCCACCACCACGCACCCCAGCCCCCGCACCACCCCACTACGCCTCTGAACCCTCACCTGAACCCCCCACTCCACACTGCACCACCACATCCCCACCATCACCCGGACCCCACCACCGCGCCCTCCACCACGCACCACCCCGCACCACCCCACTACGCCTCTGGACCCTCACCTGATCCCCCCTCATTATGCCTCTGGACCTTCACCTAAACCCTCCCTGCACCCTTCACCCCGTGCCCCCCCCCCCTGCACCTTACCCCCGCACCCAGTTTTTTCATTTCTAGCCTTCTAGTGACCCATAGATTCTATATACAAAATTTGGTTAAGTTGACTATTAAGGGTAAGAATTTTCATTTTTTGCCCCCCCCCCCTTTGGGTGGTTAGTTTTTGCATTTCTAGCCTTCTAGTGACCCACAGATTATGTATATAAAATTTGGTTGAGTTTGGTCCAAAAGCAAGAATTTTCATATTTTGACCCCCCCCCCCTTTTTTTGGGTGAATTTTTTTAAACAAAAGTTGTCAGAAATCACATCTCCTATAACTTTGTTTATCATAAAATTTGCCGTAGTGTTAATAGTTTAGGAGTTATTTGATAATTTTCATTCGTGCTCCCCCCCCCCCCCAAACCCCCTTTTGGGGTCAAAATATCAAAACGTTATATAGCTCAAAACATAAGTTAGAAGACATCTGATGTAAATATGAAATTTCATAATAATCCCTTCAGCCGTTTTTACGTGAATCGTGAGCAACTTTTCGGAAACGACGGAAACAGACAGACAGACAGGAATTTTGTTGAGGGTGTTTTCGTTCATAACTTTGCTTGAAACGTGTGCAACCAAAATTTGGCGTGATTTGGAGCAATGTACAGACAAAACCTTAATTTTATATATATAGATTCAAATGGTTAATCCATTTGAATAATAAAATAAATGACTGGAAAGAAGCAATTCAATTTATTTATCCTTTAACAATAAAAAATTAATATATCCAGTACACACCAAGCCAGCAAAATTCTTATGAGAATAATATATACAAATAAAGAAAACAAATATACAAAGTAATCCTGCCGAGAATATGTCAGAAATCAAGTCCAGGCATGATCGTCGTCTAAAAACTTCCCAATTCGATAGTATGCCTTTTTTAGTAGTGTGCGCTTAATGGAGGATTTAAATTCATTTAGAGCTAGACTCGTAATTTGTTGTAAAAGCGCACACCTTGACCCATGAATGAAGCGTTTACCTTTTGTAAACGAAACCTCGGGATGGCGAGTTTATTCTTGAATCTAGTATTGAATTAATGCCTGTCACTATTCTTTGGGAACTCAGTAATATTCTTCTGCACATATACTAAGCATTCGTAAATGTATTGGGATGCCACCGTCAGAATATTTATCTCTTTAAATTTTTCCCAAAGAGACATTTGTGGACTCAAATTATATATAGCTCTAATGGCTCTCTTTTGAATAATAAATATCGTGTCGATATCAGTTGCCTGTCCCCCAATTAAAATACCATAGGACATCACACTGTGGAAGTAGCTATGGTATACTAAGCGAGGCGTATCCACATTCGTCAGTTGCCTAATTTTTTTGACAGCGTATGCTCTGCGGCAGAAGCAAGCATTATTTTGATTATAACAATTTACATTTCATATTAATTAACTATTTCACGGTGATTCGACCCTTTATTGACATAATAATTTTAATTTTCAGCTATACGCGTGTTGTATTAACGCAGGAATGATGGCTTTATTCAATTCGGGCTTGCCAATGAATTTTTTTGTTGCTGCTGTTACTTGTGTTGTGACTAAAGATAAAAAAATCATTATTGATCCATCTCTTAAACAAATCAAGGTATTTGAATTTTTTCCATTTAAAAATTTTTATTCTATTTAAAATGAAATAGTTGAGGATTGAATGGAAGGTAGTCCATAAATAAATAAAAAGATTATTTCCAATAAAGGAGTATTTATTGGTAACTTTTTCATTTAGAATTTTTTGAAACCGATGTTTCCTGGATCTTCCCAGGGTTCAAAAGGGTCAATAAAGGAAGCATATGATATTTTTCCTTTCTATCTCCTCTTTCCCTGCTCGTTGGTTTAGAGAGAAAATAACATATTTATTTATTCATTTTTTCAACGCTTAAAAGCCTCAATTTACAAAATTATAAAATTATTCACCAACAATATTCATTACCTACATCAACACTATATATTACATAATTATACATCAGCATTACATTAATTATTCATAAATCTGCCTTATTAATTTCCAAAGAAAATTTCTGAGGGTTAACCAATTTTTGTGCTAACTCATTGTAACAATGGCATAGTCTGAATACTGGATTTATATCAGAATGTCTACCAGTAGGCATCTCTGGATAGAATGGCATTATACTTCTTAATTCATAATTAGAGCTATAAACAGGAAAGAGAGCAGCAAGCTCTGTACATTTAACTTGATCCGACATAATTTTATACACAAATATACAATCAGAGGCGATCATACAGGAATTAACAGAAGCTAGGCAGAAAGACATGTAAGCAAGAGTGTAGTCATGATTAAATCTTGACATTGGATTATCAGTAAGTGATGCTAACTTTCTTAGAACTTTGTGCTGAACTCTCTCTATCCTAACAATATCACCCCTCACATTCGGTCTCCAAATACATAAGAATTGATTTGGTTGAGTTACATATAAGTATTTAATCACATCAGGATTTTTGAATGACTTAGTGCTACGAGATATAAAACCCCAACTCTGATTAGCCCTACCCACCATATATGTGATGTGCTCTTTAAAGGTGAGTTTGGAATCGAAAATAACTCCAAGGTCTTTAATAGAGTTAACTTTAACACAGGTAGTGCCATTTTCGAGTATATTATTGAATTTAAAGTGGTTTGGTTGTTTAGAAAACTAATAGTACAACATTTATCAAAGTTGAGAAAGAGCAGGTTCGTATCATACCAATTCATTATTTTATTCAAGTCCGATTGCATTCTTAAGCAATCTTGGTCACTAGAAATCTCCAAAAATAGCTTTATATCATCCGCAAAGAATACTACATTATAAAATTGAGATATGTTTGCTAAGTCACTAATAAATAATAAAAATAGTAACGGACCAAGATGACTGCCTTGGTGAACACATATGCTTCCTTCATTGACCCTTTTGAACCCTGGAGGAGGTTTCGAAAAATTCTAAATGGAAAACTTTCCAATAAATACTCCTTTATTGGAAATAATCTTTTTATTTATTTCTAGACTGCCTTCCATCCAATCCTCAACTATAAATTTACCAGTCCGTCTCCAAAGAAAAACTTCTAACGTATTAAAATAAAATAATTAATGTTAAATAGTCAAAATGGTCAATTGATAATTTCCTAAGAAAATCACAAGAGGGTGTCATCTATTTGATTCTAAATGGAATGGATTATCTTATCTTATATTATTAAATGAGCAATTCTTGTATATATATATATACAGGGTGATTCATCGGTCTGTCTCTTTATAACTCTTTTATTTTAAGTCAGAGAGAAAAACTCTTCAAAGATAATTTATATGATATATTATTGTCTATCTACGTACCATATGCATTTGTATACAGGGTGCTCCGTTTAAGCGCAACAATATGTAACTTTATATTTCTTAATGGAACACCCTATATATATATATTTATTTATTATATATATAATTTCCTTTTAATAATTAATTGGTTTTTCAAATTTAAATTCCACAAATAGTTTAAATCAAATAAATTATATATTAGAATTTGCCAATTTAATTGATTAAAGGTATTTTTCTATAAAATGATTTATTAGAATATCAATTTCATTCTCTTAAAAAATCCGACAATTTGAAGGATCGTGCCTCCTTCAACAGGATTTACTAAAAGGGTCAACGAAATAACCTCGGTGTATATTATTATAATATTATTTTTAATTGCAATTACATTCAAAACTTTGTGGTCAGTGAAACGTCTTGATGATGGCCATAGCAGGTGTAAACGTCGGTAAAAATATAAATTAAGTTTTATTTCAATTTTATTTTATTTTGGCTGCGATTAAAAATCGACCTTTTTACCTGAATTTAAAATTAAAAATAATATTAATATATTGTTTTTAACTAAATCAAAAAATTACCGAGCATCGCTCGGTGTTACAGATGATTTTTCTTTATCTTGCTTTCATGTTCCATCCTTGTCTCACATTATGACTGTGATAAAATGAAAGTGGGTGAGGCATGGGCCCCTGGTCCACTCAAGAAAGCTTTGAAACATATTCTGATTGTGCTTATTGTATTTTATTTTTTTGTTTTTGTTTTTTTATAGAATCCAGAAGTAACATTTACATTTGCATTCGAAAGTATATCTAAAGAAGTTGTCGCGACGCACACAACTGGAAATCCATATCTTAGAAAAACATATGAAGAATGTTTGGCAAAATGTCGAAACGCTAGTGAAAATATCTTTCAATATTATAGAGAGATTGTTAAAAAATATACTGAAATATTATAATATTAATTTTTTTTATTATTAATAATAAGAATATGTATATTATGTAGATATTTTAACAATATATTTTTTTCACTTCAGAATTGTAATGTAAATTTTATTATAAACAAGGTAGGCGCTTCTAACGCAAACTACTCCTCAGAGGATAAAATAAAAATACTAGAAAAGTCTCAGAAAAAAGGGATGGATTATAACGACCAAAGGGAGGATTTCTGGAATGGTACCGCGACATTTCAGCCCCCGACAAAATATCCCCTGACGAAATATTCCCCAGTATAAGGGAGAATACAAAAGAGATTAAGTGAGAAGCTTATAATCATAGTTTTGAATAATATAAACAGACTTTCATATTTTGGCGGCTAATTAGCCGTTTGAAAGTGCTGCTGTCTGTCGTTAGATTTTCTAGCTAACAATTTATTATTTTTACTATCTATAATATAGTATTTATCATCAATATTTACTTATTTATCGTCTATGTTTACATTACACAATTATTGATTGTTTGTTAAAAGTGTTATTAATCATTATCGTTATTAATTATTATTATAATATTGGGCGAAAATATAGCGCCCCAAACACACCCCGCCCGACGATTGACTGGTTCGGTTTTCAATGTGTGTTTGATTAGAAAAAAATGGGAGCCCGAAACACACCCCGCCCGACGATTGGCTGGTTCGGTTTTCAATGTGTGTTTGATTAGAAAAAAATGGGAGCCCGAAACACACCCCGCCCGGACTAAACTTTCAGAGGTTCGGTTAATATATATTCAGTTCGGCTCGGTTGGGTTCGTATAGATCCTTTTCGGGCTGTTTTTTAGACGGTTCGGTTGGCGTCAGCACCAGCCCGAAAAGGAGCTATACGAACCCAACCGAGCCGATCTGAATATATATTAACCGAACCGGAGTCGATTTTCATTACTCATAAGATTCACGAGGGGAAGGGTTATTTTGTCATGAGATATTTTGTCGGGGGATGTTTTGTCGGGGGCTGAAATGTCGCGGAATCTCCTGGAATGGCATCAGTATAGGAATTGTTGTTTGGTGTCATTTTTATTATCCCGGAATTTATTAATACTGATTTAATTTAAGTAATTAAAGAATGAGTTTAAGCAAACCACTCTTAGCATTTCATAATTTATTTATTAAACCATTTTAACTCATTAGAAAAGAACTAATTTTACTTAATCATATCTCCCAAATTGGGATTTATCTATTAACGCGGATCTATTAATTTTGTTATCTACAAATATAAAATAAGGGAACAAATGTTTAATCAAATATTATTAATAAGAGCAGTAAAATAAGAATTTAGAACATTAGGAATAAAAAATATAATATAAAAAATAAACCATTATATCATTATAGGGTGTCCCAAAATTCACGCAAGAAGTAATTTTGATAGAAAACACAGGTTTTTAATTAAAAAATGTACATTTTTTGTTGATTCATAAAGTATACAATATAGGATTATGTATGGAACAGGATATCGAGTAAATGGACTCCACGGAATTTCGTTGAAACAGCACTCAATTTCCTCCCTTCAGAGTGTGAGTGGTTAAGGGCTTGTTGGTACAAGCCTTAGAGTTCAAAAAACTCTAAAGAAATAAGCTGACGTGTTCTGATGTGGCCATCCACTTGACTTCACCATACAACCTGGCCCTTCACTTATATTTAATAAAATTATTTATAATCATGTAGGAAAGGGGGGTTAGTTTTTTCATTTTTAAATTACTGTGTGCCCACTGATCATGTATACAAAATTTGGTTGAGTTTGGTACAAGAGCCTAGATTTTCATTTTTTGACCTTATACCCCCCCCCCCCCCTTTCGGGCGGTTAGTTTTTGCATTTTTAGATTACTGTGGGCCCACTGATTATGTATACAAAATTTGGTTGAGTTTGGTACAAGAGCCTAGATTTTCATTTTTTGACCTTATACCCCCCCCCCTTTTTGGGCGGTTAGTTTTTGCATTTTTAGATTACTGTGGGCCCACTGATTATGTATACAAAATTTGGTTGAGTTTGGTACAAGAGCCTATATTTCCATTTTTTGACCTTATACACCCCCCCCCCATTTTGGGCGGTTAGTTTTTGAATTTTTAGATTACTGTGGGCCCACTGATTATGTATACAAAATTTGGTTGAGTTTGCTCAAATGGCCTAGATTTTTAATTTTTAACCCCCTCCACCCCCTTAATTTTGGGTCGATATGCACCAAAATCTAATCAGCTCTTAATCTCAATGGACCAAAACTACGTGTGAAATTTGGTTTCGATATTCCCACTAGTTTTTGTGCTAGCTCGTCCACCAAAATTTGGTAACGCACTCTGTATGATAAAGTAATAAGTCCAACGGCGCTAAATCGCATGATTTGGGCGGCCAATTTTTATCACCAAAACAGGAAATTACACGACCAGGAAGAGACTCATGCAATAAATGAATTGTTTCTCGAACAATATGCCATGTGACACCGTCTTGTTGAAAACAGATGTACTCCACAACAATATCTTGCAATTTAGACACAATATCACGATAGCGAACATCATTAAGGCTATGCACACACAGTTGATTTTCAGTCGAGCGATAGTTTAGTTGATGGACATAAATTTATTAAGTTTAATGTAGGTGCATACACAACACAACTGCAGATCAACTCGATTATTTAATCAAAGGGGATCGATGAGCACTTATGATAAAAAAATCGAGCTTAGTTAGTTAATTAGAGTTAGTTATAAATTGATAATCTATCACGATTTCAAACCAACTCAACTAAATTGTTTCGTCGACTGAAAATTGACTGTGTGTGCCTAGACTAACTGTTATTGCCTGACCAGGCGCAATTTCGAATAAGAATGGTCCGATGATGCCTCCAGCCAAAAAATCCCCACCAAACAGTGACACTTTGTTGATGCATTTGGTTCTCAATCGCTCTTGGATTTTCTAAACCCCAATTGCGCCAATTTTGTCGATTAACGAGACCATCAAGATAAAAATGAGCCTCGCCGCTGAAGATGAATTTGTTCGAAAAATCAACATCAACTTGTTGTTGTTCCAAAATAAATTCAACGAATTCTCTTCGCCGATATATGCTATTCCATACATAACCCTATAGGTACTGTATAATTTATGAATCAACAAAAAATTTACAATTTTTAATTATAAACCTGTTTTTTCTATCAAAATTGCTTCTTGCGTGAATTTTGGGATACCCTTTACAATACACTAAAGGAACAAAATATATTGTATTATTATTAGGAAGAGTAAATATCACATAAAAATCTTGTTGTTTTGTCTATGATATTATAATTCCCATTTATTGAAAAAACATTAACTTATTATTAACTACATAAAAAACATAAGGCATTGTGAAAGATATTAATTTGCCGATGGTAATAGATTCAAATTTACAAGAAATCATAAGTTGGTGTCATCTATTAAATCCGATGGAATGGATTATTTTTAATTATATGTCAGAGGGGTTGTTTTTTACCCCTTCGGGAATCGAACCCGAGTGCCAGTAACAGCAATCCGGGCCATCTGGCTCACCTACAGGATGCGAACCTCTCTGACATATGTACACGCGTAAAATAAATAAAATTCCATTCCATCGGATTTAATAGATGACACCAACTTATGATTTCTTATAAGGCATTGTACTGAAAATAATTATTATTTATAACTAATACCAAAAATACACACAGCCGTTTCACAAAATGCAATGCAAAATAGCAAGAAATGCCGATATTCGGTATACCTGTGTTCTTGTTTTGCAATCACTTTTCCCAATGTAATAGAAATAAAACTAAACAAAATTACTTTATGCTCCTTACAATGAAAAACAAATAGTCTAAACCCGTTACTGTGCTAAGACAATACAATATATATTTAATAAAATATAAGTAGATATTTTTTCATATAATATATGTAGCCATTTTATTCAATTTTTATAATATGTTCGAAGAAAGCTCAAACAGTTACACACTTATCACTGAGGTGAGTTCGGAATCTTGTTATGAAGACCAAGGCTGCAAAGTCAGCATATACAGGTTGAAGAAATCATCATTCTACAATTAAGAGGGAAAATAAAAGAAATTAAGCTGGGAAAAAATTAATATAAAATAAATAATATTTGTGGAGTCGGGTTGGCCGGGCTGGCAAAGGCGCTGGCTCCGCTTGAGCATCGTTGATGACGATGTTCAAGCGGTAGACCCCGGGTTCGAGTCTGGCTTACATATAAAATTTCTTCCGGCTAAAACTCGGCTCCCTTACTAACCCTACTAACACTTTACTCATGTGCTGTCTAAATGGGCTTTGTTCCCGGCGACAATAAATAAATATAATAAAAAAAAATAATATTAGGGTGAAAGAAAAAATGTCCCTATAAGATATCTACGGGAAAAAATAAAAAATTTATCTAGTAATTTTCTAATTTTAATCGTTATATTTGGAATAAATGTACGGGAAAAATTTACCTCGACTACTAGTTCTACTACTTACAACTCTAATCGTTGATGACGATGTTCAAGCGGTAGACCCCGGGTTCGAGTCTGGCTAACATATAAAATTTCTTCCTGCTAAAATTCGGCTCCCTTACTAACACTTTACTCAAATTTTGAGACAAAGTGGGCAATTCTCAATTGTATTTTTGGACAAAACCTACCAAATATCCTTAAAACAAGGGTTAGAATGACGCTCCTGAGCGGCGCGCCAGGAGCGTCGGTTTGGAGCTTACCTACGTGTAAACGGGCCTATTGACTGAAAAATTAAAGGAGACAATAAAAGAGTGTGTCTTCTTATAACGTCGTTATAAATAAATTAAAAAATGTATTTTTCCACCAGAAGACACACTCTTTTATTGTCTCCTTTAATTTATAAAAATTCTGCTACTCTCGGCAAAAAGAAACTTTCAATTTGAATGAAAAATTGTCATATTAAATTCAGAGGGTCTCAAAATGGGATTTTTGGTCGAAAATTTACAATTTGAATATTAATATATTTTCATTTATAAAATAAGCCGGGTAAGTGCTAGTCCAACTTGCCTACCGAAAGTTTCGAATCTAATATATATTAAAAAGTGATTATATCTTCTAAAATAATTAAAATATCAAATTCGTTCTTATTTGTCATTCAAAAGAAATATTTTTAGCTTTTGCGCGATACACCCCCCCCCCCCCCCCCCCCCCCCCACACACACACACACCTGCTGCAGGGCGTTATTTCCAGTGGTTCTTAACCAAAATTGGGCTGCAAAGCATATTCTTTGGGTCGCGCAGAGTCGTTAATCAAATATTTTACTTATTATTATAAGTTGAAAAATATATTTTGATTTATTCAATACTATAAAAAATGAAAAACACGCTCTTTTTCATTAAATTTTCCTTGGATCGAAAAGTACCTTTGGTTATCTTAATTGTTATAAAATAAAATTATATATAAGAGTTAAAAAAGTCATGATTGAAAAGTGAAAAAAATTTCTCAATTATAGTCTAAAAAGGTAATTTTTTTGACGGGAGGGGGGCGGGTCGCGACATGAACATATTTTTTTTAAACAAAAGTTGTCAGAAATCACATCCCCTACAACTTTGTTTATCATAAAATTTGCCGTAGTGTTATGTAGTTTAGGAGTTATTTGATAATTTTCATTCGTGCGCCCCCCCAAACCCCCTTTTGGGGTCAAAATATCAAAACGTTATATAGCTAAAAACGTAAGTCAGAAGCCATCTGATGTAAATATGAAATTTCATAATAATCCCTTCAGCCGTTTTTACGTGAATCGTGAGCAACTTTTCGGAAACCACTGAAACAGACAGACAGACATACATACATTCAGGCAGACAGGAATTTTGTTGAGGGTGTTTTCGTTCATAACTTTGCTCGAAATGTATGCAACCAAAATTTGGCGTGATTTGGAGCAATGTACAGACAAAACCTTAATTTTATATATATAAAGATGTTATTAAATGAAGTAATGAAATGTTATCTATACACCAATACCTCGCTTTGCGTTTTTTTCTAAGTTGCGTCGCTGCTTAATTAGTACTAATTTTCACTGTGCGTCGTTAGATTTTCAAGGTTGCGTTGTTTTGGGTTCGAGACTTTAATTTTTTTTTGAAATTTTCTTTTTTTTCTAAAAGATGGCACCACTTTTGTTTCTAATTGCGCCATGCTATCAAAACTCGGGGATTCCCTTTCTAACTGAAAATCAACGCAATTTTAATACAGTTTTATTTTCACTTTGTTTTGCTAATTTTAGAGTTCAGTTTCAATTATGTAGTGTGTTGTGCTTTTTTTAAAAGAGAATAATAAATTTTTATTTTACGGGTTCTTTCTGGTTACAAAAAAGGTAAATATTTTTCCAATTTATTTATTGGCAGAGTTATATTATTTTTTTTACATACCCTTTTAATTTTACACTATGGACTCATCAGACAGTGATTAATTTATTGAATACGTTTTTTTTTTGTTTTTTGTATGTATGTAATGAAATTTTATATTTTTGTTTTTTAAATGTTTACTTTGTTCAATTTTCTTTTTAAAAAGTAGTATTTTCGTAACCCTGGAACCTATCTTCGATCTTTACATGGTTTGCTATAGAAAATCTTAATTCACTTTGCGTCGTGTTTTTTTGGAACGTAACCCTGACGCAAAGTGAGGCATATTGCGTGTATAATGTATATATAAAATTAAGGTTTTGTCTGTACATTGCTCCAAATCACGCCAAATTTTGGTTGCACACGTTTCAAGCAAAGTTATGAACGAAAACACCCTCAACAAAATTCCTGTCTGTCTGTTTCAGTGGTTCCCGAAAAGTTGCTCACGATTCACGTAAAAACGGCTGAAGGGATTATTATGAAATTCATATTTACATCAGATGTCTTCTAACTTACGTTTTTAGCTATATAACGTTTTGATATTTTGACCCCAGAAGGGGTTTGGGGGGGCGCTCGAATGGAAAATTATCAAATAACTCTTAAACTATTAACCCTACGGCAAATTTTGTGATTAACAAAGTTGTAGGGGATGTGATTTCTGACAACTTTTGTTTAAAAAAATTTCCCAAAAAACCACCCAAAAAAGGGGGAGGGTGAAAAATTGCGAAATTCTTGCCCTTTGACCAAACTCAACCAAATTTTGTATACATAATCTCTGGGCCTCTAGAGAGCTAGAAATTCAAAATAACCACCCAAAATGGGTGGGGGGAGGGGTCAAAAGTGAAAATTCTTTCTCTTGGACCAAACTCAACCAAATTTTATATACATAATCTGTGGGTCACTAGAAGGCTAAAAATGCAAAAACTAGGTGTGGGGATGGGTTAGGGCATGGGGTGGGGTCAGAGAATGAGACGGAGTATGGTGGGGTGCAGGGGCGTGGGGCGGGGTGGAGCCCAGGGGCCGTAGCGAGGGTGGGGTCCAGGGGGCTAGGCGGAGGTGTGGTGCGCAAGGTTGGATGGCACGTGGTGGGGTCCGAGGTGGGTGGGGTGCGGAGGTTGGGCATGTGCATGGTGAGGGGGGGGGGTTATGGGTTAGGGTGCGTGATGGGGTGCGGGGTTGGGCACGGGTGCATAGTGCGGGGGGCGGGGGCATGGTGCGGGGGCGGGGGCATGGTGCGGGGGTGGTTGGTGGGTTTCGGGAGGGGGTGGAGTGGAGCTCGTGGGCGAGTGCACTACTTTCACGACTTTGACAACCGGCATAACTGAGAGCTGCAACTTCAGGGCTGTTTATTTAAAACATAGCAAAAAAATAAATAAACTCATTAATTAATTCAAAAAATTAAAGAATTAATATTCAATCAGCTGGTTTCTCTTAAAAACTCAATAAGTATTGATAATCGATTTCCCATAATTAGCGCGTGGCCTAACTTCACGGACGTAGTTGAATAGCGCTGCAGCTAAATTCAAAGCTCTTTGAATGAGATGAGACAAAGAGTGTGTCTTCTGCTGGAATTATAAATTTTATTTATAACGAGACTATAGTTTCTTAATTCATCCACGTGGAAATTTTCGCTTTCCATTCATACATCAATTCTTGTGAATCAATTGTAATAGACTTGATGAAGAGGGCAAAGCCCTCGAAACTAGTCTCGTTATAAATAAAATTTATAATTCCAGCAGAAGACACACTATTTTATTGTATCCTTCAATATATAAAAATTCTGCTACCCTCGGCACAAAAACTTTCAATTCAAAGCTCTTTGTTCGATTTTCCGCGCATTTATTCTCTTAAACATTGCTAAACTAGAGAAAATCAACTCCAAAATGGACAGGGTGGGGAGGGTAAAATATTTGTTTATTTTATTAATAATTAATTTTAACAGTTGTATACTTTTACACAGTTCCTCTTTAAGTCAGTGCGAAACTATTGGGCAAAACTTAACTATCCAAAATGAGAACCCAAGTGGTGGTAAAACATTAAAAGTCAAAGGATGCCTCCCTTTGTCCGATTTAAATGAAATTTTGCAGAATTACTCTTTAGGACACTTAAGAAAATATTGGATCAAAAATCAATATCTAAAGTGTAGGGGAGGAGGGATAACAATTAAAATTTCAAGTCTCTCTCTGATCTTGGGACCCTGCAAAGCTATTGGTCCAAAAGTCATTTCCAAAAATAAATAAAGTGAGAGAGGAATAAAAGGTCCTAATCCCGATTCTCGATGAATGGACGGACTATTTTCACTAAAAGATATTTAAGAGGGTGAAGTGGGAAAGAAAATGGGAAGTTTTTCCCCATATAATGAAGGATATGAGATGTGAACCTTTTAAAGAAGAGTAAGAGTTGGCATGGAATGAGTTGAGTGAAGGCGTCAAACCAGTCTTAGTACTATTTGTTGATGATTGCATTTTAATTATTAAGTCTCATACAAATATGTGAGCAAACACGATCAAGATAAATATCTGTTTTCGCTTTTACTTGTTCGCGATTGTTTTAAGATCTGTAGGCATCTCTATAATTTATAATCATTAACAATTTTAAATAGATTTTAATTAAGAAAACTATTAAAATATTCACTTAGTATTGAATGAGTTTAGAAAATTAAATAAATAAATTTAACACTAAGCCATCCCGATGATAACCGAACCATCTATAAGTGTGAACTGGAGTTAGTCCATAATATTATCTACAAGTTAAATAATATAATTGAATGTAATGGAAGGCAGCCCAGAGGTAGTGAGGAAAGAAATACCATATAAAATAAGGTGTAATTTAATTTAATGTAATGTAATGTAATAAAATGTACATAGACCAAACAAAACGGCGACTAGGTGAGAGAATACGAGAACACGAACTATCTATCTCAAAAATAATTGGAAACAATACGGCCCTTGCAAATCATGCCCAAGATAAAAAACATCAATTTAATTTTAACAATTTCAAAGTTCAATTTTATGAACGAAATTATTTTAAAAGAAGAATCTTGGAAATGATTTGCATAAAAAATCTCTCACATCGCGCCGTATAGATATAGATATATAGATCGGACGTGTTGGATTTGAATATATGCTATGGGGGAATTGTGAATGGATTGAAATTGATCAATGAATGAATGAGTTGTAAATAATGGAATTTCGCTATCTGTGCATTTGTATATTGTATTGTATATGTTAAAAAAAAAATTGTATATTTGTATATATATGTAAAGATTGTAATAAGTGAATTGATCAATGAACGAATGAAGTATAGATGTATGATGTATATTTGTATGAATTGTGAATGTATGGTGTATATTTGTGTATAAAAAAAAAAAATTTGAATAAGTGAATTGATCAATGAACGAATGAGGTGTGAATTGTGGAATTGTTGCTAATTGTACATTTTGTATATTGGGTTATATGAACCAACCATATTATTTGAGAATATGTTAATAACTAATCCCAGTACGCACTCTTGTGCGCATCTGTCATGGAGGTTTGGTCTATATATGTTAGATTCAAAAGCCATTTAGCCATCTAATTAAGAAAAGGAGGAAAAAAAATTTGTTTTTCTATGCCTTTGTTAAAAATGAAGAAAGCTTTTGAACACTACTGTGGAGAGAAGAAGGAAACATTTTATTTGTTTCATTCATTGACCCTTTGAAGTGAGTAAATTATATATTTTTTTCTATTATCAATAGAATCTGGCTGTTTACATTGTATTTATAATTGTATTATTTTATTGTTGAAATGAATGATGACCAACCCCATTTTTATAATTTTGTAATATTGGTTTATAGACCCTGAAGAAGGAGGGAAAAATCCTCCGAAACGTCGGTTTGAAAGGAAAGGAGGAAGGATTCCAATAAATTACACCTTATTTTATATGTGTTAATTTTTTCTTTCCTCACTACCTCTGGGCTGCCTTCCATTACTTTCAATTAAAATTTCTACCAGTCCGTCTCTCTCAGAGAAAATTTCGTTGCAATTAATTAATATAATTTATTAAATAAGTTAGCTAGCAATTATTAGGAGTGATTATCTAATTAGATTATTGCTAAGAAAAAAATATATTAGCAGGTTTTCAAAAATGAACGATCATCCGATAAAAACCTTGTACGTAAAATGCAACTGTTCAGCCGATGAGGAAATCACACAGCGCGCTCGGCTTTAGTCTGCAAATTCAGATCAAAAATAGATAGGGTTTTCCCACATCGTCAAAAAATTGTTAATTTCCGCACGGATCAAAGACCGCAGAATCAACATTGTCTGTAAAATGAATATGGATTAAGATAAGTTTATTGTATTCGCTATTAAACCGGGGATGATTATCTTTTTTCACTCATTTACCATCAAGCTTCTTGACGAACTTGGCTGGGGCACTGCCGTGCCCCAGAAACACAATGAGCAAAAAAATTCCGTCAATTCAATACTAGGCTAGCCTGGCAGGCAGGCTAAGTCTGCCTCCGGGCGTAGCGTGTAATAAGCTGGATACTAGCCCTCCTAAGCCCAAAATTCAACTTTTTGTTCCCCCCCCCCCTTCATGGGTATATTTTAGTGGAATGAAACTACCGAGTTATGGGCATCTTATTATTTAACTTATACCAATATATAATACATTTTCAGTTTTTTTATTGTGTTTAATTTAATTTTTAATTTTTTAATATAAAAATTTGAGTGTTCTTATCTTTTTAAAAAAGTGGATGGAAATTTTTTTTCAAAAAAGAACAACTTCCGGGTTTCATATACCTGTATTTTAATTAGGTATATGAAAATTTATATAAGGACAATTTTATCAAAGATCTTAGTAGATTAATATTGTGAATCGCATCCAGTGTTCTGTATAACAATTTAAATTTCGGGAATTTTTTGCTCTCAATGAAAATGTTAAGCTCTGAGATATTCTTATTATTAATAATTCTTTCAAGAAGACATTTGATCAATAAATCTGTTTTATCATAAAAATAAAATTTTATAAAATTATATATGTAGACAAGAAAATTTTTTTTATTGATTGTTTATATAAATGAAAAAATAGATATCATTTATAAAAAACAATCCAAAACACGTTTATTCAAAAGCCAAACGTTTCGGGAATTTCTCCTTTTTCAATGACAAAATTTTTCAAAAAAGAAAAAAAAATGTTGCTTTCTCTAGAATTTAGAAAACAACTTTTATTTGAAAAAATTTGTCATTGAAAAAGGGAGAAATTCTCCTGAAACGTTTGGCTTTTGAATAAACGTGTTTTGGATTGTTTTTTATAAAAGATTTGTATTTTTCATTAAAATTGGCGTCGATTTAGGAAAGTCACGTGGTATCCTAAAGTTGCCTCAGATTTTTTCAAACTTTTAGCGGAATTCATTCAATATATTTCTTATTTTATTCTTAAATTTAATTACATTTGAAATTTATTATATATTTATAATGAGTGTTATCCATAAATTATAGATAATTTTACTTGTCATAATATTGTTATTTATAATATAGGTACATCGAATTATTAAATGATGAATTCTTCATTTAAAAGATTAAGTAAAAAAATAAATCTAGTTTCAAAGATTTTTCAACCTTTAAATGTAATTCTAAAAAATGAACCTTTAAAACAAAATGTTAACCAAAAATCAGAAGCAATGTCAAAAAGTCAAAGGGTAAGAATATATTGTAATAATTAATCATTTAAATATATTAGAAGTATTTTCTTAGAAAAATCTTAGCAGACGTCAATGACAGGCCAGGTTAATAAAAAAACAAAAACAATTTCCAAAAATGAAAGAATTTATTAGATGATTTTCCTTGGAGACAGATTGATATATAAAACTGAGGATTGAATGAAGGGCAATCCAGGAATAAATAAAAAGATATTCCAAATAAAAGAATATATATTGGCAAGTTTTTGTTTACAACTTTTGAACCGACGTTTTGGAGGATCTTCCCTCCTTCTTCAGGGTTCAAAGGGTCAATGAAGGAAGCATGTAATAATTAAGGATACAGGAAGGAAAAGTATAAAATGCATCTAATTGAAAAGTTTTTGTTTTGCCGAGAGTAGCAGAGTTGTTGATTCACAAAGAGATATTTATATATTATTTATTTGTTTGATATTTGTTTTATATATTAGTTATTTAAGACGGTCTTCATCATCAGTCTTTTTTTAATTATAAATATTGTTTTTCATGGAGTCAAAAGACTGATGATGAAGACCAAGTCTTCGAAATTTTAGTCTCAAACAAATAAATAATATATATATATATACAGATATATAATTTCGATATATATGTGTGTATGTTTATTTGCATCAAGCAGAGGACAACCTCTTAGTTTCTCTTTGTGATTAAATGCATCCTTCATTGGCCCATTGAATCCTGAAGGAGGGAAGATTCTCTCAAGCTTCTGTTCAAAATTTTTTAAAAGAAAACTTTAAAATAAATCTTCTTTTATTGGGAATATCTTTTTATATTATTTATTCTTGGACTGCCTTCCATTCAATCCTCAGTTTTATAAAATAATTTATTGTAATGTGATTTTCAATAATGACGTTTCGGGCCATCTTCATCCAGAACTCATGATTTTTTTTCACTGATATTAAATGAAGAAGTCACAAGAAGGTCCAGCTTTTTATAGATCTAGATTGGCTTCTGCATAGTGAAAAGAAGAAAAAGAAGAGATTTTATAGGCTGGGATGAGTCAAAGGTATCTGTGGGGATGAGGGTTGAAGCATAATTAAATTATTTTTAATTTCTTTTCATTTGTTTTTATTTTCAATATATTTTTTATGGATTGGTATTGTTTTTAACCAAGCAAATAAATCTACTTATTTTTACCTCTACTTATTTTACCATATTATATCACGGGTCTTAAACAGCTGGAGGTTATAGGTAGCGGGGTTGACCGAGTTTTAGTCTCTAGACCGGGACGGGGAAACCGTGGGGTCAGCTGACCCCCCTGGGAATTTGTCAAAGGTCAGCGGACCTCCTAAAGAAAGACATTTAATCATTACTTTACCCAAAAACCACTTTGTTGGTTGTAAAATTAATGTTATACTATTATCTGTTTGCGTTAACAAAACCTTGCGCCGTAACGTTAGCCTAATAATTACTCATTTTACTCAAATCTAAGAAGGCTCAAAACAATGTCACAAAAAAGACTAAACCATTTAAGTTTGTTGTCAGTTCATCGAGATCTTGCCAAAAACATTTCTGAATTAGCTATTGCTAAGAAAGTCATCACCAATGTATCTACAAGAGCTACAATATTCGTCAAAATCCAATGAACACTTGATTGTAAATTAATTTAGTGTCTTAAGATCATGTACAATTTATTGAACAATAATTACCGCTTAAAACTGCTTAAAAATGGGTTAAATTGTACCAATTTGCTTCAAAATTTTCTAGGGAGGGTGGTCTCGGTACCTCCTCCAGAACCCCCAGTAGGCCCACATCACTTCCCAAATTTTGACCCCCCCCCTGGCCTAAGATCGTTCCGCCGTGCTTGTTTCTAGAGGTCGTAGGGGTAAACGCGTTGGTTCGATTCTTATCCAATTTGACAGTGAAGGTATGTTGAAGATTCAAAAATCGCTTGTTTCTTACAAATGTGGGTTAAAGGAGGATTATTGACTCGTCAGAATAAACACCATACTAGTATTTATAGAACAGGGAAAGGGCAGAATCGTTTCTACGGCGAGCCAGGGAATCGAGTGAATGATGAGTCTTATTCTTTTTATAATAATAAAACTTGAGCAAGATAAGAGGTAGGTTTCACAAATAAAGAAATAAAACAAAATTGAGTTTTGAATTCGATATATTTCGGGGGGTGAGCCCACATCAGGAGTCAGAGAAAATGTTTCACCTAGAACCAACACCTAACTCCTTAAAACTTATTCTTTTTAATTGCTTTCTTCTGAATTGCATCCAGGGTGGCAAGAGAATGCTTGGAGGCACTTCTACACAGATGCGAACCATATCGAGTCAAGGCCAATTTTGATCCTTATATAGGATAAGAAGTTGATTGGCCGTTTAATAGTATCTGGACATGAAGAGAAAATCAAGCTTGCACACAGCAGCAGATATGATTTGGTAATTCTTAAGAGTGATCAGACTCCAGAGTAACGCCCAATATTGATTTATTACCGCTGAATTCTAGTGAGCTAGAGATGTCTGGAAGATATCTATCCTAGCCCCTAGATATTTATTTGTGTCTTGACTGCATTAAAATTAACCAAGTTATTAAATCCCCAATTTTTAAGTTTGCTTTAAATTCAATGGACTTTTATAACACCATTAAAAAAAACTGATAAAAGAGATCAGAAGGTGGCTATTACATTCTTCCTTCATCGACCCCTTTAACTCTTGATGAAAAAGTTAAGATTCAACGAATAAGCGCTTTTTGTAAAAGGTTGAAAATGACAATCCTATAAATTCTTTAAATTGGTAATTGGTTGTTTTCATTATTCTGGCCTACCAGTCTAAAAACTAAATTCCATTGTACTATATATAAAAATAATAAAATTATAACTATTATTCTAGTTAATGCTTGATCTAGGAATTATAAGATCATCATCAACCGGATCTTTTTGTATCCTGCCTCTTGGAGAAAGATCTCTTCGAAAATTAATAAATATTGTAGACGATGAATTAGAACAAATTGGAGCACAAAAGCTTATATTGCCTTTACTAACTCACGGAGATTTATGGAAAATTTCTGGTAATATTTAAAAAATATTTATATTTTATTATAAATAATATAACTAAAGGTGTGAATTGCTCATAATTATAATCTATATATATAAAACAGTTCCGTGACATAGTGACAGACAACGCACAGACCAAACCGTTGGAGGGCTGAAATTTTGACAGTGCATTTCTATATAGATAACTGCTAAGTAAGAATTTTTTGAAATTTCATCCCTATCCCCGTCATTAACCAAAAGGTAGAAGGGAGAGGTTTTAGGGCTGCAGGGGTCGGAGCAGCTTGGCTAGCAAGAGGCCCTCTGAAGGCGGTAGTATATTATATAAATAAAGACAACGCACAGACCAAACCGTTGGCGGTCTGAAATTTTGACAGTGGATTTCTATAATGAGATGGATAACTGCTAAGTAAGGATTTTTTGAAATTCCATCCCTATCCCCGTCAATAACCAAAAGTTAAAAGGGAGAGGTTTTAGGGGGCAGGGGTCAGAGCAGCTTGGTTAGCAAGAGGCCCGCTGAAGGCGGGCTTCGCAGCTAGTATATTATATAAATATGGATTTGCAAGTTTTTTGGGTATCAGGTTAATGAAACATTATAGAGCCCAAAATCGATTGAAGTCGAAAAAATGGCCATTTACTTGCTGTTTTTTTTTCATGTTTTTCACATATACCATATATATTACGAGGGCCTTTTTCAAGAACTAGGCTATGAAATAAGTGAAGGGCCATGAAATTGTCTAAAAATCATGCATCTTGCGTTTATTAAAAATAAATTTATAGTTATTGAGCTACAGCATTGTAATGCCCCGGATTCATCAATTTTGGTCGTTATGAGATGAAAAGATAACATTGAGTACCGGCCATATCTTCAATTCTATTCACAAAATGAGCCTTTTTTTGTTTTGTTTTTTAATAATGATGCCAAATCTAAATCACTCTTTATCTGTTTTTTTGTAAAATAATGCCATGGATCATTTGAAATATTGAAAAATAAGTTGTTTTTTTTGGTGTGGGTTCTTGTTGAAACATTTTAAGTGCGCCTTGAAGATGAAGATTTTTTAAACGATATCATTTATTTGAAGAAATTCTATAAAACATATAGATGGACCATGGCGGAAGTCATAAAAACAATTTTCATCATTATATAATAAAATTGTCACCAATCTTATAAATATTATAATTTTTAATAAATATGAAAACAGTTTCAAATCCTCTATAATAAAGTTGTAGCTCGATAACTATGAATTGTGAAAAATTAAAAAAAAAAAACAAGTAAGTAAATGGCCTTTTTCGACTTGAATCGATTTTAGGCTCTATAAGGCATCGTTCCGAATTGCCAAAACAAAATTTTTCCGCCATTTCCAACGATATAGAGTGTGCTGCAAAAAAAAAAACATTTATAGATACCCTGTTTTCTATTTAATATAAATATTTTTATTTATTTGAAATTATATTAGGGGATTGGAAATCAATTAGGGAAAGAATCATCGATTTATCTGGAGAATGATATGCAGACTCAAATGGAACCAATTCTTGAGTTTCTAGGCGTCTTTATCATAAATCATAAGGAATATCCTGATTGAAAAAAAAAGAATATAAGAAAGAAAACCAGCAAGCATTCTCTATTACCTCTTACCCGTTTGATGCTTCCATCTTGGGAAAAAAAGAAAATATTTCTAAAAACAAAAACAAAATACAGAATTTTGAAGAGATTTGATCAAGAAGTGTGGTTGATATTCATTAATGATTACTGCCACAGAAAAGGGTTTTTGAAGAATATGTTGTCCTAAAGATCATTTTTTTTTTAATGCAATCGAATGCAAGAAGGGGTGTACCAGTAAAGATGCAGCCCCTATGGATCTCGAAAGACCCTTGCATTACCGAAGAGAAGGGAAAGTTGATTAAGTGAGAGGGTGTAGACGTAGGTGTCTATGCACTCCGGTTTTGAAGGTTTGAAGATTATAAGTGCTGGGAAAGATGGAGGCTGGGAGGGAGTTCCAGTTCCTTGAAGTCATGGGGATATATGTATTGGCGAATGAAGTGGTCCGGCACTTTTCTAATTTGACCGCGAAAGAGTGTTGGGAGTCGGCAAAACGCGTGCTACGTGCAAAGCATGCTTTGGGGGGAATTATTGATTTTATCTCATCAGAGCACCTGCCGTGATAGTATCTATAGAAAAGGGAAAGGACAGAGACATTTCTTCGATGAGCCAGCGAGTCGAGGGAGTCGGTGAGGGTAGAATCGTCAATTAGCCTGACGGCTCGTTTCTGAATTGCATCAAGGGTAGCAAGAGAATATTTTGAGGCTCCTCTCCATAGATGAGAGCCGTATTCGAGACAGGGGCGGATTTGGGCCTTGTAGATGGTGAGAAGTTGTGGGGGTTTGTAAAATCGCTTGGACCTGAATAAGAAGCCAATCTTCCTTGCTGCAGATTTCGCCACAGAGGAGATGTGTTCATTCCAAGACAGGTCAGAGGCGACAGAGACGCCCAACATGGATAGGCTGTCACACATTTTCAGGGTATTCGAATCGAAGTGAATATCAGGGAAATCTTTATTTTCGCGCCTAGAAATTAGACAACATTGAGTCTTGTTTGAATTAAAGTTAACTAAATTTTGAGAGCCCCATTTATTCAGTTTGTCTAGGTCGAGAGTAATTGAGGATGACAACATTGATTCGATTATTCGGGAGTGAGGGTTTGCCGTGTAGAGTGCTATCGTCGGCGTAACAATGAGTGGGGTTTGCCGTTTGATCAATAAGGTCGTTTATATAGATTAGGAAGAGTGTGGAGGAGATTACGGAGCATTGGGGAACACCAGAGTTTGTGGAGAACGATTCAGATGATGTTCCATCCACCACAACTTTTATACTTCGGTTTGTCAGAAAGCTTTCTATCCATTTGCGAAGTGGTGGTGTGAATCCAAAGGCTGGCAGTTTGGGAAGAAGATTTTTGTGCCAAACCTGGTCAAAGGCTTTGGAGATATTGGATCGGCCGACTTATGGAAGTATCTTTGAGAAAACAAACACTATCGCAATTAATTTATCCCTATGACTTCTAGAGACTGGAAGACTGGAACTCTCTTCCTCTGTCCGTCTTCCCAGCTATATATAACCTTCAGTCTTTCAAGACCCACATCCACAGATACCTTCAACTCCGACCCATTCTCTGAAATCTCTTCTTCTTTTCACGAAACATGGATCCACCGCTGACTACAGAGGTTGCACCTTTTTGGTGCTCCTGCTTCGTAATCCAATATCATTATAAAAAAATCCAAAAGATTACCATACTTACTAAAAATAGATCAAGTAGAAAGGCAGGAGAGAACTCTTGGATAGAGTTGAAGAGGTCATAGATTGAGAACATCTAAGAGGTCATTGAAAAACAGAACCTTCAAGAATATAGTCTCTAGGCCTTGCCTTCATCTTCAAGTTAATATAAATATTTAATAGTATTTTAGTCTCATTTCACAAATAAAAATATTTATATTATAAAGCAGAAGACACAATCTTTACTTATAAAAAATAAAAGATTCACGGGTTTTTGGACAATTTTTTTATTATAATGTTAAATATTAACTTTCGTTCGACGTTTCGTCCTTTTTCAGGTCTTTTTCAAGTACCCAATTACTTAAAACATTAATCATTGATAAGAGACAATAAATAGTGTATTCATAATATTCATCCTATAATAAGTTAAAAACCAATTTTCAAAAAACAATCTTAAATCCTAGATTGTTTTTGAAAATTGGTTGTTAACTTATTATAGGATGAATATTATGAATACACTATTTATTGTCTCGATGGTTTCACTATTTTATCAAAGATTAATGTTTTAAGTAATTGGGTTCTTGAAAAAGTCCTAAAAAAGAACGAAACGTCGTACGAAAATTAATATTTAACAAATTTTAAATTTGGGAACGAAGAAAAGATTATTTTTATTATAGACAAAAGGATCAGCCGGGGCTGGAACCCGGGATCTTTGCATATGTACTGCAATGCTTTGTCATAAGGTATTAGCTCCTATATCCACTAAGCTACTGATTAATATTTAACATTAATAAAACAATTGTCTAAAAACCCGTGAATCTTTTATTTATGATTAAAATGGACATGAACCAACTAAATTTATTTATAAAGTTATAAATAAAAAATTGATAACCTCGGCAAAACATAATTTTAATTTTAACTTTTAATTGCATAGGAAGATGGGATAAAGCAAAGTCTGAGTTATTTACTTTACAAGATAGACATGAAAGAGAATACATTCTTAGTCCGGTAAGTGATGCTTGTTTGTTTTGGATTGTTTTAATTGAAAAAAATCTTATTAAAGTATTTTTTTAGACTAATGAAGAAGCCATCACCGATTTAATAGCTTCGATATCATCTACACTCTCTTATAAACAATTTCCACTCAGATTATATCAAATTTCTAATAAATTTAGAGATGAAATGAAACCTCGATTCGGCTTAATAAGAGGTCGAGAATTTTTAATGAAAGATCTTTATACATTTGATGCTTCTCATTCAGATGCCGAAGCAACTTATGAAGAAGTGAATCAATGTTATAAGAATATTTTCAATAAAATTGGAATCCCACTTATTAAAGGTATTGGACCATTTCTATAATATTTAACTGACCTAAAAATGTTTTCCATTAAATATTATAAAAATATCAAATTTGACTCTTTCTAGATACACTTAAATACTATTTATAGAATAACACAACCTTCTTTTAATATGTACTTTTATTAGGGGTGAGGCCAAATAGAAGAAACACTAACCATCTTTATAGCTTCCCCCATCTTATTTTAAGGCCTTCATCAGTAAAAACTAGAAAATGAAAAAACAGAAGATAATTACGAAACTCCTGGTCTCAGAAATTGCAATATACAAATGTTTTTTATTTAATTTAAAAAGCCATATACAGGGTGGTCCCGAATTCATGGTACAAACTTTAATGGTAGGTACAGGACATTGTAACAATGAGTTATTGTATAGGAATGTATAGTGTAATAAGTATATGTAATATGTATATGTATGTATAGTGTAATAGTAATATAGTGTATAATGTATGTATAAAGTATAGCCGTTATTTCCCCTGTTTACGCCTCACCGCGTCACTTGCGACTATACATTCCTATACAATAACTCATTGTTACAATGTCCTGTACCTACCATTAACGTTTGTACCATGAATTCGGGACCACCCTGTATACCGGTTAAAAGTTTATAATTTGAGAATAACCTTAAGAAGCATCATCGATAAAATCCTTTTTAGGATACAAGATGATGTACCATATAAAAATAAAAATTATAAACCTTTTATTAATAAATAATTAGGTCATGTAGTTTTTACTGATGAAAACCTTAAAATTAAGTTGAAAGCTATAAAGATGGTTTGAGTTTCTTTACCTTGGCCTCATCTCTGATAAACCTATATACCATATACTCTTAAATTCTACATTAGCCATCAGATGCACTGACTCATAAAGCCATATAATAACATCTATACCTGTTGCTTTTCTAAAGGAGATAGTGGGACTAGCTGCATTTAATTCCAATGGGATCAAGAATCACTGCTTTGGGGTTGAGACATTTACAAATACTCTAATAAAGATAAGAGATAAATATTATATTTAATAAAGATTTACTATGAGTTAAGGATACTAGGTCACTTATTTCACATTAAATCAATATTAAATATAATATTTATTTACTCTTATCTTTATTAAAGATGTTTCACCTTGCACCAATACCACAATCTCTACTAATTTTATTTATAAATACTCTTATAAGCACACAACGCTTTAGTCTAAGAAAGCGGTTTGCCGAAGCAGCTTGCCATGTGCATATGCTACCAGTATATGTATATATTTTAGCACCGGGCAACCTGCTTTCTTTCTGAATTCGGACTAAGACTAACATTTAAAATGGAACAGTGCCGGTCGGGAACAAACTTGCTTGAAATCTAGTTCAGTCCAGTAATTGAAATGAGCTGAACATATCAAGTCAGTTTGTTTTCGGTACTTTGTTCTCCGCTCCACTAATTTCCGGCCTTAGACAATCACCTATCTAAAAACTAACATAATAATAAACTTAAGATTAATGGATTTGGGTGCTTTCACTATCGATTCAATATTCACATTCACCATTCAATCGGTTGACTACAAATATAGGCCAATGATCAGCTACATGGGCTGTTAGTTCTTAGGAAAGTAACCGTCCAAAATTCTGTGCTATAATCCAATCTCAGTCATGTTGTTTACATACTGGAATTGTTTAAGGTGGCCTATAGCTGAATGTAGAATTTGTGAGCCTCTTTCTCCACCAAAAACAGCTATACCTACCCCTTATTGCTAGTACAGCCAGAAGATGGCCACATAGAAAATAATTTATACATACTTAAAATAAAAACGTTTATGAATGAATAAAGAAAAAAAACAATATTCTTTTTACTTCTAGTACAGGCTTCCAGCGGCTTAATGGGAGGATCAAAATCTCATGAATTTCATTATCCGACTAGTATAGGAGAGGACATTCTTTACATATGCAAATCTTGTAAATATGCAATTAATAAAGAGTTAACTGTTTCTAATAATATTACTGAATGTATTAAATGTGGAAAAAAGGATTTAACCATAACTCCTGGTATTGAGGTATCACTAATACTTTTTACTTTCCAATTTCACTATACTCTATTTATATATTAATAAAAATAAATTCGTTTAATATATTTAGGTTGCACATACTTTTATTTTGGGAACTAAATATTCAGAACCCTTGAAGGCTTATTTTAAAACCGAAAATAATGAAACTTCCCCCCTTCAAATGGGATGTTATGGACTTGGAATGACACGAATATTAGCAGCTGCTTGTGAAGCTTTATCAAAGGAAAAAGAATTACGATGGCCTTCAATTTTAGCTCCATTTCAAATTTGTTTAATTTCACCAAAAGTAATATTTTCATAATATATTCTTTATTAAATTTATTGGTAAATAGTAATAGTAATCGAAGAGCGGCCCATCTATTTTCTATAATAAAAAATAAACTAATAGAGATAACAAATACAGGGGTTTTTTCGGAAGATTCATTTTTATATAATCTAACTGAAGTGAGGAGGAAAACTGACTAGCCAACCGCCTAAATATACTAATATTATTAAAAAAAAACATGTCGATGACTCTATTTATTAGTTTATTTTTTATTATAGAAAATACTAGCTGCAAGACCCGCCTTCGGCGGCCCTCTTGCTATCCAGAGGGCACGCCCCTGGACCCCAACCCACGAACCCCAATCCCCCCCCCGCTCCCCACTGGACCCCCACCCCCGCTACGCCCCCGGACTCCACCCCGAACCACACCCTTCCTACTCAGTCTTACTCCCTCACTCCCCGGACCCTCATACTACCCCCGCACCTCATACCCTAACCCCTACTCCATTCCACCCCCGCACCCAGTTTTTGCATTTCTAGCCTTCTAGTGACCCACAGATTATTTATACAAAATTTGGTTGAGTTTGGTCCAAGAGCAAGAATTTTCATTTTTTGACCCCCCCCCCCCCCCCCCCATTTTGGGTGGTTAGTTTTTGGATTTCTAGCCTTCTTGTGACCCACAGATTATGTACTAGTATATAAAATTTGGTTGAGTTTGGTGGAGCAAGAATTTACATTTTTTCACCCCCCTCCCTTTTTGGGTGGTTTTTTGGGGAAATTTTTTTAAACAAAAGTTGTCAGAAATCACATCCCCTACAACTTTGTTTATCATACAATTTGCTGAAGGGTTAATAGTTTAGGAGTTATTTGATAATTTTCATTCGTGCGCCCCCCAAACCCCCTTCTGGGGTCAAAATATCAAAACGTTATATAGCTAAAAACGTAAGTTAGAAGACATCTGATGTAAATATGAAATTTCATAATAATCCCTTCAGCCGTTTTTAGTGAATCGTGAGCAACTTTTCGGAAACCACTGAAACAGACAGACAGACAGACAGGAATTTTGTTGAGGGTGTTTTCGTTCATAACTTTGCTTGAAACGTGTGCAACCAAAATTTGGCGTGATTTGGAGCAATGTACAGACAAAACCTTAATTTTATATATATAGATGTGGAACCGCTCTTCGATACCATTAACAATTTATTAACTTAATGTTTATTTCAAACTTTATAAATTTGTTTTCAGAGTGGGAGCAAAGATTGTTCATCGGGTTATAATCTTATCCAACAACTTTATTCAGTTTTAAATTCAACAAATTTTAATGATGATGTTATCATCGATGATAGAAATAAATGGACAATAGGAAAACGATTGGTAGAAGCTCGTCGTCTTGGATATCCGAATATTATTGTAGCAGGTCGCGGTGTTTCTAATTCACCTTCAGTATTAGAATTTCACCAGCTTAGCGAAGACCAAGAATACCGGTGTAGTGAAGAAACCGTTGAATCACTTGTAAATAAATTAAATGCTTTTACAAAAACGAATGAGGAACAAAAAAAAAATATATTTGCTGTGGAATAAACGTGTATATATAATTGTGTTTATAAAAAATATATTTATATTTTCTTTTTTTATATATTTTTATTTATTTAACATAAAACCTTTCCAGAAGTAATATTTACAAAAGATATTTTAATTATAAGGTTAGTTATTTTGCTTAAGAGCTTAGCATATAAATGTATATGACAATTTTTGGCAGTTTTTATGTAGTGTTTTGTTATCTTCTTTTCTCTAGTTGTCCTAATTTTTTCTTGCTCAGGATATTTTTTTAAAATTCGATTTTAACAATAAATAATTATATTAAAATAAAAATGATGTTCCAAACTGACGACTAATTATGACATTTATTTCTCAATATATTATCATAGTTAAATTAAATATGAACCAAGAGGATCAGAAGAAAAATAAAGTTATTTAAATTCCCAAGTTTGGACTTTGTTTTAAGATCGAAATGTTGTCTTAATTAATTGTTTTCCTCTTGGCTACTTTTATTTCTTATTTCATCTAGAAAAAAAATCAGCTTCTCTTTTTAGAATTGAAAATATTTTTTTCTTGCCAAGAGTATAGCAGAGTTGTTGAGTCTTAAGAAGAAATCACTGAGATTAACCTCTGCTTGATGCAAATAACACTTCTTCTTTAAGTGCCATATCAGGTCTCCCTGACGTTTTGGCTCCTCTCCACATATACCTGTGCTGAGTGTGTTTATCTGTTTTTACACAGATATACGGGACCTACTTTTTAACGCCGGTTCCGAACGGCTAGTTTGGAGAGGTTACTAGGCAATTATACTCTTGGTAGGTTGCCATTGCTTTCCAAGAGGAGGCGACTGCAAATATCTGATCTGCCGAGACTGTCTTGAACCAGCGTATTTCAGGCCAGCGGCCCTACACTTTAACCACTGACCCACAGTCGCCAAAAAAACACATACCTATATAAAATTTACTTGTTAGATACTATAGTTTCGAATGTCTGACCTTCATCAGGAGTCTTTTTAATTAGATCTGTTTTTCTGGATTTAAATACCTGATCAATAGGTAAATTCGTTGTGATGACACCACAGATAAAATATTTCTCATTAAAAAGACTAATGATGAAGGCCAAGCCTTCGAAACTATAGTCTAATAAATTATATTTATAAGTATATGGTATGTTTATTTGTATCAAGCAGATAACATCATTGAGTTGTCCTTAAGAATTCTCTTTTTAAATTTAAGTCATGATGGAAGAGCAGATAGCAATTTATAAATAGTTAATTATTTGATCAGTATCCCTATGATTTTGTATTATTTATTTTTTACTTGCTTGTATGAGGTCATTTATTTTATATTTTTTAACTCTTCCTGTTCATTTAATAATACATATTCTTATAATCTAAATCCCATTCTCTCCAATTAAATGCACATTCATTTTTGTTATATACTTATTTTTTAAACTTGGTTGAAGGGTTTGCTGCTAAAAGGAGGTAGCTCCAATTTTTTCAGTTTTTGGGAAACCAAAAAAAAAAAAAACGTCTAAAAAATTCAAACATGACGGGCAGCTCCATCTGTTGAGCAACGCTGGAAATAACGATTGGAGCTACATCCTTCTTGTACCAAACAAGATTTTTTTTTTATTCACATGATAGTGTTAATATCTCCCAACATCAATAGGATGGAGCTACCTCCTTTTAGCAGCAAACCCTTCAATTATCCAAAGACATCCTTTTCTAAATTCATCTTGTCTCGTCATATGAAATATCATTATTATTTATCTATAAATCTGGACGCTAGATCCTTTTATATTAGTTTGATAAATTAATTATTATAATCATTTTAAATCAATATTTTATCCTATTCCCTTAAATTTTAACTGAATATTATTTTATATTCTAATTTTAAACTAAATATAATATTTTTTCATTTTTTTTTTGTTTTGTTTAATAACTAATTTAGATATAAGTCGAATTTGGAAAACAAAATCGAGTTTTTTTTTTAATTGAATAATATTGCTCTTCTGAATTAGAAGACAAAATGTTGATATTAAACATTTGTTATAGAAAAATCTTTAAATAAGACAATTTTATCTCAATTAAAAACTTTCCTTTCCTTATATAATATTTTAGTAAAACATTGAAAGTTGTACAATTTTCACTCTAATATAATATAATGGCTAAAGAACAAACAAATAATCTTATACTAAAATATTATAGCATTTTCTGTTGGATTCCAGTGCATACTGTAGAAAGGCTTAACGCGATCACTCTCAAGTTTTAGGGGATGTTTATTTAGGTTTCCAAGACAACCGTTACACTGAGTGCAGAAAAGTGCACTGAATCTCCCAACGGAAAACGTTACAAGAGACAATCAAACTTTGATAAGATTATATTTAAAATCATTCTAATAAAGGCAAATTAGCGTCTTAAATGCGAATTTGTATTACAAAACAGTCACATTTATAATTTGATCAGAAATTAATTTACTCTATAATCACACAATAAATTTATTGATTATTATAATTAATTCCAAAAAATACAATAAATAATTATATAGTTCGTTTTTGTAATCGTTTACTTGAAATATGAAAATAATTAATTTAATAGAATAATATTATTAATGATTCGCAAGAAATTTATATTTATTAAAAAAGATTTGGAAAATATATAGATCAGTTTTTCCCAATGAAAAATTTAGTAATCAGATTTTAGGTAGAAATTCTGTGAGGAATTGGAACTTGTTAAAAATGTGAAATTTATTTTAATTATCACAATTTACTATTTAATTAGATTAAATAGATAAAAAAAGTGGAGCACAATAATTTACAAATAAATACTTTGAATAAAAATATTAAACTTTTTTTATGATTTTATATAAATGAAATAATATATATTTATATAAGCTACGATCTTAGCCTTATTTATTAGAAAAATGAAAGAAGTACTATATATTGACTAAATCTTGTTTATAAAATCTAATTGATACCTCATCCTTATTAAATTAATATAGTCTCACAGATGTATTTAAAATAAAAATAATCAATATGTAAATTAATTATTTTATTCTAAGATTATAAGTTATTATTAAATATATTTAATTTAAATATTAGTAAAATAAACTTTTATGAAAAACAAGCGTATTCCAAAAAAAGACAGATTCATTGCATAAGAGATTTGTGACTATAATTTGAAAACATTCACTTTTAATGTTAACAAAATTATTCGAGGGTCCCAAATTATTTATAAAAATATTTACAATAATATTTTCTATTTACAATGATGTAGAAAATTTCAATTCGGAAAAGTTTTGTGTTTTTTTTTTTTTTAAAGAAATTTTTTAAAAAAGTCAAATTTTTTTATTGTCAGAAATAAAAGTTATTTTGTGAAATGACAATTTTTTTCGAGGCACTGCAGTTTCTTTATTTTTATTTATATAATTAAAACAAAGAAGGTCTCTAAAGTTTTTTATATAGATTTAAATGATAAATTAAAAGTAAATAAGTCGAGCTTCAGCTGGATTTTGTTCAACTGGACAATAAGGGCATTTGAGCCTGAAAGAAAAAAAAATATGAAGAATTAATTTGGTTAAGGAATCATCAGTTTATTATCGCTACCATAGAAGGACAGAAAGATCAATGAATGAAAATGTTTAAAAATATTGAATTTAGGAGAGCTTTAGAAGTGTTTATATATACCGGGTGAGTTTTTTTATCTTGAGACAGTCTTATAACTCAAAAACAATGCATTATATGAAAAAGAATTTCAAATAAAAGTTTATTTATATCAGGGGAAACTAAACTACGCTATTGTTTGTCGCCATGGTATATGAAAGATCTACTTTTGATCTCGGAAGTGTGTCGCGATCGAATTGTCCAAGCGGGGGGGGGGGGGTCAAAGACGCCCCCCCACACACACACATAGAACTTTATTTTCTTCAATTTTAAAATTTAATGTTATAAAAAAAAAAAATTAAATAAACATATAAAAATTGTTGATCTTCAATGTTTTGGGAGGGGGGGGGGCGGTCGCCCCCCTGGATCCGCGCATGCTTTCAAAGGGTATTTCAAGGTCAACTTCTGTTTTTTAAATGGAAACCTACTTATTATATATTTCTTTTCATATTCATAATCTACAAGAAAAACTGAACAACTTTCATATTAACTATTTTTTTATACGACATCAAATAAACAAAATATTAAATCAATTATATCTAAAAAAAAATCCAAATAATAATTATTCTTAACAATTATTCAACTTAATTATCAAATAATAATGATCAAATATTTAATTATACTTAGGGAAAGTGGTGTAGGTTTTAGGTGAAACATGATATTAATTAATAAATAAATTAATTAATAATAAATAATTTATTAATTTTCAGACTATGTTCTGTGACATTCCAGAATGTATCGCAAATCTTCTAGATGAATTCCAGTTCCAATTTCTTTATTTTTTTAACAGATTTACAACACAATAAATTGAAGCTTGAGAGGGTGTATTCCTATCAGGAAAACGCTCGGCATTCATTTCAATGGCAGCCCCATAACACTTCTTCCAAATTCATAATAAATTAAGACGATTTCAATTCTGTCTTCAACAAAAAATGCTCCATTTTTATTATGGTAATACAATATAACTATCTACTGGAATGACATGAGAAATAAACTTTTTTAAACTCAAGAATTTTAAATAGCTCTATTAAGTAGAAAATGATCTAATAAATCTGTGTATAATGAAGTTTTAAGTTTATTATAAACACATATTTTTATTGTTGTGTCTTGTCGATTTAATAATTATTTATTCAATAATTAATTATTTAATCATTATTATTTGATAATTAAGTTAAATAATTGTTAAAAATAATTATTAAGATTCTTTTGAGATCTAATTGATTCATGTTTGTTTTGTTTGATTTGTTTATTTGATGTCGTCAATTTTTTTAGTAGATTAAGGAGACGTATAGAAAAATATAGGGTTCTAAGTAAAAAACACAACTTGACCTTGAAATACCCTTGAAAGCTTGTTCTAGGTCGACAAACAATAGCGTAGTTTAGTTTGCCCCTCGATATAAATAAACTTTTTCCCAAATAAATGCACTGTTTTTGAGTTATAAGCCTGTCTCAAGATAAAAAACTCACCCGCTATATAGAAATTGAAATATGTAGGACCTATGTTCATATAACGGTTTTTTGCTTAAAATGGCTTCCCCAACAATTTCCCAAAGTTTTTTACACTCACCCTGTTTATCACTGGAAAGACATTCGGTAATTAATCAATCAAAGTTAACTCGAGTGTACAACCATTATCTAAAGGGTCTAGCTACAATTATTAAAGAAAGGAAAGGTGAAGTGGAATTGATTAATCTAAGAAGAACACGTTTCCTCGGGAGTTGAACCCAAGTGCCAAACTTGATACTGGGCAGTTGACTGGATCCTTGAATTGTTATCCTTCTGATATAAATACCTATATTAATTTGAAACCTCGACTATTGGAGAGCGGAGAGAGATTCAAGGCTTTCGAAATGTGGTGCTACAGAAGGATGATGAAAATCAAATGGATAGATAGAATTACAAATGAAGAAGTTCTTGGATGAATCGGAGAAAGAAGAACTTTGTTGATTAAATTTGAAATGTAATAAAATTAGAATGATGCTATGGAATGATCCCAGGAAAACAATACAGTAAATGTTTGATGAATAACACATCATTGCGTAAAAACTTTTGTTTTCTTGTGCATTAAAAAAAATCAATAATATCTAATAAAATATAAGATTTCTATAATATAACAAAAAATCCTTACTTGCTGCCATTGCTAAGTTTAATAAGTGCATCTCTAGAAATCACATGTCCACAAACTAATCGCATAGGAGGATTTGATTCAGTACTTTGTTGACGTAAAATTGGACAGGCAAATACAGAATGATATCTGCTATCTGGCCCCAAGTCAATCTCAATCTAAAAATGAAAAATAATTATATTACACTTATTTTCATAGCTTTCGAAGAATTCTTATTAAAGTAATTTGATATACGCTTACCGGAAGCTCATCTTTGCCATTCCAAATGCCTGTAACTTGTCTTTGTTGCATTACTTGTTTAATATTCAATAGAGCAGGTAAGGCAGTGCATCCAGCATTAATGCTTGAATTTAATAATAATAATGTTAAAAAAATTAATAAGGAATATAATAGGTACAAGGGATTTTCTAACTTCCTATAAGCCGGTAAATAAATACCACTCATCCAACGATAAATTTGGATCCCTTTCAGCCAGAACAACTGAATTACGACTTTTAGTTGCCTCGTGGTGATTCTGTTATATTGGAGATACTAGCTGAGAGGCCAGGCTGCCGATGGGGGCTTAACTTGGAATTAAACGGCATCGGCAGTGACTATTCATCCAAAGAACCCCGAAAAAACCATGGATTCGAGACTAATCTCGGTCGTTTTCGATTATTTTAATATGTCACCCCCTTGCTACCCTCACTTCTAGGGGTGTTGGAGGTGTCTTAGCCCAACAGTATTTTTTCCAGATAGTAAGTCATATGTATTCAAAGTCGCCTTACTTGGCAACGCAGCAATCAAATTTAAAAAATACACCAAAATGTAGAGAATAAAAAGCCCTTCAAAATGATGTCTACTCGAGCCCATTTCCCATTTAAGATTTTTAGGGGGGTGGCTCTGGGGGGCAGGGGGGTGAAGTGGGCGATCTAATTTATACATCAAAATTCTTCCTCCTCGAATACAAATTTAATGTGTCTCAGCGATTTTTGAAATAATTTGCCAGTTTAGCGATACTATGGGTGGGAAGTTTTCAAATTGACACACAGTATATATATATATATATATATTCCCAGGAACTCATTTCTGATGAGTACGTGGATGGCGACCACGGGGCTATCCGAGCTGAGCCTGACATTGCTTCCACTTACTTGTGTCAGGCTCCTCTCTTTTATCTTTCTTAAACAGCCTCTCTAGGCTACCTCTTGTTTTTTCCGATATATATACTATATATCTGGGGCTTGGTTCTAAAAGGGCCAATGTCCAAAATTGGTGTTTTTGAGTTAAAGGCACATTAGACTGAAAATTTGATTAATCTATAACTTTTAAGGAGTTAGGTTTTGGTTCTAGGTGAAACATTTTAATATAATAATAAAACTTGAGCAAGATGCGAGGTAGGTTTCACAGAAAAAGAAATAAAACAAAATTGAGTTTTGAATTCGATATATTTCGGGGATGAGCCCATCATCAAGAGTCAAAGTAAACTGATTATACAATGGAAAAATAATTTTACAAATAACAAATTTTTTAATTTTTTTTTGAAATGTAAGTGGTGAGGGGAAAGTAGAGGGTAAGAGGAGAAGTTGTTCTAAGAATAAATATTTTCGAAAAATGGAAAAATTGAGTTTTGAACCAGCTGAAGGGAAGCTATACCTACTATTCTAATAAAGAATGGGAAAGTACGTGACAGGGTAAAACTGGAAAAGTACCTGAGAGTGTACAATTACCTTAATATATTCAATGTGCAAATAATAAAAGGAATGTTTAGTTAATTTATTAAAATATATAATCAATAATTGTATTTTTATGCACTTCTAATTGGTTATTTAAAATATTTGAATTATTTGATAGGGCTATTTTAATTTCCGTGATTCTAAGAGATCCAATTTAAGGCCTTTTCTTTCGAAATGAATGGGGATAGGGTTATTTTTAGAGGTGGAATGATTGATTGTTTTATTTCTTTTTTTGTGAAACCTACCTCGCATCTTGCTCAAGTTTTATTATTTGATCATCTGTTTACTGTAAAAATGGCAAATGTCCATAGTTTAAAACAAAGGAAATACAAAACTTTTTTGGCTTATGTCCCGTACATTTTCGTACAAATCGATAACTTCATTTGGCTCTCCTGAACAGTTGCTATTTTAGACATAGACCCTTTTAGAACCAAGCCACAGTATATAGATTTAGATGCCTGTAACTCGACGAGATGGAGTATTTTAATTAGCGGTTTAGTAAAATGAACCCCGCTGCATTAATTAAATTTCGATATTGGCATTTATTTGGCGGCTTATCAGAGATGAAAAAAATAGCCCTCATATTTATAAAGATGCAAAATAATACTTACCATACAGAAAGGGGACTATCTACACTAAGACCAAGTAGAGCGCATGCATCTCGTATAAAAACATCATATATTTCAACCCATAAATTTGGGTCAAGTAAATGATTATAAGGGGATTTACTAATTCCTTGAGGAAGATATAAGAACATACCCATCAAATTTTGAATTTCTAAAAAACATATTTTTCATTAGTTTCTTGAAATAACAAATACATATAAAATTGATTTTATACACCTTAGAATTATATTTATTTTGAAATTATAATACGAAAAATATATCACCTTTTTCGTGTTTGGTTACGAATTGTTGAAAATTCATTCTCGCATAATGAATAGCTTCACTTTGTCCTTCAACACCTTTTTGGATTAAATTTATAAATTGTAGTCGATGAAGTTTAAATTCTAAAGCTGAATTCTAAAATACAAGATTTTTTTTCTTTTATTTCAAAAATGTTATAGTGAGGAATAAAAATCGATAAAATAAATATAATAAATTTAGAAGATATGAAATAAAAAAAAAAACACTCCTCAAAGAATTTAAATAGTGATTAAGAGATATAGGTAAGTCTCTTTGTTAAAGATGGTCTAGTCCTCTTCTACCACACAAGCGTTCTTTTGGATCCAAAAATGCTGATTTATTTTCTGATATGCACGTTCAATTTATCTTGTTTACTACTAATTTTAATTGATGGGATTTTTTTGGGATCACAAAGTATGTGTTCAAAATATGCTACATTGTGTTTTTTCAGATACTCAACGAACTCCGCAGGGCTTCAGCTTGGTACAGCACATAAATTAGATTAGACGTCTGAATGCGATTCATTGATTTTACTTTTTTAGAAAACAATTTTATGGCAAGACTAGCGGCAAGGCCCGTTTTCGGCGGGCCTTCTTGCTAGCCAGGGGGCACGCCCCCTGGGCCCCCAACCCACGAACCCCCTCACACCCCTCCGAAACCCACCCCCAGACCACCACCACTCCACCCACCTCGAACCCCGTACCACCCCATTACGCCTCTGGACCTTCACCTGAACCCCCTCGCCTAGCCCCCTGGACTCCACCCCACCACCTCATACCACCTCCCGCACCCCAAAGCCTAACCCACCCCCGCCCCATCACTCCACCCCCGCACCCAGTTTTTGCATTTCTAGCCTTCTAGTGACACACAGATTATGTATACAAAATTTGGGTGAGTTTGGTTCAAGAGCAAGAATTTTCATATTTTGACCCCCCCCCCCTTTTTGAGTGTTTTTTGGGGGGAATTTTTTTAAACAAAAGTTGTCAGAAATCACATCCCCTACAACTTTGCTCATAATAAAATTGGATAAAGGTAGCACAGAGGGGTGAACCGCGACCTAATATCGTGTACACCTACTTTCACTTCCAAGTAAAAGACAATAGATGAAGGGGCATTATCTAATGAATTCCAAAGAAGTGTACACCTAATTCCATTCGCGGTTCACCCCTCGTGTAGCACCATTAGCAAAGGTGAGTTAGCTAGCGGAGGCATATATTGATCCTTTCTTCAAAAGTTTTTTTAGCCATGTCTAATCTGATTTAAATCCTATCTCATCTATGATTTAAGGTGCAGTCCAAATAAAATAACATCAACATTCGCTCTGTTCAATCGCATTCTCATTGTTTCCAATTGAATTTATTTATTTATTTGCAACGAAATTTTCTCTGGAGAGAGACGGACTGGTAGAAATTTTAATTGAATGTAATGGAAGGCAGCCCAGAGGTAGTGAGGAAAGAAAAAATTAACACATATAAAATAAAGTGTAATTTATTGGAATCCTTCCTCCTTTCCTTTCAAACCGACGTTTCGGAGAGATTTTTCCCTCCTTCTTCAGGGTTTCAAAGGGTCAATGATTGAAACAAATAAAATGTTTCCTTCTTCTCTCCACAGTAGTGTTCAAAAACTTTCTTCATTTTTAACAAAGGCATAGAAAAACAATTTTTTTTCCTTCTAATTAGGAAAAAGAAGGAAAAAAAATTGTTTTTCTATGCCTTTGTTAAAAATGAAGAAATTTTGAACACTATGGAAGAGAAGGAAACATTTCATTTGTTTCAATCATTGACCCTTTGAAACCCTGAAGAAGGAGGGAAAAATCCTCCGAAACGTCGGTTTGAAAGGAAAGGAGAAGATTCAATAAATTACACTTTATTTTATATGTGTCAATTTTTTCTTTCCTCACTACCTCTGGGCTGCCTTCCATTACATTCAATTAAAATTATTTATTTATTTATTTTATTTATTTATTTAAAACAATGCTCTGAGGTGGCTACCTCGTAGAGCAGAAACAGAAAGAATATATTACATTTTAAATGAGCAAACAGAAAGAATACATACATATAGTAACATTTAAATTTATTTAATCGAATACAGAAAAGGGTGCATCAAGAAGATACAGCCGTTATAGATCTTGAAAGATCTTTCCGAATGGATTAAGAGAAAGTGATCAAACTAAAGAGTGGAAACTAAGGTAGAGACACTTAAGTATTGTATTGTTGCCAACTCACAATCATAAAATGTTTTGCTCAAGTTCTAGAGATACTTTTATTTACTAGTGTGATTTATTTCAGTTTTTCTCAACCTTTTGTAGAGCGAGGAACCCTAGAGCACTTATATTTATTTCTAAGGAACCACCTTAGCACTAAAATATGAGATATTTAATTTTTCGTCAAAATATCAACATCATGCTATTTTTATAGCTTCCAAATATAACATAGCGCCGTCGAAGACGGTGTTACTATATTTTAAAAATTTGGTAGATTTTGGGGAAATTGGGTACAAAAAACGTGCATTTTAGATTACAATACCTAACATTTTTATTTTCATGAATAATATTATTATTAAATTTTTTTGGTAATGTCATTGGGATACCCATATGTCTCTTTCGGAACGGACAGGTTTTTTTTACATATTCAATATATACCTACTCATAAATAATATTCTCATCTATGTGAAAAGTAATATTATTTAGTCATTAATAACATAATAATAATAAAACAATGATAATAAATGATGTTTTCATTTTGTTACTAATATAACATAATCATTGTATTTAAAGAAAGTTAAGGAACTTTAAAGCAACAAAAATGGTATCACTGAGACAATAAAAGTGATGTCCACCGCATTCTTAAGTATCAATGATTTTATTTGACTATAAGGTAATACTTAGACTCTAAATTTAGTATTTTTTTTCATTACATGACAAATTTTTTGAGGGGTGATACAACTACTATTTTTGTTTCTATTTTTTCTTTTATTGACTTCTAGACGCGGGGAACCCCAAACCTCCCTTTGTGGAACCCTGAGGTTCCGCGGAACCCAGTTTAAGAATCACTGATTTATTTCATCGATTTGTATTTGAAGATGTTCTATATTATTGACCACTATAGTCAAGACCGCAAGCCCTCGAATCATTTGGTATTATAACCACTTAATTAAAATAAAATTACTGGAAATAAGCAAATTTTTTAATTAATCCCTTCATTCTAATGTGAAATTTTATCAACATTTTTACTGTTGAACGGTGTGGGAATAATCGGCTTGATGCATATGTCCCCCTCATACTGCAGTCCTAAGTATAGTTGTCTGGTCAGTATATCTGTTTTATTTTTTTTGAAACTCAATTGAAATTTATGGTCTATTCATTTTCTTTTAGCATGTGGAAGATTCTATCTATAAATAATAGTAGACGCACTATATAGGTACACTAGTGGCGAATATCTTTATTATATAGAGGAATTATTTGACGGATTATAGTGGTGTTTCAAAAAGAGGAAATAAAATTAAAAAATTAAAAATTCTTTTTTAAATTATATTTTGGAGATTTTTTATTTATCTCGATACATATTTCAGGCTATGAACCCTTCATCGGGGGGCTTAACAAAAGACCACAGGAATTATTTGACGAATTACTAGTGGTGTTTCACAAAAGTGGAAATAAAATTAAAAAATTAAAAAAAAATTTAATTATTTAATTTTATTTCCTCTTTTGTGAAACACCCTTACTAATTCGTCAAGTAGTTTCACTGTGTCTTTGTTAAACCTCCTGATGAAGGACTCATAGCTGAGATATATGTCGAGATAAATAAAAAATCTCAAACATTTAGTACGAAATTTCAATTTCGAATTTCATTTCCTCTTTTTGAAACACCACTATAATCCGTCAAATAATTCCTGTGTTTAATATGTTTCACTATAAACCAACACCGCTTTCACTAAACGTTATTCTTTATTATATATTTGAAAGATTGCCCCTAATTCGGATAGAGTATTTCCAGTATAGGTTGCGAATATGAGTAGGTTTTAATCAGCGTTCCTGGTTTCTTTTAATTATTTTAATAGTGGCCCATGGGGTGTGGTGTTAAATGTTCGATAGTAATGAATGAAACAAATTAAAACATCATTTGTTAGTCGTAGGATTTTTATACAAGCTGCATGCAGAATACTGCCGAGCCCCACTCAAGGTCTCATATTTTTGTATCCGAAAATACTTGCATTCTAAGATCTTCAGTGCGTTGTTGATGAAATCAAAATATCATCATAGTTGTTAGTCTATAAGTTCTTCAGTAAATTCGATTAAAAGGTTTTTTAGGCTATAAACAAATGCTTAGAGCCGTTTTTGTGAAAATGACAAAAATCCTAAAAAACAGTGAATTAAAGGAATACTTGCGGCAAGATGATTTTAACCAATATCTTGAATTTCATCTACAGTCGATATTCCGCATAAGTTTCAAATTTCATTTCCTTGGGATTTATCGTTTTTGAGATATCCCCTACGACACACACACACACAGATACACACATACAATTTCTAAAATTGATCTCATTGGATTCAGGAAGCCTCAAAATATGTATTTCCAGTGAAAAGTAAAATTCGAATTCTTTGGGCACATCGCTTTTCACTTATAAGATAAAGGCAAGTAAATGCAAGAGATCAAATAACTCCTAAATATCGATAAATCATACATTTGAATAAAAGGAATATTTAAATACCTGTGCATCCAGGCTGTCTCTATGGGCTTTAGCCCAATCGAGGGCTGGACCTAAATCGCGTTGTTTCAAACAGTCAAGGATCTGATTAAGTTCGGAAAAAGGTTCTTTACCGCCGTCTTCTATATTTAGACCAGCTTCCTATAAAACAAAAAAAAAATATAAATATTAATATAAATAATATAAATATTAATTATAATTAATAAGAAATCCAATCACTTGTTGAAAATTATAGTTAAATATATATTTTAAGAGAAATAATTATAGAAAACAACTTAAAGAAAGACATTTTATAAGATTTAAAACATTTCATTATATATATGATATATTCACTGATATTGACATACCATATTAATAATAACTTAACACAGAGAAGGCTCCAGCTTTTTGATTATAATGTTATTAACTGTAAAAATGAAAATGACATACTACACAGATATATGTACTATATTATTAAAAGCTTGGACTGATGATGGTGTGAGAATATCCGCCGAAACGTCTCAAAAGTTTTTCATGAAAATAAATAGTTAGAATATAAGGAAATTTTGTATTTCTTTTTCCTAACGAAGACATTCCATCTGTTTCCAAGGTTTTCAAGAGCCTCAAAAAACACCAGAATTGTAAAAAAAAAATATTTATATATGTATATATTTTTTTTAAATAATCTTCTTATAAATACAATTCTTTTTCAAATACATTTAATATAATTTCAAACGTTTCGAGAACAATGTTCACTTCATTATGAAGAAAATATATAAGTAGATACTGGTATTGAATTAATATGAGTATTGCTACAAATAATCTTAGAGATAAACAATTCCTTTCCGAAAGATCTTGCTAAATTTTTAAAAACATTAGATATGATGGAATTTTTGTTAATTAAAATTACAATCATTTAATATATGTGAAATTTTTTTCTGAACTGAGAGGACTAGAGCGGGCCCAGCTACACTTTTTCAAATCTCTGTCATTTTCTAGATATCTCTACTCCGCCTAAGCTACATAATAATAAAGGAATTTCAACTAAAAAGCAATTAAATATGTATTTAAGAGAGGCTTAAAATGCCTAGACTAAATTCTTCTAATGCCTCAAAATAAATCGCCCATAATTGCTATCAAAGATTGTTCAATCTTAGTTGGGATCATGATTATATAAATCGAGTTAAGCTGAGCTTGTTAATTAAGAAAGTTTATTATTATTTTAAATAAAACAGAAATTTGGTTTATACAGAGCCGAAGGGTAAAATTGAACTTATCAGGGGAGCTGGAGGATTATTGTTTTGAAGAAGATCATAATAATGAAAAGTTCAATCTTTGGGGGGGGGGGGGCCCCCCATTTATATGGGAGAGGGGAAATATAATAATAATAAAATATAAAAACCCACCTCGTAATTTTACTTAATTTCTTATTATTAAAAAAATGTTTCACCTTAAACCAACACCTATCTCCTTAAAAGTTATTGATATTACTAGGTTTATCATAAAAGTGAGTCCGAAATGGTGTGCTCCCATTGTAACAAATATTAAAAAAAAATTGTTTAATATTGAAAGTAATGGAAGGCAGCCCAGGGGTAGTGAGGAAAGAAAAAATTAACACATCCAAATAAAGTGTAATTTAATTTAATTCCTTCCTCCAAAGCGAAGTTTCTGAGGATTCTTCTCCTTCCCTCCTTCTTCAGGGTTTCAAGGGGTTTAATATTTTTTGTGAGTGTCCAATATATATTGCATAGGGGAGTTAATTAAGAATGGTGATTCTTTGTGGAACATTTTGAAACCTTTGAATTTAAAGGAATTAAATGAGTTATATTATTTTATTGAGGGTGCTCTTCATCTCTGTTCATTCTATTTTAAGGAGGAAAAATAAAAATAAAAACATAAGTGCTTTTTGATATAAAAAACATTTATTGATTTATCTTGATCCTTGTATTGACTTATAATTTATTCTTTAAATAGTATATTAAATAAATAAAAAGTAAATGTAGTTGAATAAAAGATTTCACTGTCGATGGTAACAGAATTGTTTTTATTTTAGGTTAAAAATAAAATAAAATGAGAGAGTCTTCTGTTTTTTAAATAAAATAATTTTTAATTATTTCTAGAGACTATAGTTTCTAAGGCATTGCCTTCATCATCAGTCTATCACAAATATTTCAAATTAGTTACAAATTAAGATTTATACATAGAAAATTTTGAAAAATATATAATGTCTTTTTCTTCATGTTTCCTCTTGGGAGATTAGAATATAACTTAGTTAGAATTTAGAACTTAGATTAGAATATAACAAGTTATATTCTAATCTCCCAAGAGGAAACATGAAGAAGGAGACATTATATATTTTTCAAAATTTTCTATGTATGAATCTTAATTTGTAACTAATTTGAAATATTTGTGATAGACTGATGATGAAGGCAATGCCTTCGAAACTATAGTCTCTAGAAATAATTAAAAATTATTTTATTTAAAAAACAGAAGACTCTCATTTTATTTTATTTTTAACCTAAAAAAAAAAAAAAAAAAAGTAAATGTAGTCTCAAAAGATCAGATATAAACAGTTTTTCGAAAAAATATCCACTTTTATTTGAAATAAATTCTTTTTCGTAAATATTATTATTTAAGATAAACTTTATCTCCAAGACAATAAGTAACATTATCAAGATCATTTTGATTATTTATGTCCATCGATTAAATTAATAAGCCGTTGTAGGGAAATAAGGTCAATAGCTTATGCAAATATTTTTTGTTTTATGCCAACGTTTCGTCAACTTTGTGGACTTCCTCAGGGCTCAAACAAATTAACTTCTTTGCATATTTGTCATTTTATAAATAGTACCTGGAGGCACCGAGCGATGCTCGGTAACTTCTTCCTTCAGTTAAAAGCTTTATTTTAATATTATTTTTAATTTAAAATTCTGATAAAAAGGTCGATTTTTATTTGAAAGCCGGTTTCAAATTAAAAAAAATACAAATATATATAATGTATTCGACCACTGTGTTATTTTTTCAGAAAAATGAGACCTGCTTATGCGAAAGATATTTTTAAATAAATTCTTGATTATTTTTTATTCTATTAAATAAATAAGGCTATTTATAAAAACAATTATAAAACGTTTATTAATAATTCTAACGTTTAGGGAGAACAACAAACCACAAACACAATACTTATTCAAGGCCTTTTAGAACAATGAAATAAGGCAACCTATTGTGTGCCTGGGTACAAAACGAAAAGGGAGACCTTTTTGAAAACCCTAAGAATGGAATTTGTCTACCTGAGAATAATTAATTTGATTACGAAAAAAACCCATCAAAAACAATTTTGTCGAAGATGAGACCGTGACAGATCGAATTGTCACCCCAAAAACCCCCTAACTCGTGAATTTCATCAAAATCGTTAGAATCGTTTTCAAAATAGAACCAAGATACAAATATATAAACAAACAAATAAATATATATACAAACAAATAAATATATATACAAACAAATAAATATACAATTTTGCTCGTTCAATAAGAGTACCTAGATTCATTCTTAACAAACACATATAGGCACAGATTGAAAATATTAGACGAAACGTTGGCATAAAATAAAAAATACTTGCACAAGCTATTGTCCTTATTTCCCTACAACAACTTATTAATTATCAAGATCTTTTTGAAAAAATGTATTTTTACTATCATTTAAGATTGTCTTATTGATAACAGGAGCATTGTTTACGAAACGTTTCAAGTTATATTTAACATATTTCCAATTTTGTTTTTTTGGTATTAAAAAATAGAATCAACATTATATTAATATCTAAATATAAAAATAAATGAAAAGATTACCCTGGCTAGCTCATCAGCTATATCCAACATGCCCTGACGAAAAAAATGTTGACATATCACTTGATTCAACAATTGAACTTTTTCAGGTCCTGAAAAAACATCTTCCCTACTTGTCGAAGCAAAATCAGCAACAAAACTCTAAAAAAATAAAAAAAAAACAAAGTTATTTTAGATATATTAATTGCAATAGCTAAGTAAAAACTATCTTATAGAGAGAGAATTTAGCGGATTAATATGAATTAAAAATACTTTTAGGAAAATAAAAGTAAGTAAGTGGATGTCAGTTATTTTAAAAGTAAAGCTCTAGTTTAAGAACTTTTTATATTGATGTTAGTAATGGTTTATAGGTCCTAATTGTAAGTTCTGTCAGAATGTCCTATCTTATTTGGTCCCTTTTATTTTTATTCTCTATTTTTCTTAAGAACCTTATTTCCATTGTGTTGATTCGGAATTTTTGTCTCTTCCCTCTTTATTCCTCTTTTTTTCCAAAAATGACCTCATTATATTGAACATATTTCTGGCTCTCCCCATTCTCTCATTAATTTCCTTGTCTATTCTCCAGTTTTCCTCTATGATTGAGCCCAGATACTTAAGGTACTTCTATCACAAATGCAAAAATTCAAGAAGTCTTTGAAACTTGGAATATAAGTCATTAAAAGCATAATAAACACTGTTAAAATTTGAAGACGATTTACCACACCAAACATTAAATGATTGCGATTAAAAATGAAATTTTTTACATATGGTAGATTGGGAAAGGGTGGGAAAATGATCAACATTTTATTTTTTTTCATTGAAGGACTTTCACCATCCTGATGAAAAACTAATATTTGTTAAAATAATATATTAGGAGTAACTTAAAATAAAAATTGAAATTATTCTTTACGAAGTTTTGATAAAAAAATAATAATAAAAAAAAAAAAAACATTTGGGCGATTATTTTTAGTGGAGGGGATAAAATATCAATGGCTTGGAAACGATCCATTCATAAAGAGAATATAGTAGAGTAAAAAGTACAGTCACATTAAAAAAAAACATAACCTAAAATTTTAACACCGTTCATATTTTTAGAGTGGTTACATAGCTAAAACTTTTTGTGCGGATTGTCGCGAAAGAACCTCGTTAAAGTATTCTAGTTGCTCTATTTGTTTTCTAGTCAGGCTTATTGTGTGGCTTTTCCTTGTTTTAGAAATTATCAAGTTTAAGATTGTATAGGAAGTTTTTTCTCCGTATCTATCATCGAGGCCAGGGACGGCGGAACCGTGGGGTCAGCTGACCCCCCTGGGAATTTGTCTACAGGGTCAAGGGGCTCATCGGACCTCCTAAAGAAATAAATTTTACCGTTACTTTACCAAAAACCACTTTGTTGCCAAATTGTTGGTTGTAAAATTAATGTTATAGTATTATCTGTTTGCCTTAACCAAACCTAAAAACTTTGCGCCGTAACGTTAGCCTAATAATTACTCATTAGGTAGGACTAGTTCAAGAACAGGCTGTCGTCTACCTGGCTATAATATTCCGCAAAATCCAATGAACACTTGATTATAGATTAATTTAGTGTCTTAAGATCATGTCCAATTTATTGAACATTAATTACCGGTTACCCTAATTTAACTTTCTGCTTAAGTGGATGATATCTTGCAGATTCGGTTATTCTTTCAAGGCGCTAAGCATGAATATGGATTTTTTCTAAAGATCCCTTCACCCGCTAAAGAGGTCCCTACCGGTAGTTTCTTAATTAATTCTTTTTTTTTTTTTATGAACAAAGTTTTTGTTTTCCTAGTTACATAAGTTTATTACTCAAATTTGCTAAGAATAATACAATATATTGCTAATTAATTTCGTTTTATTTTATTACTTTTTGAACCTAAACTCAAGCATTATAACTACAAACAAAAATTTGAACTCTTTTTTCTTTTAGTTTTCAATAAAACTACAGCTAGAATTGCTTAAAAATGGGTTAAAATGAACCAATTTTCTTCCTGGGGTATTCCATACCCCCCCCCCCCACACACACACACACACACACACCCAGACCCCCCGGTAGGCCTACATCACTTTCCCCCTGGCCTAAGATCGTTCCGCCGTGCTTGATCAAGGCCATATCATCTGTGAACATTAATTCTGTCAGCTCTGCTTGCCTCATTTGCCAATAGCCTAATGTCAGTTTCTTCATCTTCTCTTGGCTGACTTTATTGCCTCATCTAGTACCACCGAAAATAGTATTGGCTTAGTACGCAACCCTGTTTGACAAGAAATTACCCTATCAATTACTTATGCGACTTTAGAAACTGTACTATGTAATAATGTACTTCTCGAAGTTCGGCTGTAAGATTTCGTCTCTAGGGTTAAACCAAATGCTCTTAAAGCAATTTTGACACTTGGGTTCGACTCGTGAAGGGGCGATTCATTTAGATGAAATAAAAATCACATAATAGGTAGGTTTTTATACATATTTATGAAACCTATCTAATAATCTATTTTTAATGTTATTAGGTGTAGGTTTTAAGTGAAACATTATTAATAAATGAATAGTAAATATATAAAAATGTAGGGTTTCACAGGAATAAAATTAAACAGTTTTTTATTTAACCCTTGCTATTCTCTTTAAACCCTTTATATTTAATTTTGAGTCCTCTCTTGTAATGAGAGCTGCTTCGAGTTGTCTGGATGGCCGTGTTTGTTGATTATAATTAGAGACCGGATTTTTATGTAATAAAAACTGCCAAAATATGCAATAAAATATGCAGAATACGTTGAAATATGCAAATATATGCAGTAAAAATTGGCAAAATAAATTTTTTTATGAACCAAAAAATTAAAATTGAAGATAAAAAGACTATAAATTTGAAGGAGTGCTATGGAAGAAATAAAATGATAAAGTAAGCTATAGACACCAAGTATCAAATATATACTTTAATTGAGTAAAAAATTTCACAAAATTCTCATTATATTAAATATATTAAAAAATCTTTAAACTCAAAGAAATAATAGGTGCTCTTGAATAAAATCAACATAATAAATATAATAATGTTTCAAAAATGTGATCGTAAAAATACTGGGATGGGGGGGGGGGGTAGTTTTATTTAAAAGAAATTGATTGTATTGCTTTTATTTTTTTATTTTAACCATCTCTTCCTATTGACGTACAAATAATAAACTAATAAAATAATGCAAATATTTGTCCGGCTATAATCTGATCACTACACTAATTTAGACACACTTTCACACACACACACACACACGAACACTCAAAGGCCAAAACGAGCTTAAGTTAACGAAGGCCATTAAAAAAAAATAATAATAATAAAGAAATAATTAAAAAAGGATGTCAAAAATCATTAAAATTTGATTGTAATTATGAATAATTTATGTTTACAAGTATTTTTCTAAATTATCTTCAGGTTATTTATGTCTACGGTCACTTAAAATTGATTTATTTGATTAAAAGGAGCGCTCCACATTCTCACATGTAATGGAGGCAAATTGAAAGGAACTTTATATATATATAATTCTTCATTTTTACTTTACCATACAGAGTATGGCCAAGTATTGTAATCGTACATGAAAAAAGTGATTTTTTCCTTCTTTTTTTTCGAATTATCTAAAAAACGGCTGAAACTATTTTGATTAAAAAGATTGAGGGAAACCATTGCATTTCGCTCTTCAAAAAAGCCCAAAAAGTGAACATAGAAAAAATTATATTTTTCGAAATAATAATTGTTTTGTGAAAATTAAAAATCTAGGCCATTTGAGCAAACTCAACCAAACTTTGTATATATAATCAGTGGGCCCCCAGGAGTCTAAAAATGCAAAAACTAACCCCCTTCCCCTACATGATTATAAAAATTTTTATTAAATTTAATATAAGAGAGGGGCCAGGTTTTATGGTAAAGTCAAGTGGATGGCCACATCAGAACACGTCAGTTTATTATATATAATTTTTATATATTAACTATTCATTTATTAATGTTATTAAATATGTTTCGCCTTGAACCTCTAACATTATATCGATCTGAACAAGATCCCTTCTGACATGAAATAAAATATTTATCTAATAAAATCTTTAATTCTCGGGGATTAAATTTTTAAAAATAAATAATATGCCTTTTAAGAATTACCTATTTCCCGAAGAAAGCAACATTTAATAAGGATTTACAAGAATAAATATTGTCATAGCAATAATCCCCAGATAACAATTTTAAAATAGGATTGTTGAATATAATAATAAAAATGAATTACCCTATCAATTGCTTTTCCAACTTTCGACACTGTACTATGTAATTCTCGATGTTCGGCTGTAAGGCGTTGAATTGTTTCTTTCACTTTCGTTAGAGTTTGGTTCATTATTGCAATCTGCGCCGCTGTCAATTCATGATCTTCAGGAGCTGAATCAAAATCCAATTATTAAACAAGCAGAAAAACAAAAGAGCAATGAGAAAAAAGACAATCTTACTGACCTGAGTCTAATTCATTTTTTAAAGCCTCAACATTTGTTGTAATATCAGTTAGCGTTCTTTCAGCGTGTTCATTTACTCCATTAAATTTCGACAAAACTTTGTCTACCTCACGTTCAACGGCAGTACATGCATCCATTTTTTTTTAATTGAAAAAACTATATCTTAAGTTAAGGGATTAAAATAAAAAGAATGACAAAGACGCAGCAAAAACGTCCACTCACTAACACGTTAATCTTACAACTCTCTAGTCAATCGCCAATCGGAATTGAATTTTTAATTATATATGTTTCATTTCTTAGTAATATTTCGTAAATTCTTATTCAATAAAATAAGAAAAAGATAATTATTTGTCTAAGCAAATAAATTGTTATTATTAAATGTCAGACTTGATCAATAACTAAAAGTTGGAAAGTTGTGCTGCACTCTGTAGGACGATATTGGAAAAACAACTAGCGCTCAAATATAGCAGAAACCAAAATAAACGATTATACATATGTTCAATTTTCGACCCAATGATGATGGTGAGGTTTTTATCAAATTTGGTCGCCTATTTTCCACTAAGTACACGATAATTCAGCCCCTGTTTCTGGAGATGAATATGCAAAAATAACAAAGCAATACAACAACAAAGGCAGCGAATTGCGTAATTGATGTTATACAGGTGCTCGGTCATTGACTTTATTGAATCATTCTTTAGATTTATACAGCCAGGGCTGCCGAGAGCTGATGCAGCCCCTCTCTTAATAAATTCTTGATAAAATCATGCAGAGATGCAGGAAACCACCTTTTCAGAGCAGTGGCGGAACAACAAATTTTCGCCCCTCTCTTCCGAAAAATATAATTTTGGAACCTCCAGAAAACACACCAACTTATATTTATATAATAGTAACTAGCTGCAAGGCCCGCCTTCGGCGGCCCTCTTGCTAACCAGGGGGCGCGCCCCCTGTTCCCCCAACCCAAGAACCCCACCCTCACACCCCACTCCAACCCACCGCATCCCCCGAAACCCACCCAGCACCCCCGCACCATGCACCCGTGCCCCACCCCACCACCCCGCACCACCCCATTACGCCTCTGGACTCTCACCTGAACCCCACTACGCCTATGGACCCTCACCTGAACCTCCTACTCCACCCTGCACCACCACCCCGCACCCCATACCCTGTGCCCTACATTCCCGCGCACCACACCCCCGCTACGCCCCCGGACTCCACCCCCTTCACCCTCACGCTACTCCGTCTTACTCCTTCACCCCACCCTCATTCCACACCCGGACCTTCATACTACCCCCCCGCACCTATACCCTAACCCCCTCTCACCTAGTTTTTGCATTTTTAGTCTTCTAGTGACCCACAGTTTATGTATTCAAAATTTGGTTGAGTTTGCTCCAAAGGCAAGAATTTACATTTTTTCACCCTCCCCCTTTTGGGTTATTTTTTGGAGCAATTTTTTTAAACAAAAGTTGTCAGAAATCACATCCCCTACAACTTTGCTCATAATAAAATTTGCCGTAGGGTTAATAGTTTAGGAGTTATTTAATAATTTTCATTCGTGTGCCTCCCCAAACCCCCTTTTGAGGTCAAAATATCAAAACGTTATATAGCTATAAACGTAAGTTAGAAGACATCTGATGAAAATATGAAATTTCATAATAATCCCTTCAGCCTTTTTTACGTGAATCGTGAGCAACTTTTCGCGGAAACCACGGAAACAGACATACAGCCAGACAGGAATTTTGTTGAGGGTGTTTTCTTTCATAACTTGCTTGAAACGAGTGCAACCAAAATTTGGCGTGATTTGGAGCAATTTACATACAAAACCTTAATTTTATATATAGATTCAATAATAACATTTAGGGAAAAAGCGGTGTTGGTTTATAGTGAAACATATTAAACACAGGAGTTTTTAAAAGGTTATAGTGGTGTTTCACAAGTAAAATAAAAATATTAAAAATTTTTTATAATTATATTTTTGAAGTTTTATTTAATACTCTATTTATATTTCAGGCTTTTAGCCCATCATCAGGAGTTTGTGTTTACAAAAGATGATGGGCTAAAAACCCGGAATATATATAGAGTATTAAATAAAACTCCAAAAATACAATTAAAATAAATTGACACGTTCTGATGTGGCCATCCATTTGACTTTACCATACACTTCTGGTTGAGTTTGGTTCAAGGGCCTAGATTTTCAATTTTTGACCCTCCCCAGCCCCACCATTTTGGGCGGTTTGTTTTTGTATTTTTAGTGTTTTGGGGGCCCACTGATTATGTATACAAAATTTGGTTGAGTTTGCTCAAATGGCCTAGATTTTTATTTTTTGACTCCCTCCCTCCCCTAATTTTGGCGCCAGAAAAAAAATATTTTCGTTCATTTTATAGTATATTTCATTTTTAATAATACAACCTGGCCCCTAAAATTATTTATAATCATGTAGGGGGGGGTTAGTTTTTGCATTTTTATACTTCTGGTGTCCCACTGATTATGTATACAAAATTTGGTTGAGTTTGCTCAAACGGCCTAGATTTTTAATTTTTACCCCCCTCCCTTAGTTTTGTGTCGATATGCACCAAAATCTAATCAGCTCTTAATCTCAATGCACCAAATCTACATGTGAAATTTTGTTTCGATATTCACACTAGTTTTTGAGTTAGCTCGTCCACAAAAATTTGGTAACTCACAGACTATTAACAGACATTTTGACAACACAATTACAAATATAATTTTTCGATGTTCACTTATTAGAACTTTTTTTGTAGAGCGAAATGTCATGGTTTCGCTCAATTTTTTTAATCAAAATAGTTTCAGCCGTTTTTGAGATATTTCGAAAAAAAGAAGGAAAAAACCACTTTTTTCATGAACGATTACAATATTTGACCATACTCTCCCTGTATGGTAAAGTAAAAAATTAATAAAGTCGCTTAAAAACGATTCTTTTAAAAATAATCGATAAAAAACGTTTATTAGTACATGAAAGTTTTCCAGATAAATTATCTTTTTATCATTTAAGGAAAATCACTAAATATCTATAATAATATATTATAGGTAAATATTTATTTTAAAATTTACTTAATAATTCTAGTAGAGGCTACTATAATAGGCTCTCTATCTCATGAAAAGTCAATCCAATTTGTAAATAAAAAAAGTGCTATTTAATATTCTCGTGTCAAATATTTGTAGTAGGTTGATGATAAAAGTCTTCGAATTTTGAACGGCTGAAATTTGGCATTCATGTTTGTATTATGGAGGCACCTTTTGATAAGCTTAAATGCTCAGAGAACGTTACCTCACAATATAAAATTTGTGGCTATCCACATTACTTTACCCTTCTTTATCAATGACCCTGACCCCTCTAATATATTTCGATATATATGATTTCAATTCTATTATACAACAAAAAGATATGTAATTGTATTCGTAATGTAAGAAAAATGAATATTTTTACTTTTCTGAATATCTCAAAGAGTGTTTATTCTACAAATGTTGATAAAAAATAAATCAATGCGTTAGACTAAAAAAAATAAATAAAAAACACTACAATATTGCGAAAATTATATTTTATTGGATAATACGCGTATCACTCACTAGTGGGCTGTTTGAAAAAATAATTAATTGTTTTTAATAAAATAACATTCTTGCCAGGATTACTAAAATATCTTTTTACTACACGATTACAATACTTTTCTTTAATCCGTATAATCAGTAAACAGTGGCGTAAATGTACATATTTTTAGGTTTTTCGGCCTTTTTAGCCATCAGTCAATTTACGATACCATTATTAAATTTTGTCTTCTATGTAGGGATCAGATTTTTAGCCGGTTGCCCTCGAGTCGGATTCGAACCCGAGTCCGCTTGCGTAAATGTACATAAAATAAATCAAAGAGTAAACCGGTGCTGGTTCGGGGGTTTGGAGCCAGTGCCGTTCCTGGCGGGTATGCAGCGAATGCCCCGCACGCAGGCGCCCAATTTAAGGGGCGCCAAATTCAACTATTCACTACTCTTGCAAAAACGCACTTCTAATTGGAAGAAAAATCGGCATTAAAGGTATTAAAAATCAAATTATAGCAAAGCTGTAAACTTTGATTACAGGAAGAAACAGTAAACTAATATAAGAAGTAACTTCTACACTTTGCTTCTACACTGGAATTTACTAAAATAAAAAATAAAATAAAATATGTGAAGCCATCGATCACAATGAAATGATCAATGAGCTTGCATCTGCAAAAGCAAGACGTATTATGTTCTAAAACTACCTTGTTATTTGATAATTAGGTACTTAGGTATTAGACAGATCTTGCACATTTTCAAGTTAACGGATTTGTTTGCGTTGAGCGCCGTTTGAGAGTTTTAACTCAATTCACTCAGTTGAGTGAATTGAGTTATATTAGATTTTTTGTTAATTTCCGAATGGACGTGTTTTATTTATGACCTATATTGTACGTTAATAGTCTATTTTATTTGATGTCGAAAATAAATTTTTTGTCATATTTTTTCGTTGTTTTATTTCATATTACGCCCATTTTCATAACCAAACACTAAAGTGACTTTAGTCTATAAGGAAACTATTCAGTTTAAACCTCAAACTAAAAATGATTAGAAAAATGGCCTTATCATCAAAATTTAAGCATAGTATATAGGGGCGCACAAAATTATTCTTGCACGCAGGCGTTCGCCACCCCAGGAATGGCACTGTTTGGAGCTAACTCTTCGAGTTGGTAACTGTTAAGCAAAATACTGTACTTAATATATTATATTGTACTGTCTGTACCAGGGACGTAGCGTAGAGTACCATATATATTATATAGGTATATTAGTCCAAGAGCTGGTGACACATTTTTGAGTACGAATTTGACCCAACTAGAAATAATACGTAATAGTACCGTCTATGATAGTTGTACAGGGAATAGCCAGTCTGGCTGGTTTAAGCAGGTGGACCAGGTACTGCGCATGGTATGAGTGCGGTAAAAAATACATATGTGTTAAAAAATATTTTTGACCCACAATGAAATTATAAAAATTATAATTTATAGATCAATTATAAACATAATATATTCACTCCAGATCATTTGAGTGGTGGGACGTGGAACCAGACCACCCAAAGTGTATTTTTACAACATGCAAAAATAGCATGATGCTATTGGTTTGGTTCCACGTCCCACCACTCAAATGAGTCTGGAGTGAATATATTATGTTTATAATTGACTATAAATTATAATTTTTATAATTTCATTGTGGGTCAAAAATATTTTTTAACACATATGTATTTTTTACCGCACTCACACCATGCGCAGTACCTGGTCCACCTGCCTAGACCAGCCGGAGCTGGCCATTCCTTGTACAACTATCATAGACGGTACTATTACGCATTATTTCTAGTTGGGTCAAATCCGTTCTCAAAAATGTGTCACCAGCTCTTGGACTATATATAGAATTGGATTCTCGAAAACGGCTCTAACGATTTCGATGGAAATCACGGATTAGGGGTTTTCGGATCGACAAATCGACCTGTCAAGGTTTAATTTTTCTTAATTCAATAAGTTTAACAGGTGGATTTTTTTAATAAAAAATTATAATTAAATTTTTTTCAATTTCCTTTTACTAATTAATTGGTTTTTAGGACTTAATGATGAATTGATATGCAAAGGAGGCCATAGATGATGAAATTCACAAATTCCGAAATAAAAGGAATTTATTAGATCCTCATTTTCAACATTTTAAAAAATCTGTTGATTCGGAGGAACGTCCCTCATTCTTCTTCAGAGCTTAAAAGGATCAGCGAAGGAACGTCCGTGTATATTATTATCTTTCTTATATTATTAAATGAGCAATTCTTGAATATTTACTTTATCCAATGCGAAGCATGGGGAAAGTATTGTAATCGGTCTGGCGGCAAGCGCGACTTCAAAGGGTCCTCAGGTAGAGACTACGGAACCCATGGACTCAATTAAAGTCACAAATTGTAGTATTCAATTAGGTTGAATTTTAGCACGTGACGGTTTTGCCAAAAATTACATGGGGTCTCGTCGAGAGGCCAAAAAGTGCCATTTTTTCATTTAGTGCGTGCGGATGGATGTATGGATGGATGGATGGATGTTATCGTTTTTTTTGGCCCACGATTTTTTCCACACCGTTACACCGATTGAAATGAAATTGAAAACCTACCATTAGTTTAACAAAATGAAGCGCTGATTAGTTTTTGGTACATATCGGCCCACAAACATTAGTACTTTATTTCAGTACTTTTTAGTTTTTTCTAAATATCTTGAAAATGACTTTGACCAATTTTGATGAAATTTAATATCCTAATTAAGTACCTTGGGGACCACCAAAAAGGTTAAATAAAGTTTTTAGTAAAATTATATTTTAAAGTACTTTACTCTAGAGTAAGATAGTACTTTTTTAATTTTTTAAATTCTTTAAAATTTATTCATTTGAACGTTTTAATATAGCTCATTTAGCCTTGCTTAAGTAAGAATCGATAGGCTTGTCTCTGTGAAATGCTAAAAATTTGGGAGGAATTTTTATAAGTAACCATAGCAACTGCGTTGTTTTCTTATCCGTTACCTTTGCTGATGACATAGAGAAATCGACTTTAAACCAAAAATAGCGATTGATTCTCATCTAGTGCTTGAGGAATAATCATTCTATATTGGATTTTTGACGTTTCGGTTTTTATTGGTAACCATTGCTGAAGACATAGAGAAATCGACTTTAAACCAAAAATAGCGATTGATTCTCATCTATTACTTGAGGAATAATAATTCTACATTAGATTTTTGACGTTTCGGTTTTTATTGGTAACCATTGCTGAAGACATAGAGAAATCGACTTTAAACCAAAAATAGCGATTGATTCTCATCTAGCACTTGAGGAATAACCATTCTATATTGGATTTTTGACGTTTCGGTTTTTATTGGTAACTATTGCTGAAGACATAGAGGAATCGACTTAAAATCAAGAATAGCGATTGATTCTCATCTATTACTTGAGGAATAATAATTCTACATTAGGTTGCCATTAATAGTCAAAACATCAAAAATGGAATGCAATAAGGTTATTCCTCTAGTATTAGATAAGAATCAATCGTTATTTTTGATTTTAAGTCGATTCCTCCATGTCTTCTAGCAATGGTTACCAATAAAAACCGAAGCGTCAAAAATCTAATGTAGAATTATTATTCCTCAAGTAATAGATGAGAATCAATTGCTATTTTTGATTATAAGTCGATTCCTCCATGTCTTCAGCAATGGTTACCAATTAAAACCGAAACGTCAAAAATCCAATATAAAATGCTTATTCCTCGACTATTAAATGAGAATCGATCATTATTTTTGAATTAAAGTCAACATGAACTGCAAATTGCAAGTGATATCTGATTAATAATAAAGTGTAAGGGCTGGCAGCCCTTAACGAATATATTTAGTAAAAGGATGTGAGGGTTGACAGCCCTTAACAAATATATTTAGTATAAATATAACAATAAGACTAAGTTTGTTTGAATGAGTAATAGACTGGAGAAACTGCTTAGGTAGCAGGCAGACAGCCAGGCACCGGGCAGTTCTAAGCGAGCTAAATAAAAGGATCGGAGAGAAGGAGTGGGACAGAGAGAGAAGATACTTGTGTGTTGGTATGGGTGTGAGAGGCCGGCTCGCCTAGAGAAGGCAGAGGCGAGGGGAGTCGTTCAGGGGACTGCACAGCAAGTGGTTGGCGATGTGATAAGGACCGGCAGGCCGCCTTGCGGGCGGTAGCCGATGTCTCGGGGACATGGCCGCCTCGCGGGCTGTGTGAGCCTGCGGGCTGTCTGTGAAGAGCGACGTGGCCGCCCCGCGGGCTGTGTGAGCCTGCGGGCTGTCTGTGAAGATCGACGTGGCCGCCCCGCGAGCTGTGTGAGCCTGCGGGCTGTCTGAGAAGAGCGACGTGGCCGCCCCGCGGGCTAAGTGAGGCCGTGGACCATGTGTGAAGATCGACGTGGACAGTGCTGGCGGAGAGCAGGAGGGCTGCCCTGCCAGCTGTGTGAGGGAACGGCGTCTGTGAAGGGCGACGAGGCGCTCTGCGAGCTTGAGCCGCTAGTGTGCTGGGCAGCAGCCCTACTTGCGTGGACAGCCAGTGACCGGGGAAGGCAGAGCGACGTGGCCGCCCCGCGAGCGGTGTGACATGCGGCAAGAAGGACAGGGCGTGAGTAGTTTCGGCCGAAACGTTAACTAAGAAATCTGATCAGATAATATTAATATTGTGTATTATTATAATTTAATTGATTTTCATATTATTACTACTTTATTCGAATTGTAACCCATCCAATTAATTTGTTGCATATTATTGTCATTTGAATCGTAATCTATCAACGTAAATTGATTTCCTTCCTTCTGTACTAAGTTAACAATTATTAAATTTAAATAGTAGGTTAAAATTAATAGTGTGTATTATTTATCCCCAGCAAAGACCCCTTTTCAGGTCACACAGGAGTCCAGCCTTACAAAAGGAATAAACATATTAATATTTCAAATGAATTTGGATAAAGTTTAGCAACGATCCGTTTCAGTTTATTATATTATATATATAGAATCGGTTTCTCGAAAACAGCTCTAACGATTTTGCTAAAAATTGATGTACTTATCAAGTCTCATGAGTTATTAGTCGTGTATAAATTTTAATCCGATTGAAATAAAGGAAGGGGCTGTAAATTAGTCATGTCGTAAAATAAATATTTTAATCCTTCAAATCTCGTCTTCGGTAAGTCGCAGAGTCTTGAAATTTGAAACTTAAGCTATCTAAATGCTACAAGAAGTAACACAAGATTTTGGCTAAAATTGAAGAACCGGAAGTTGATGTTTACGTACGTAAGAATGTACCCCCTGCATTTCGCAACCATAAATCTCAGAGCTACGAAATTCGAAACTTAAGCTCGATATAGGCTAGAAGAGGTACAGCAAGTTTTTGCTTGAAATCGGAACACCGGAAGTTGATATTTACATGAAAAAATTTTCGTTTTTTTTTCTCATAAACGGCACTAACGATTTTTTTTTTGAATTGATATATTTATCAAGTGTCATGAGTTATTAGTCGTGTATAGATTTTAATCCGATTGAAATAAAGGAAAATATCGCTTTTAACCGAGGGGTGAACCGCGACCTAAAATCGTGTACACCTACTTCCACTTTCATTTCCAAGTAGAAGACAATCGATTATCTAATGAATCTCAAAGTAATTCCAAAGACGGTGTACACTTAATTCCAATCGCGGTTCACCCCTCGCTTTTAGCTAAAGCAAAAAAATTATCGACCAACGCTTGGATCGCCAGGTGATATTTATATAGGTTAAATGTTAAAAAATTAATTTATTGGAAAAAGAAATTATGTAATCATACATATGTATAAGTATATAAAATGACGTAGTCAGGCAAACACTGATAAAAGGTTAGAATAAGTATGTTAATGTAAATAACTTAACTCTAATAGATAAAAAACTTTTCATCTACGTTTTAGAAGAGAGGGGGCGTTCTACATATAAGTATACTCTCTGCATATAAATAGCTAGATAAATATAAAACTTGATAAAGATTCCATTTGATTGAATCGAATAAAAATCTTGAATCTAACCATTTCATAAAATGTCTGTGCCAAATATTAAATTAAATAATGGTTTTTTGATTCCAAATATTGGAATTGGAACTTGGCAGGATATATTATAGTTATTATTTTTATTTATATATATATATAAATTTTTTGAGGATACAATTCTCTTTTAAATAGGTGTTAGTTTTTTTTTCTCTTTTTTAACAAAAAAACACATTTTTATCTTTCATTTTTCTTTATTCTATTGTCACCCAGGAACGTTTCGACATTTACAAATATGTCATCTTCAGCATTGGAACAATCTTAAGATGGGAAAAATTCCCTTACATCGAAATTGTCACAATATATACCATTATTCTGGCCAACAATTATTTTTACATTAACATTCAAATTCAATGACTCTTTCATCTATTTAAAAGAGAATTGTATCCTCAAAAAATGTATATAAATAAAAAATTATCAGAATTAATCAAAAAATTATTATTTTGATTATTTATGTCCATCGATTAAATTAATAAGTTGTTGTAGGAAATAAGGTCAATAGCTTATGCAAATATTTTTTATTTTATGTCAACGTTTCGTCATCTTTGTGGACTTCCTCAGGGCTCAAACAAATTAACTTTGCATATTTATAAAATGACAAATATGCAAAGTTAATTTGTTTGAACCCTGAGGAAGTCCACAAAGTTGACGAAACGTTGGCATAAAATAAAAAATATTTGCATAAGCTATTGTCCTTATTTTCCTACAACATCTTATTATTATTTTTATGTTTTGTTTGAATTCATATATTATTTTTAAATAAATAATTTATTCTTTTTTTCAGGCTAGAGAAGGAGAAGTCAAACAAGCAGTCAGGGATGCAATTGATCTAGGATATCGTCATATTGATACAGCTTTTCTTTATTCAAATGAAAAAGAAATTGGAGAAGCCATTAAAGAAAAAATTGCTGAAGGTGTTGTCAAACGAGAAGACCTTTTTATTACCACCAAGGTTAATATCTCTTCTAAATATAACATAATTTTTATAGGATTAAATTATAATATACCAATATAAAAAATTGACATTAATTAATTAATTAAATATTGATTTATTTGTATATTATCATTTCTTGGTAATCCGGACAATAAAAATACTCTGTCTACTTTGACATTATTTCGAATCTTTATGCCACTTCATATTGTCTTTTAGAATCAATACCATTGTATGTAAATTTTATTGATGTTATAAAAGCAATAGATAATTGAAATTAGTAAAAAAAATTATTGGTTCTAATAAGATTGGAGTAATTTTTGGAGACGGACTGATAAGTGAAGTTGAGTGGATATTGATGAGGCAGTCCAAAAAAAAGAAGATAATTTATACTATCTTTTTCTATCTTTTTATTTTTATTCAAAAACCGATGTTTCGGAAGCTATTCCCTCCTTCTTCAGGGTCTGTAAGTTAATTAATTAAAATGGGATTTGGCCATCATTACAAACAAGATCACAAAATTTTTTCTTTTTATAAATACAATTAATATATAATTACCTATATACCTACAATTTTTTTTTTCTTCAAAAATATTCTATTTTGAAAAGTCAGTGAAGGAAATCCAATGCGACATTCCCCTCTGTCTCCTTTTTCAGTGGCAGTAACAATAATATACTTATTGTATTTCATTCTCAGCAGAATTATAATGTATAGTAATGATTTGGGAATTTTCATATAAATTTATATAATGGTTCTTATTAATTATTCTAGAACAATACTAAATGGAGTGTCAATAAAGATAAGAAATGTTTCACACTTGAAATAAATATTATAAAGAAAATCAATGAGGTTGTTCTCTGCTTGATCCTTAATATTATATTATATATTATACTAGCTGCGACACTCGCCTTCGGCGGGCCTCTTGCTAACCAGTTAGGTAGAAGACAACTGCGTTGTTATCGCATCCGTTACCTTTGCTGAAGATCTGGAGGAATCGAAAAATATACAAAAAGATACGAAGCCTTTTGTGTTTTAGACCACAAAATAAAAAATCCCCCATTTTTTAGTCCAGGGATCAAATTTCAAAAAAATAAACCTTGTCGAGATTAAGCATTAATAAACCTCAGTACCAAATATCGATGCTAAAACTTAAAAACTCGAGGAGATAGAGCACTTTAAAAATTTCAAAATTTACCCCAAAATGACAATATATCTCCCTTTCGGGGATAAATAGAGCAAAATACTCAAATAGTATGTTTTTTTGTATTTCAATGCTTCACCTTTCTAAACTAAACCCATATCGATATCTTTTCTGGTTTAAGAGATCTTGAAAAAATTGTGAAAACATATTTTGGAGCCCTTTCCCCCTTTAATCTTGAAAAACTGTGAAAACACATTTTGGGCCCTTTCCCCCTTTAGGGTTCGAATTTCAAAAAATCCCTTCTTAGCACACCCATAAATCGTTGAAAGAATATACACTCCACATTTCATCTTTCTAAATTAAGCGGTTTAGGCTGTGCGTTGATGGATGAAACATCTCCTCTTGTTATGTGACGAACTTATTACAACAAAACAAATCTACCTACATCCTATCTGTTATTTGAACTCATGAGAAATAACAGACAAAATATTTCTTAGACTGAAGATGAAATTCAAACCTTAGAAACTATAGTCCCTAACAAATAGATTATATATTTGGTATACATATTCGTTATATATATGTATAATATGTTTATTTGCATCAAGCAGAAGACAACATCATTGATTTCTCTTTATAAATCAACAACTCTGCTACTCTTAGCAAAACAAAATCTTTTCAAAAGAATTATTGCTTATAAGCTTGATATGTATTTCGAGCGACAAAGCCATCTTCAATCTCGCTGCCCGAAATTATTTATGGAGTCTTTCTCATAAGCAATATTTCTTTTTTCTGTAAAACCTATCTATAATAGTCTAATTTTAATTTTGTTAAATATTTATTAGATATTTGCAACGAAATTTTCTCTGGAGAGAGACGGACTGGTAGAACTTTTAATTGAAAGTAATAGAAGGCAGCCCAGGGGTAGTGAGGAAAGAAAAAATTAACACATATCAAATAAGGTGTAATTTATTGGAATCCTTCCTCCTTTCCCTTCAAACCGACGTTTCGGAGGATTCTTCCCTCCTTCTTCAGGGTTTCAAGGGGTCAATGAAGGGAACAAATCCAATAAATCCAATAAATTACACCTTATTTGATATGTGTTAATTTTTTCTTTCCTCACTACCCCTGGGCTGCCTTCCATTGCTTTCAATTAATTTATTAGATATTTTTCCTTCGAGACGGATTGATCGATATAAAACTGAAGATTGATTGGAAGGCAAGTCCAGGGATAAATAAAATGATGATTACCAATAAAAGCATATTTAGTGGAAATTTTTCTTTTTCAACTTTTGAACCGACGTTTTGGAGGATCCTTCCCTCTTTCTTAAAAGCAAATGGTCAATGAAGGATGCAAGTAATAATTAAGAAGGAAAAGTATTACATGCATTCATTGACCATTTGCTTTTAAGAAAGAGGGAAGATCCTCCAAAACGTCGGTTCAAAAGTTGAAAAAGAAAACTTTCCAATAAATATTCTCTTGTTGGGAATCATTTTATTTATTCCTGAACTGCCTTCCTCACTTTTATTAAATATTATTCATCTCGAACTAAGACCTGAAGAAAAATAAGTAATATTGGCATATTAGAAATTACAATATTGTTATATAAATTTTTATAATTTTTTTAATTAATATAACAAAGAATAATTGCTATATCAATGAGAATTGTTTTGACCGCGCTTATTTGAAAAATATATTTATTGTTATAGTGTCAAATTTTTCTAAGAACATATTGAAATTAATTCTTTTTGATTCCTGTGAAAATTTGATTTCGCCTCATTATTATAATGAAACTATTAAGATAAGATAAATTGTTCAATTTTGTGAAGCAAAAGAATTTCGGCTAAAATCACTGTAATGTATTCTCCGAAATCGCAAACACACACGCCTAGTTCAGACCCTTTTTGGTTTGTTATCATCAACCCAGACAACAAAAAATGATTCCCTCATTCGAAGATTAACTATCTACCCTTAATAACCCATGATCCAAAGATAACATATATTAAAAAAAAACCGTTAAGTTTATAATATAAATGAGACGTTCAATTCTAGAGTGGATTAAGTTAAAAAATCGTGTTTTGAGATAAATGTCGTTAAAGTTCAGGGCAAATTAGATAAGCTTCGTTCTTATTACAAGTTATACCATGAACATCTAGTTTTCTATTTCTTATTTTAATGTTGAAAGACTAGTTAAAATATTATATTATAATCTAAGAATTTAACAAGTAAAAAAACATTTTTATTTAATTAAAACCAAGAATAATATTCACATTAATTATTTTTGTTTATAATTGATTCATATATCAAGTATTCAAAGGTATAAGACCTGGTTTAAACTCCTAATATAACAACTTAGTGTTAACACGTCTACGTGTGCCGGCATGCAAAAATAGTTTAAAAAAATGATACATTTACAAATTAGCCACCAAGGGTTCCTCTTAGTCAGTAATTTCCTCATTTAGCCTGGTTTTCGACTTAATTTTTTAGGTAGAATGGAAATATGCAGGGCCTGAGTAAGGGTGAAGGTGATCAATCAATTTTTAAATTTTGGATTTGATCCACTCTGGCTGTGAGCTACCAACATCTACACATATTATATGTAAAACTTTCATACATATCAAGCTTTTTCTATTTGAAGAAATATTTTATTTATATAGAAATTATTGAATAGGCTTGTTAGATAATATATCTTGTCTAAGATAACAACTACAAATTAACATGCTTTTAGAGCGCTCTATTGTCTAAAGTCTTAAGCAGGATAAAATAAAAAAGACCGTTTTATTACTATGGTTATCCAGTAAAAATTGAACATAATATAAATGGCTAAATCTACAAAACTTTTAACATTACTACACATCGCAGTACTTTTAAATAATAATTGTTCCCGTTATACTATGCTACTCAAATGTAATGTTGTAAATTGTATGGTCATTATCAATCACTAAAACTAAACAAAATTTTCTCGATAGAATCACGATATTCAACTTGTATTCTTCACTAAACTATTCTTAAATGAAGTTATAGAAAAATAGTGATTAATTTCCTAATAATTCTAGCTTTAAGATTTGATTTTTTTATCTATAAATTTAACAGTTTGTATGCTGTGCATACGGGATCTACTATCAAAAGATCCTGAAATAAATTGACACGTTCTGATGTAGCCATCCACTTGACTTTACCATACACTTTTGGTTGAGTTTGGTACAAGGGCCTAGATTTTCACCCCCCCCCATTTTGGGCGGTTAGTTTTTGCATTTTTAGTCTTCTGGTAGCTCACTGATTATATATACAAAATTTGGTTGAGGTTGGTTCAAGGGCCTAGATTTTCATTTTTTGACCCCCCCCCCCATTTTGGGCAGTTATTTTTGCATTTTTAGTGTTCTGGGGGCCCACTGATTATGTATACAAAATTTGATTGAGTTTGCTCAAAGGGCCTAGATTTTTATTTTTTGACCCCTCCCCCCTAATTTTGGAGCCAGAAAAAATATTTTCGTTATTATAGGTTCATTTTATAGTATATTTTATTTTTCTTGTTTTTTTTTAGTTTGAAAATATTATAATTTTAAATTTTAATCCCCCTCCCCCCACTTAATTTTGGGTCGATATGCACCAAAATCTAATCAGCTCTCAATCTCACTGCACCAAAACTACGTGTGAAATTTGGTTTTGATATTCACACTAGTTTTTGAGCTAGCTCCTCCACAAAAATTTAGTAACGCACAGACTAACAGAAAAACAGAATAACAGACATTTTGACAAAACAATTATTATCTCGAAAAATATAATTTTTTTGACGTTCAATTATTAGGGCTTTTTTGTAGACCGAAATGCCATGGTTTCGCTCAATTTTTTTAATCAATGTAGTTTCAGCCGTTTTTGAGATTTTTCGAAAAAAAGAAGCAAAAAAAACCACTTCTTTCATGCACGATTACAATTCTTGACCATACCCTTTATGGTAAAGTAAAGATTGCGGACGAACTATTAAATTAATTTTTTTTTGCTGTATAGGAATCTTGAAAATACACTCTCTCAAGTAAAAATGCTTTAAGTTTACTTAGTAATATTTCATATCATATTATCAATGCTAACTAACTAGCTCGATTTGAAGGGCTCTGCTAGGTATTAAATTAGTGCCCCTATATTTTTTTAATCAATATTAATAAGACAAGTAGTGTATTGTGTTTTTTAGTAAGATCTTAATTTATTTATTAATATCATTCAGTACTTTTTATCATTTTTACTAGGGTTTTTTTATTTTGGGGACTTGTTCAGGTACCTGTCCGGGTGCATCTGTTTAACCTACCTATTTAATATATGTAGTCATAAAAATAAATAACATTTATTTTTCTAATTGATAATTAAAAAAATTAAATTATTCATTGCAATTTAAATGATTTTTTCAGCTATGGAATACAGATCACCAGCCTCACTTAGTGGTTGACTCTTGTCGCAAATCATTAAAAAATTTAGGCCTTGATTATGTGGATTTATATTTGATTCATTGGCCTGTTGCATTTAAGGTAAATTAAATAAGAACATTAAAAAAAATACACTATAATTTTTATTACTTACATAAAAATTATATATTTGTAAAAAATATATATTTATATATATATTATAATTAATAAATTTATTGTATTCTCCAAAAAACGTATAAATTAATATTTTATTATTTTACACAGCGAGGTGGTGATTTATTTCCCAAAGATGCTAACGGGAAATTTATTACGGAAGAAACAAACAATAAAGAAGTTTATAAGCAAATGGAAGAATGTGTAAAATTAAAACTTACAAGATCAATCGGTTTAAGTAATTTTAATTCCGAACAAATAGAGGACATTTTATCCATTGCTACTATTAAACCTGTCTGTAATCAGGTAAGTCTTTCTTCTTATTATTATCAGTAGCTGGAGCCACCGAGCGATGCTCGGTAACTTTTTGCTTCAGTTAAAGCTATATATTGATATTATTTTTAATTTAAAATTCTGATAAAAATACAAATATATATAGTAAATGCCCCCTCCCCGAAACCCCGCACTTCGCCTCCACAATTTTTGTTCTTTTAATAAGAGTAGATTTATACATTTTGATAAATAATTATCTCAAAGAAATTTATTGTTCATTATTTATCTGAAGATTTTTGAAATTAAAAAATCCGTCCACCATCAAGCCATCGGATGAAGGAATTACTGAATCTCTCTATTTATCAATAAATTTTTTGTTCAAGACCGTAGCCAGAAAACATTTGTGGGTTAAAAATTGTATTATTTACTGTCTTATTTTGAGATCTGTTTTTAAATGATTTTATATAGGAAAAATGCAGTTTATGTATTTATTATTAGATATTATCAGTTAATTATTTAATTTTTTAAATAGGATATTCCAAGGGTGTAGCCTGAAAAAATTTTGGGGAGGGTGGGTCGGGATAGATTCCTAGGAGAGAGACATGACCTCCCAGATGCCCAGATTGTTTTTGTTTTTCTTATCATAGTATTTTTTTTTATTAAATTTTTATTGAGCTTTTATTTATATCATGTTCGATTTTTACTTCAACATTAACCCCCTCCCCCCCCTGGATACAGCCTTGGGATATTTGTAGTATCGCGTTTCTCTCATCTTAATTGAGATTTGTACAAAATAAAAAAAATCTATTTTTATTATCAAGAAATAGAAATTTTTTGTAAATAAAATAAAAATTTATCTAAATATACCCTAAAAGTTTATTCCTCCATTCACGTGAGCAATTTCTAAGTGTCTTGCATTTAAAATAACTTCTTTTGATTATTTTTTATCTCCCTCATGTTGAAAAGCACATACCCCATGATTAAAGAAAGTTTATTTTATTTTATTTTTTTAATGCAATCTATTTAAGGGCTTATAGCCTTCATACTTAAGAAAAATTTATTAAATTAAAAAAAAACACTATCAAAATATTTACATTAATTTATTTATTTTTGATAAATATAATGTATACAAATATTATTTTAAGTTTTATAAATATCACTGTTAATTTGAAACTCAAGTCTTAGGTAAATATCATTATTATCATTAATAAAAATAAAATATCAATATGATAAAGTATCTTACAATTAGATCAACGATCCATAAAATTGTATTTTTTAAAACATTTTTTATTATCTCAAATTTCTAATCATTAGCAACATGAACATCCTTAAGCAAATATATTATGTTTCATTCAATAAATGAAATAATAAACAACTCATAAATTTACTCTATATTAATTATAATTCAATATTAATAATATTTTCCACTTAGTATTGTTATTTTATATTAATTATGACTATTTTATAGAAATAAATTTTATAATTATTCAGTTTTCTATTTAAAGTATTAATTTATAATTTTTAAAGATTTAATTGAAAATTATGATTAGGCTTTTATCCCTCACCCTAGTATAGTAGTAGTATTATCTTGTTGTAACTCTATCGAAATTATTTTCGTGTAGAACATGAGAGGGCTTCCCAGACTTTGGTCCGAGACTCCTATAGTGGGCTTGTGTGTCCTTCAAAAAAGATAGAAATAGTAGCTAGCCTTGAATTATTAAAAACGCTTAAGAATTTTTAACTTAATTACTTAATACTATCTGAAATATACAATTAATTAAATAATTGTATTTTAAAATATAAATATACCTACTGGTAATAAAATAAGCTAAAAAATGATAAATTTGCTTTCTTTTTTTTAATGATATTGATGTGAGAAGGAGATACACCAAAAAGGTGCATCTCCTAAAGGCCTGGGTTGGCCCCTCCAACGTGAAAAGAAAAAGAAGAGGGGATTTTATGGCCTGGGTAAGAGTTGAAGGTATCTGTTGATGCGGGTCTTAAATAGCTGAAGGTTATAAGTCGCGTGGAAGACGGTGGCTGGAAGGATGTAGAATGAGTGAGAAGGTGTAAATCATTTAATAGAATAGAAAGAAAGAAGCCGGAATCACAAGTCAAATATCAGAAAGTTAGATAAAATCCAATATTCGAAGGGAACAAGAGTAAGGTGGGCCGCAGAACTCCTCTGACTTATAAAAGTGGTCCCCACTTTAAAAAAGTTTGGAAAACTAGCTTAGAAGATGGCTGATTTAAGCTAGTATATTGGCAATAAATATTAGAGAAGATGGAGTTAAAAAGATGGAACTTCCAGAATCTCTGTTTAGAAAGAAAAATCAATTTTAATAATCACCATAAAAATTGCATGGCTCTTATAATGTCTTATTACAAAACAGTCCTTAAACGTTTCTGGACTATAACTTCTTGACCTTTATCTTGCTTAACTGCCCGAATCTAAGGAATCTTGTTAAACATGTTAGAGGGTGTAATTCTGTATTACAGAACTCATGACAATATCATGTTTGCCCTATTAATAAAAGTGGATCATGCTGGCTGCTGTTGGCATATTATAGTCGACCCAATCCCATTCGTAATACACTTGCACTGGAATTGATTTGCAAAGTCTAAAATGGATACTGGAAATGCGAGACATTATCTCCATCGGAAAACCAAAATATACAAATATTAATTATAAAAAATTTGAATCTCATCATCCTATCATATTTTATCTGAAAAAATAATATAACTTATCTTATTTCTAGGTGGAGTGTAACGTTTATTTGAATCAAAAGAAATTGATAGAATTTTGCAAACAACATGATATCGTTGTAGTGTCTTATTGTCCACTAGGTCAACCAAACCCGAATTCAGAAAATTCTATTTTGAATGATCCAAAGCTTAAAGAAGTAGCTGCTAAAAAGAATAAAAGTGTAGCTCAAGTTATACTTCGATATTTGGTAAGTATTTATTTTATTTTAACATTTCTTAATAAATATTGTATTAAAAATTTTAGTATAGATTTAAAATCTTTTATATATTATATATTAGTTGCTCTCATCAGCCGACATTTTTCATCAAACCAATGAGGATTACAATTTATACCCTACGCCTAAATTATGTGCTATATTTTCCTAAAAAAAATATTTTTTATTACTCTTTCTTTTTTTAATTCTATTTTAATTACTATTTTTAATTTTAAATATATATATATATATATATATATATAATTTACTATAGGCTCATCTGCCTGATTCTTTGGGAATCGAAACAGACAGCTGCAGAGTTCAAAACTTTTATAATCAGTGTCACTTGAACCCTGATTTTGGTGTATGCAACTGGGACCCGATTCGTTTGTGATACTGAATCAAGAGTTGAAAGAAGATAGACCCAGCCGGGTACGATCCGACATCCTCTGCGTTAAGCCCGCAGATGTCTTTTCCATTTAAACCCGGCTGGGTCCATCTTTTTCAACTCTTGGTTCAGTATCAAAATGAATCAGGTCCCAATTGCACCATAGCACTGACCGGTTTTAACTCGCAGTTCATCTAACGCCAATATATATAAACTGCTAAGAAATACATTCCTTCGTGAAAAAACTAATTTCGTTAATTATCCAATTTTATTTTTCCTTTTGTGATATAATGGGAGAATATTGTAGATTTTGATTTTTTCTATTTAGCTATCCATAAATACTACTTGTTTAATTTTGTTTTAAATTTTGACTTTCTCCTTTCCCCTTTTTTGGTATTATTAAGAAAAAATATTTATAATTAGATATGTTTCAAAATTGGGAATTTAAAATTTTTCCTCCTAGATGTAACCCAAATTGAAATTTGTATGTCTAATTTTAAGCTTGCGGGTCCACTGAAAAGAATCATCAATATTTTAATTACAAAAGTTACTTCCTAGCTTCTGTCATATAGACGTTAAAATAATCAAAATTTTAAAAATACTAGACTTATTTTAATTTACAATTTAGCCTTTATTAAGATATTTACTAAAAATCAAACTATTTTCATTATTTTTAAATTCTAAATTTGTAGGAATGTGAACAATGGTTTCAAAAACAAATTGTAATCTTTGTTGACCGTTTCGTTGTTTAATTACAACTTCCTTAGCAACTTAGATTGTGTTTATAATTACTTACATTTTTAACCGACTTCAAAAAGGAGGAGGTTCTCAATTCGACTGAATTTTTTTGTGTCTATGTTACCTAATATCTTCGCCAATTGTGAACCGATTTTGATGATTTTTTTTCTATTGGGTTCAGTATAGTTTCCAATTGGTCCCGTCTTTTTTTTCATTGGAATTAGACCTTTTTTGTTATGTTTGTTCAGGCATAACTTCTTTGTTTATGAACCGATTTTAATGATTCTTTCTGGGTTTGGATCAGTATAGCTCCAAGATAGTCAAGATACCTAACTATTTATTTATTTATTTTTATGTATGTTCAGCGAGAACTTTTTGCCACGTTGACCGATTTCGACGATTCTTTTTTTTATTGGAAAGGGGGTACCTTAGGGGTGGTCCCATATTAATTTGGTCAAGTTCTGATGATATGATCAATGACGAAATAACATAAATCTCCAATTCTTATGAGAAAATAATCGAAATTATAATAAATAAAATCTTTTATAAAAAAAATCATAAAACATTCATTTAAAACCCGCAAACGTTTCGAGAGAATTGCTATATTTATGAATTGAATTTTATTATCATTTTCTGATTCATTCGCCCGACGCTTTCTCTTACGAGATGCATGCAAGGTATTATATTAAGTCACTATTAATAACATCACTAATAAAAAGAGAAAAATAAAAATAATTTTTATAAAAAAAAAATAAAACCGACTTCAAAAAAATTAAATGCAACAAATAAAATAATAAGAAATCAAAAATCAAATAAAAATGGATTAAAAGGTATAAAATAATTATCTAATTTAGTTACAACTAAACGACGAAATATTAACATGAAATCAATTTTTGAAGTCGGTGACAAACAAACTATATAAGCGAGCTTACCCGCTCAACGTACTAAGTAAGATCCGTCGAGTTATATTCATAAAATGCATATGTTTAGCACCGACTTCAAAAAGTGATTTCATGTTAATATTTCGCCGTTTAGTTGTAACTAAATTAGATAATTATTTTATACCTTTTAGTCCATTTTATTTGATTTTTGAGTTCTTATTATTTTATTTGTTGCATTTAATTTTTTGAAGTCGGTTTTATTTTTTTTTTAATCAGCTTTCAGGTCATAAATTAAAATTCGGCCTTTTCCTTCCTTCCTCTTAAAAAGAACAAATTTAAATTTATTCTCTAATATCAATGACCTTAAAACAGAAAAAATCTAAGTTGTTGAGGAAGTTGTAATTATAAACAAATAAACGTTCATTGAAGATTAAAATTTGTTTTTTGAAACCAGTGTCCACATCCCTACGTATTTAAAAACAAAAATCATGGAAACGAATCCTCCTATTTTCATTATGGTGTTTTTTCAGGTCCAAGTCGGAACAATTCCAATTCCAAAATCTGTAAATAAAAATCGCTTAAAGGAAAATTTATCTATCTTTGATTTTGAACTTTCATCTAAAGACATTGAATATTTGGATACTTTCAATATCAATGCACGAGTATGCCCATTCAAAGAGTAAGAATTTATTAATATAATATAATATTAAATAAACCAACGATCTTGCTTTTTGTATAAAATATTTATTTATAATAATTTTTTTTTTCAGAGCATCTCATGATAAAAATTATCCTTTCTCTATTGAGTTTTAAATATTTTAAAATAAATATTTGATAAACTAAATACAATACCATAATTTTTCAATCGCAATATAATATACATAGGATATAGTTTATTTGAAAATTAATTTTAAAATAAATATGTAATTTCCTGAAAACTTCACCCTACATATTAGAATAGTGAATATATTTTGACTAGCTTCTCTTTGTACTGTTCCTGCTGTCTTGTATGTATAATTATTTACTATAAGGCTGTATAATATATAAGGCTTTTTAAAAGTATATTTGGGTTTCTATTAAAGTTAAATGGTCACAACTCCAAAAGTATCTCCCTTAGGCCTTCCCAATCAATTCCAAAGGGATGTATCTAACACGACTGGAATTGGGAAGGCTGTAAATTGGTCAAAAGAATACAATGTCTCTAGATGGTCATCTCAGAACAAACCTCAACATAAGTTTCTTAACTTCAGTGATCCTTTAAAAACCGGTGCCTTGAACATGTGAAAACCGTTTGCTATAGGGCATATAATAACAATATTATGTAGATTCGTCTTGTGAATGCATTTCTTCCAATTCTTCCAATAAAAGCACGATTACATGATGATTCATTATAATAAAGTATATATAATTCACTTTTAAGCCTAATGATAAATGTAATATGAATATAAATTTTGATATATATATAAAATAATCTACAAGGGGATAACTAAAAGTTTTTACTAGTAGTTTTTCTTTATCTCCTTATGTTAAATAGAGGGGTCTATGAAACCCAATATATGAATTGATAAATAAAACGTCCATCTATCTATTTTTATAATTTTAATAATGAACATTTTTTAAAAAATAAGTAGGTAAATTTTGAAATTTTCGAAAATATCTGGTGGTTAAACCTCTAGATAGTTTTCTCTGGCAGCATCCATACTTTATATATACTTGTTTTAATTTGAAATGAATATATATTTATATGTCTTGAGCATATTTTATGTATGTTATATTGTTTTAATAAATACAAAATAATTGTTATTTTTTATTTTATTTATTCTGAATCCTTTAAATTTTTTTATTTCACATTGACAGCATTGGAGAGGATGAATTAGGGTTAATTTAAATATTTGGGGTTCCAAATAGCTAGGTCAATTCAGTACAATGTAAAAACAATTGTTCCAGACGTTTAATTCATCGGATTTAATTTAAAATTTTTTTTCTAATTTAATGAAATTGTATAAAAATTCATTTTAATAATATAATTAATTATTACCTATAGTAACTATTTTAATAAAAGACCCCCAGTTTGCGTCTAAGCTTAGATGAGGCTTTAATGGTGGACATGTCAATCTATGATAAATATATGGTAGACTTATGAAGAAATTTGGAGATAAATAAAAATTTAAACCTTTAAGATAACTCAATAACTTTACATTAAATAGATTCTCAATTTTCTGAGCTATTTTATACTTGATTAAATAATTTAGCTAGCAACTAATAGGCTCAATACTTCAATGAGTCATGAAAAGTTAATTCGATTTTTAGCTAAAAAACTGCAATTGAATATTCGGGTAAATTATATGTGATAAAGTGTGAAGATGAAGTAAAGGCCTTATTCGTATTCTCATACAATATACTACACTATATAATGACTGATGAGCTGAAATTTGGCATTCATGTATCTATTAATAAACTGCAACCCTTTGCCAAGTTTCAACACAAGGAAGGAGTTTCACCAAAAAGGTGCATCCCCTAAAGTTGGCCCCTCCATCGTGAAAAGAAGAAGAAGAAGGGTTTTTATGGGGTGGGTAGGGGTCGAAGGTATCTGTGGATACGGGTCTTAAACAGCTGAAGGTTATAAGTCGCCGGGAAGACGGTGGCTGGGAGCGAGTTCCAGTCTCTGGAGGTCATAGGAATAAAAGAGTTGGCGAAAGCGCTTGTTCGATTTTTATCCAATTTGACATCGAAGGGGTGCTGAGCGTTGTTTCTCTTAAAGACGGCTTTATTTCAGCTCTACTGAACAGACACAATGATAGTATCTGAAGTACATGGAAAGGGCAGAAACGTTTCTTCGGTCAGCCAGGATGTCGAGTGAGTTAGTTAGGGCTGGGTCTCCTATTAGTTTAATTGGTCGCTTCTGAATTTCATCCAGTGTGGCAAGAGAATGCTCTCCACAGATGAGAGCCATATTCGAGACAGGGACGAATTTGAGCCTTATACAGTATAAGAAGTTGACTGGGAGTATATCTCAATAAAAAACAATTAATTATGAAATTTCTATTGGATATCATTGGTTTTTGAGCTAAAGCTTACCTAAAATTTGTTAATATACTAACTCATCTTTTTGACAAAATTAGTATCTCTTAAGATATCATTTTTTTCGATGTTCACCATATAAAGCTTTTTTGTTCTCGTTAACCCAATGATTTCGCTCGAATTTTTGTAAATTTTTATGTACAATTCTCGTATGGTGAAGTAAAGAATAAAGAGAACGAATCTAAGAAAAAGCTTTCACATCTCCTCTAATTTATATTTATAAATTAAAAACTTTATTTATATATGACATCAATAAGAGTGAATTCCCCCCCCCCCTAATGTAACAGATTTAATAAAATGAAGGAAATGTAAAAGAAAATGTTAAGACTCACTCCCCGATTTGTTTTTCTTTTTTATAAACGAATGCTTTGAGCTGAATAAAAATGCATAATATAGACTAATTTTTGAAAAATTGATTTATTAGAAAAACAGTAGGTATTTAATTTTTTTTTTTATTACTTAGGGAAAGTGGTGTAGGTTTTAGGTGAAACATGATATTAATTAATAAAGTAAAGGAAGTGTAGTTTCACATTGAATGAAATAAACCTCTTTGAGTTTTATTTCATTCATTGTGAAACTACACTTCCTTTTCTTTATTAATTAATTTTTAAAATAATTCAAATTGTGCAATGGTCCTTTCGAAATAACTTAATCAAATCAAATCAAATATAAGATTGATAAAATGTTGGAAGAGGGGGACTTGCTACTCATATACCTATAGATAAATATTAAGCTTGAAAAAGATTATTCTATTATTATTTACATTCAATTGAAAAGTGAATATATATTTCATAAAAATGTCTGTACCAAATATTAAATTAAATAATGGCCTTTGATTCCTAATATTGGACTTTAAACTTGGTATATAGAATAGTTTTTATTTTCATGTTACTATATAATTATTTAATTTTTTAACTTTTAAGGAGTTAGGGGTTGGTTCTAGGTGAAACATTTTAAAATAATAATAAAACTTGAGCAAGATGCGAGGTAGGTTTTTTTTGTGAAACCTACATCGCATCTTGCTCAAGTTTTATTGTTATATTTAATTTTTTATTTATTTTTAAATTATTTGAAATAAATATATTTCTTTTCTTTTAGTCTAGAGAAGAAGTTAAACAAGCGGTCAAGGATACAATTGATCTAGGATATCGTCATGTTGATACAACTTTTCTTTATTCAAACGAAAAAGAAAATGGAAAAGCCATTAAAAATACTAAGGTAATTTTCTAGTCTAAAAAAAAAAGAAAAATTGTATAGGTTTAATTTTTAATATTGCCTTACAAATCAATTACATAAATTAATAATCTATATTCAATCGCCACCCAATCGATCACAAACTCTTAAGTCAGGCTACTACTGAGCCATGAAAAACCAATAAAGAGGAGATTAAGGATTAAATAAAAATGAAATTCCAAATAAATTCTTATAGACATTAGGTATTAGCTTGAGTTCGGGGATCAGTGGCTAAGAGGATATAGGAGCAACGCTCTTATAAAAAGCATGCGAAGATCCCGGGTTCAAACCCCGGCTGATCCTTTGTCTATATATAAAAAATATTTTCTTTGTTTTCTAATTTAATTTGATTAATTAATAATATAGGTAACTATATAAAAGAATTGACTTAAAATGACGCTCGGCTAATTCCTCCGGCCTGAGAAGAGAAGCTAGTCCAAGGTTCACAAAAACGGCAGAGGGCTAATAATTAAAATTCTGGGCCTTTTTACATTGGAAAATTTTTTCACAGTTACTCTTTAAGACCTTCAAATTGATTTTTTTTTTTATGATAATGATGAGAGAAGGAGTTACACCAAAAAAGGTGCAACCCCTAAAGGCCTGGGTTGGCCCCTCCATCGTGAAAAGAAGAAGAGAGAATTTTATGGGTTGAGCGGGGGTCGAAGGTATCTGTGGATACGGGTCTTAAATAGCTGAAGGTTATAAGTCGCGGGAAAGATGGTGGCAGGGAGCGAGTTCCAGTCTCTGGAGGTCAAAGGGATAAAAGAGTTGGCGAAAGCGCTTGTTCGACTTTTATCCAATTTGACATCGAAGGGGTGCTGAGCGTTAGAAAACCGCTTGTTTCTCGTAAAGAGGGCATTAGGGGGGATAATTGATTTCAGCTCGACTGGACAGACACCGTGATAGTATCTGTAGTACAGGGAAAGGGCAGAAACGGTTCTTCGGTGAGAGAGGGAGTCGTGAGTGTGTTAGTTTGTTGGTGTAAAAACAAGTTATCCAAAATGAATTCGTGGGTGTGGAGGGTGGGGTTGGAGAAAAGCTAAAATTTTAAGTCCTTTATCCGATCTGGACCAAAATTTTGGACTTATACTCTGTGAAACAATTGATTCTGGCAGTAAGAAATAGTGTCTTAAAGTTTCAATAGGAATCCTAAAATAGTGCCCTTAAACCCAGGCTGCAGGGCCTGTAGGTTGGTAGGATCAGTGAAAGGGTGTAAAAACTTGAGATTTTAAAGTTTCAATTGAAAAAATCCGCCCGTAAAATAAATCATACTGAATATAAATTTATTTATATTCTAATAAAAGATAATCTACATTATTAGGAGTTTTTTTTCAATGCAAGAAGGGGTGCAAAGAAAATGCGGCCCCTATGAATCTTGAAAGATCCCTGCTTTACCGAATAGAAGGAGGAATAGATCAAGAGAAAGGACGAAGGGCAGAGGTGTTTATGCACCCGGATTTTGAAGGTTTCAGGGTTATAAGTGATGGGAAAGACGCAGGCCGGGAAAGAGTTTCAGTTCTTCGAAGTCATGGGAACAAGCATATTGAATGAAGTGGTCTGGTACTTTTCCAATTTAACCACGAAAGGGTGTTGAGAATCGGCAAAACGCGCGCTACGAGCAAAGCATGCTTTGGGGGGGAATTTCCGACTTTTAACTCATCAAAGCACAAGGCGTGATAGTATCTATAAAATAAGGAAAGGACGAAAACACTTCTTCGATAAGTTAGCGAGTCGAGGGAGGCGTTAAGGGTCGGATCCTCAATTAGCCTCATAATTGTTACTTAACACTAAAAATAATTAAGCTATGTTTTATTTTTTGGAAGGGTATGTGTTTTTTGGAAACCAAACTTTGACCAACTGTTTGCCAAAAATATTGCCCTTTGAAAATAGAATAGAAGGTAAGGTCTGCTCCCTGACTATGTAAAAGATCCGCGGACCCTGACCTTAAAAAGGTAGCATAATCTATAGTCTTAATTGATGTCTGGAATCAGGGCCGTCTTTAACCTATTGGAGACCCTGAGCACTTTAGGATAATGGGGCCCCTCTAAAAGAAATACAAAGTGTTCTGCTAGCATCAATATTAAAATAAATTAGTACCTATAGTTCCTAGCAAGTAAGAGGAGGTCCCATGGAATGAGAGACTTGCCTGGAATGAATGATTCAATGATGTTAAAAGTGTCTCCGGCGAATGGTTGAATTTCATATTTTTGTTAAAAAGCAAAAATGGTTTTATTAACACTAACAATAATTAAGCTATGTTTGATTTTTTGGAAGGGTACCTATATGTTTTTTGGAAACTAAACTTTTGGGGATTTAGAAACGCAGCCCTCCAGGCCAATCCGCTCAATTTGCGAGGCCTCCAATGTCAATTCGTTTTTTTTGCCTTTCCAACGATTCAAAAAAAGTATATTTCAAGTAAATTCCATTTAGATAAAGACATGTAAAATAATGATTAAGTCATAAAACTAAAACATTTCTTTTATTTAGAAAATCACAGAGTGTCTTGTACCGAATCTGAATTGTTATGGATAATTTTTAATATGTACATTTCAGAAGGTTTGCTTCTACCCTTTTGGAAATTGAATCCGAGATTAATACAATCTTTCTATCATGCAATAAAAATTATGCTTAACAATTCAGATTCTTTAGAAGACACACTCATGATTTTCCAAAGAAATCAAATCTACTACTATAGGCAAAATGAACTTTTATATCCGCGGCTTAGAGTGTAAATCTGCTAACTCCATTTTTTTATCATATATGACATATTAATACTGTTCGAAAGAAAAGAGATGCAGCATCGTCCAAGTAAAACTGCTATTTAAAATTACTATCATAAGTTGTAGAAAAAAATGTGAAAAATAGTTTTATTAAATTTTGTTTGTTTTTTTCTCTGTCATCTAAAATTTCCTTGTTGTGAGTTGGCAGGTTTACACTCTAAGGCGACGATATATATTACATTTCCTTAACATAATGGCAATTAAAAAAATTTTTAATTTTAATTTAAATGATTTTTTCAGCTATGGAATACAGATCACCAGCCTCACTTAGGGCCGGTTGTATGTCGCAAAGTAAATCCTTTACCACTAACACAGGGTAGATGGTAAATGGAGGGATTGGGATGGCATCCCAGTCCCTCCATTTACCATCTAACCTGTGTTAGTGGTAACAAGGATTTACTTTGCGACATACACCCGGCCCTTAGTGGTTGACACTTGTCGTAAATATTTAACTATAATAATATATTGGCCTTGATTTTGTGGATATACTTGGATTCATTGACCATTTGCATTTAAGGTAAATTGAATATGATTGAAATGATATGGTCATTTAACACATATTTTATAGTATGATTTTTATTACATAAATATGATAAATTTGTATTATATTATATATAAATGTCATAAATTAATTTATTCTCCGATAAGAGCATAAAATAATAAATATTTTATCATTTTACAGAGAAAGGCGATGTTTTATATACTCAGTTCAGAAGCTAATGGTCAAAATATTATGGAAGAAACAAATAATAGAGAACTTTATAAGCAAATGGAAGAATGTGTAAAATTAAATCTTACAAGGTCAATCGATTAAGTAATTTTAATTCCGAACAAATAGAGGACATTTTATGTATTGCTACTATTAAACCTGCCTATAATAGGTAAGTCTTTCCTCTTATTATTATTATATTTGTACATTGTTAAAAAATTCAGATAGTCAATTCTACATATCTTAGAATTATTTTATTATTTTGAAAAAAATAAAAATAAGCTGACGGGTTCTGATGTGGCCATCCACTTGACTTTACCATACAACCTGGCCCCTCTCTTATATATAATATTTAATAAAATTATTTATAATCATGTAGGGGAGGGGGTTAGTTTTTTCCATTTTTAAACTCCTGGGGGCCCACTGATTATAAATTTATATAAAAAATTTGGTTGAGTTTAGTACAAAAGCCTATATTTTCATTTTTTGACTATACACCCCCCCATTTTGGGCGGTTAGTTTTTGCATTTTTAGACTTCTGGGGTCCCACTAATTATGTATACAAAATTTGGTTGAGTTTGGTAAATGGCCAAGATTTTCAATTTTTGACCCCCTCCCCCTTCCCCATTTTGGGCGGTTAGTTTTTGCATTTTTAGACTTCTGGGGTCCCACTGATTATGTATACAAAATTTGGTTGAGTTTGCTCAAATGGCCTAGATTTTTAATTTTTAACCCCCCCTCCACCTCCACCCCCACGGGTCGATATGCACCAAAATCTAATCAGCTCTAAATCTCAATGGACCAAAACTACGTGTGAAATTTGGTCTCGATATTCACACTAGTTTTTGAGCTATCTCGTCCACAAAAATTTGGTAACGCACAGACTAACAACCAGACAGACTAACTAAATTAACAGAGATTTTGACAAAACAATTATTATCTCGAAAAATATAATTTTTTCGATGTTCACTTATTAGAGATTTTTTCTAGACCGAAATGCCATAGTTTCGCTCAATTTTTTTAATCAAAATAGTTTCAGCCTCTATGGTAAAGTAAAAAACAAATGGAATTCTGGACCTCTATCTTTCAAAAAATTACGGCCGGGTTAAACATTTTCGCGACCGGGTTCGAAATTTGTTCAAGGCTAAAAAAATCTTTAAATATGTAATTAAAATTTTGCGAATTTGTTTTCTCACTTTTGATTGACAAAAAAGTCAGAGATATAGTAAAACATTCTTGGCTTACTGTAGATTGAAGAAGATTTTGTTTATTAATTTTAATCACAAAAAACATAGGTGAAACTAAGGTTACTTTTACCAATGAATATAAAAATTAATTAATTTAATCTAAAGCTCGGCTGGGTTCGGGGCAACACGCTGAATCCGTTTCATGCTGGCTTTTTACAAAAGTAGAATTGAACCCCGAAATCAAAAATCATATTAAATAAGCTGGCAATAAAAAACCTCACCGTCTGGCCATAAACGGTCACAAATCCCAGCATCTATAGAATCTAAACTTACCAGATCCATTGACTCGGGTGCTTTCTAAATGCCTCCATGGATGTTGCAAACCTATATTACTGTGAAGAGTACAGAACTTACGACTAATAATATATTTTCTCCAAAAATAATAGCGAATGAGCTATCGTTTAAGACACTCTGTTCTTTTGGCATATTACAGTCGACCCAATCTCACTGGAATTGATTAGGGAAGCCAATAAAGGGTACTGGAAATTTCCAGACTCTATCTCCATCAGAAACGTATCAGGAATTACAGGCAGAAAAACATATAAATATTAATTATAATAAGTTTTTATTTCATTTTTTATTTATTTATTTCAGAAACTATACAAACATAGGACCTTAGGTCCCACCTAGTGTTTATATTGGATTGGCAACTAAGTAATTGCGTTTTTTTTTTTTTTTTAGAAAATCAAAGACAATTTTTTCATGGAACTAAATAACTTTATTCTGTAATGTATTGCCCATTTTGATCAATGACCTTTTGCCATCTTTCATGCAGCATCATAATCCCACGTTCATTAAACTTCTGGTTTTTATTAGCAAAAAACTGAATCAGGTACGATTTGACATCATCATCATTATTGAAATTTTTACCATTCAAGGAGTTTTGTAAAGATCGAAATAAAAAGTAACCAGATGGTGCAAGGTCAGGACTATATGGTGGATGTGGCAAAACATCCCAACCAAGCTCCAATAATTTTTGCCGAGTGACCAAAGAGTGTGTGGCCTTGCATTGTCATGATCGAATACAACACCTTTTCGATTTGTCAATTCGGCCCGCTTTTCTTCAACTGCATTGTTTAATTTCGTTAGTTGTTCAATGTATACAACAGAATTGATCGTTCGGTTGGGTGGTAAGAGTTCAAAGTAGACAATTCCTTTGCAATCCCACCAAACTGATAACAAAACCTTCTTTTGATGAATACCAGCTTTTGATGTTGTTTGGGCTGGTTCACCTGGCCTGCTCCACGATCTTTTCCGCTTGATATTTTTGTAAACAACCCATTTTTCATCGCCAGTTATCAGTCGTTTTAAAAATGGATCATTTTCATTACGCTTCTTTAGCAAATCGCAGCTGTTAATGCGTTGCGTTAAATGCGTTTCTTTCAGTTCGTGAGGAACCCATGTATCGAGTTTTTGAACATAGCCAAGTTGTTTTAAGTGATTTTCAATGCATGTATGTGATACATGAAGCTTCTCTGCAATCTCACGTGTTGTACTGTGACGATCCGAATCGATTATTGCTTTGATTAGGTCGTCATCAACTTCAACTGGACGACCAGAGCGTTTTTCATCTTTGAGTGAAAAATCACCAGAACGAAATTTGGCAAACCAATTTTGACACTGCCGTTCTTTAAAGGCTTCGTCGTCATAAACGCACATAACTTTTTGTGAGCTTGCGATGCGTTTTTCCCTTTGCGGAAATAAAAAAAGCAAAATATGACGAAAATGTTCTTTTTGATTTTCCATTTTTCAACGAACGCCAAACGAAAACTACGCAACCGATCAAAAAACTTTTTTTTACTGATTGACAGCTGAATTGCCAACTATCAAATAACAAAATGTGTTTTACATTTGGACTACGCCAGCAAACGTAAAAATTCAACTGAAGGCATCTATGAGTGAAATCCGCAATTACTTAGTTGCCAACCTTATACATAATTTAGCAACAATATTTTACAAAAGTGGCAAAAGAGTTCACCAATACACACATTTTGAAGGGGAAAAAGAGAAAAAAAAAGTAGAGAAAGATTAGAAGACATGAAGAAAATAAGAGTAAGGAGTATCAATTATTGGGATCCTTAAAGAACGAAGACCTGAGAGCACCAAGAGTCGGGTTTGCATGAAATTTGGATGGAAGTTCATTCCAAAGCCTTGCACCCGCCAATTTGAAGGAATGAAAGAAGTGCTTAGTTTTATAGTGCACACCTGCACTAGCGTTGTCTTCCTGGAGGAGCGACCGACGATAAATAGATTTTCTAAGTCAGACGGGCAAATGAATGTATCAGAATTTAATAGCTTATAAATAATCACACAACACCAAGCGTAAAATTTAGAAAGATCTGTGTTTAAAATGAATATTTTTATGGCTACGTGCTTTTTGATTTATGACATAGCGGGTGCATGAATTCAAAGCTATTTCTAGTCTTTTGCCCGATTTACTGTCGAGGGAATTCGAAAAGATTATGTCGCAGTAGTGGAAAAGGGGTGCTAATAAACTTTTACTTAAATTGAGGCTAAGATTATATGGCGTGAGATTTGAAAGTCGCTTCAGTGAGTGAAGGGCCCCATAAACACTACGGCATATATTATTAATCTTATAATCTTATCATATTTTACCTAAAAAAATAATATAATTTATCTTATTTCTAGGTGGAGTGTCACGTATATTTGAACCAAAAAGAAGTTATTAGAATTTTGCAAACAACGTGAAATTGTCCACTAGGTCAATCAAACGGGAATACTGGAAATTCTATTATGCAAGTTTCAAAGCTTAAAGAATTCGCAGCTAAAACGAATAAAAATGCAGCTCAAGTTATACTTCAATATTTGGTAAGTATTTATTTTATTTTAACAAATCTTAATGAATGTTTTATTAAAATTTTAGTATCCAGTTAAATTTTTATATTAATTATCTTATTAATTAATTGCACAGCTTTTATAAAACTAATAGTGATCAACCCTACGCCTTAATTAATGGCCGCTATTTTCATCAATAAATCCTTTATCTAATTTTTTATTACCCTCTCCATTTCTTTTTTCTTTAACTTTATAAAACCGTTCTTTTGTGAAAAAAAACAAACTAATTTCGTTAATTACTTATCCATTCTTCTTTTCAGATATGATTCAATAGTTTTTTTTTCTGTTTAGTTAATACCCCTAAATACTCTCTGCACTATGTTTTAATTTAGATATAAATTTTGATTTTTCTCCAGCCCTGCTTTTTGTTTTTTTTTAAGAAATATTTTAAGTTTGTTTATCTAGTGGGTATTTAAAATTTTTCCTCCCAGTTGTCAAATCTAAATTCTACCTGAATCTCTCATTTTATAAGCTTCCAGATCCATTCAAAGAACTTTATAAATTTTTAAATTTTGATTACAAAAGCCTGTCGCGAGATACCGCGACAGTATCTGTCGAATGACGTTCTTATAGACGATAAAATAGCCAAAATTTAAACACATTACACCTATCTTTATTAATTAAAATTAAAATTTATCCTTTATTAAGATATTTACTAATAAAACTACCTAGTTTCATTATGGTGTTATTTCCAGTTCCAAGTCGCAACAATTCTAATTCCAAAATCAGTAAATAAAAATCTCTTGAAGGAAAATGTATCTATATTTGATTTTGAGCCCTCATCTATAAAGACACAGTGAATATTTGGATAATTTCAATATCAATGAACGTGTATGCCCAATGAAAGAGTAAGAATTTATTAATATAATAATAAATAAATTAACCATATTGCTTTTTGTAATTTTTTTCATTTACAGATCATCTCATGATAAAAATTATTCTTTCTCAATTGAGTTTTAAATATTTTAAAAAATAGGTATATATATGTATATGATATACTGGGGTCAAGGTAGGAGTAGAGGTAGCACCTTTGGAACTCCACTGGTCCTCACTACTATCAGGGTACTTGGGTTGTCAGCGCACATGACCGACTGGCCCTTGTATCAAGACCGTCCGTGCGTGGTGAAGAACCACATCCTTCACGAGGTGACCCTGTTTTTTAACTAAACACGCCGTATCTAGACTGGAAAGTCAATAAACATTCTTGGCAAAGGGTAGCAGTACCTGCCAGTACCGGACTAAGGTGCAAGGAGATTGACTTCGGACCGGCATAGGATCGGATTAATACAAGCACGGCTGCATCAGCTTCAATGGTTGGATTACTGCAGTGTAGAAAAGAGAGAGACCTTACTACACTACCTATATCCCATGAACGTCGGTCTGTAGAATACTACACACCGATCACGACGCCTCTTTTTGAGGCACACGACTTAAAATAAAATAAAAGAAGATATACTAAAATACCTTAATTTTGATTTCCCAATATATATAGAGGATATAGGCTATTTAAAAAAAGGCCAAAAAGCTATAGCAATCGGGGTCTATGGCGAAATCAATCAGACATATTGAATAAAATAATCCATAACAGTTTGGATTTATTAGAAGGTAAATCACGTGATTTTTTTCCTAGAAAGTTGAATCTACTTCTCTCAAATGGAACTTTTATATATTTTTATGTTCAGAGCATATTTTCTATATGAAATTGTTTTAATAAATACAAATTAATTGTAATTTTTAATTTTATTTATTTCAAAGCCTTACATATTAAGTTTTTCTGTTCTTTTTCCTTATTGGCCCCAAATAGGACCCGATTTTTAAATGTAGAGGTGCAAATTATCTGACCCCAAAAGTCTTGTCTATATCAGGGTTAAGAAAAATCTTTCAAACGCTTGATTAAATTCATAAGGATTTATTTTATTAAAAATTAATAAAAACTCATTGTCTCCCAAGTACGGATGTAAATACTTTTACTAAGTTACTTGTTTGGGTCTACCTATATTTTTGCAAATAAAAACTCATTGTCTCCCGCAAGTACGGATGTAAATACTTTTACTAAGATACTTGTTTCTGTGTACATATATTTTTGCAACTGTATCTGTATCTAGATACTGATTATAATAATTATCTTTATCTTTTTCTAGATTCATTTTAAAATATTACAGCAGAAAAAATTATTATTCATTATAAATGTAAATTTTTCATGTGCTTAAAGGAGAATTTCAATCTGTAGCGCTTCTTACTTTTTTAATGTAAATTTGCCCTAAGCCTCTCGGCTAATTTAGTCATTTTTTCACTAAATTTTTCACAAAAAACAAATCAAATAAATTTATCATTCATTCTTCTATTTATTCAAAAGAGCGCCTCTTATTAGTTAGATCACAAATTGTCATGTTGGTATTCCCCTAATGACGTCACACTCACATCAAAAAACCTATATAAAGCCAATCGCTTTGAATTTAATTTCTCCTGAATTCATTCTCGATTATTTATAATCGTCTTCATTGCTACATTTCATATAATTGAAGCTTAAACAATGCCAGGAAAAGTACCTACTGTTAAATTCAATAATGGAGTCAATTTCCCCATTTTCGGACTTGGAACTTGGAAGGTAATATATTACCGGCTTTTCATTATATTTTTATTTTATTTTATTTTATTTTGTTTTAATTATTTCAAATTGTATAACATAATTCGATCAAATAGGTTGATTAATATTTACTATTTAATATTTTGCACATTTAATTTATTTCTTTAATTTTAATGACCTTGAATTAATATGCTAATGACCCTCTCTTAGCATCACTAATGCTGTAGCCAAAGCTATTATTTGAAGAGTAATGAAATAAAAAAGTAACACAAGCAATCGATTAGAACCTATTACAAATGAAATTTTTTTTACAAATTGGTCTAACAAACATAAAATATAAGAAAAGTAGAAAATTATCCCCCCCCCCTCTAAATTATTCTCTACTTACCTACATATGTAAATTAAGTTGTCGCTCAATGAGAACAAGTTTTTATTAACAAATAAGTAAGATTTCATAAACAGAATTTTACAATTATTGGATAAAAAATACTTGGTAGGTTTCACATTAAGAATTTTACAAGTTAAGATCGACAGCAAAATGCGAGGTCTAGTCCTAGAAGAACTTGGAGATGAATTTGAACAAAGCTTCTGCTAAGGAACTGATTTAAGAATGAATCTTCTTGTATGGCGAAGTACCCAGGTATGGCCAGGGGGCAGCTGCCCCCACCACCACCCAGGGCCGCGCCGACTATAGGGCGAATGTGTGCAAAACACACAGGAGGCCAAGTCAAAGGGCGGCAAAACAGCTAGACAGACACTTGAAAATACTATAAAGAGGGCGTAAAATTAAAATTTGCACACGGGCGGCCGAATAGCTTGGCGCGGCCCTGCCCACATTCTTAAAAACTAATCTAAATCAAAAATATATAAATACTTACTGAAAATTCACTAATGAAAATGAAAAATAAATATTATTTATTTTCTTTCTAATATTTTTCTAAATTTCTTATAGTTAATTTATTTGTAACCGCACTTACCTCTTGGTCCACCCCCCCCCCCTAATTAAAAAGCGCAGTACGCTCGTATCCAGAGCAATTTTCGAAAAGAAATCTCTGAGGTAGGTATAGTCTCCTTTTTGGCATGAATTAAATTAAAAAATTGCCCAACCTAATAACGATTATAACAAATTAGAAAAATAATATACCTACCTATTGCTAGACAGTTCAATAACATAAGAAATCGTCGCCTTAGAGTGTAAACCTGCTAACTCACAACAATAAAATTTTATAGGGCAGAGAAAAAACAAACAAAATTTAATATTGTTGTTATGGAAAGAAACTATTTTTCACATTTTTTGTCTACTATCGTAATTTTGACTTGGATGATGCTGCCTGGATCTCTTTTTTAACCGACTTCAAAAAAGGAGGAGGTTCTCTATTCGATTGAATTTTTTTTTTTTTTTTTTTTTTTGTGCCTATGCCACCTCATATCTCCGCCAATTGTCAACCGATTTTGAAAATTTTTTTTGCATTGGGTCCAGTCTAGCTTCCGATTGGTCCCATTTTTTTTTCGATTTTTTTTCATAGGTATTAGACCTTTTTTATTAGGTTTGTTTAGGCTTGTTTAGACCCAACCTCCCTGTTTATGAACCGATTTCGATGGTTCTTTTATCCGAAAGGGGGTGTCTTAGGGATGGTGTCATATTAATTTGGTCAAGTTCTGATGATATAATCACTATTAATAACATCACTAAAAAGAGAAAAATAAAATTTTTAAGAAAAAATAAAAACCGACTTCAAAAAATTAAGTGCAACAAATATAAAAATACACTAAAAGGTATAAAATAATTATTATCTTATTTAGTTACAACTAAACGACGAAATATTAACACGAAATTACTTTTTGAAGTTGGTGCCAAACATATACCTTTTATGAATCGCACTCGACGGATCTTACTTAGTACGTTTGGCGGGTACGCCTCGCTTATAGGTATAGTTTGTTTGGCACCGACTTTAAAAAGTAATTTCGTGTTAATATTTCGTCGTTTAGTTGTAACTAAATAAGATAATAATTATTTTATACCTTTTAGTGTATTTTTATATTTGTTGCACTTAATTTTTTGAAGTCGGTTTTTATTTTTTTCTTAAAAATTTTTATCTTTCGAATGGTATTAACATGTCATATTTGATAAAAAAGGTTTACACTCTAAGGGCCGGTTGTAAGTCGCAAAGTAAATGCTTTTTAGCACTAACCAAGGGTAGATGGTAAATGAAGAGACTGGGATGGCCAATCAGATGACAGGCACTGAAAGTTCCTGTCATCTGATTGGTCATCCCAAACCCTCCATTTACCATCTACTCTTGGTTAGTGGTAAAAAGCATTTACTTTGCGACATACAATCGGCCCTAAGGCGACGAAATATTACTTCACTTCCCCCACCGTCCAGTGGTGGATTTTTGCTTGGGAGCCCCAGGCAGTAGAACCATAAAAGGCCCTATATTATTTATTTGTTCAATTTAGCAAAACCAATTATCAGACTCTGTGTGAAAAATAGGGCTGAGAGTCTCTATGAAAATCAAGAATCGTTCAATTAAAAAATTATTATGTAAATTCAATATAGAAAAAAATCTTGGCTTGCGATTTTGTGGACCCTTCCGGGTTCCGCCCAGTCCGTCCAGGGTTAAATCTGCCACTGGTTTTCTCCGTACAAAGGTAAAAGGAGACCATATTAGTGTCGCTGCAATATCTGTGTAAATCTGTTCGATCATTGTATCTCTTAAACTAAATAAGATCCTAACTTCAGATTTACAAGTTAGATGTATTCATTTTTTCTAAAAATCTGAATTCGTAGTACAATTTTAATAGGATGAATTTTTTTATGGGGTCGAAAATAAAAAAAGTATTTTTTATCTAAGCTATGAGATATCCCCGTTAACATTTCAAAATGTAAAATTAGGTTTTTTTAAAATTGACTTTAAAATGACTGTGTGTTAAGACCGCTAAGTAGCTATTTTTAGACTATTTTTGTATCAATCTGGGTTCTGAAATGATTTGAATTAAAATTATGAAAAAATTATCTGATTTCGTTTAATCTCTGTCAAATGAACGATAAATAAGATTTTAATATATCAAGTAGTTTATGAAAAATGATTTTGTTTTTCTAATTTATAAAGTAAATCTATTGGGAAAGGCTTTCTCTTATAGACAGCCAGGTAGCTGAAAGGGTTAAGGGGTCTGATATCGTTCTACTCAGCAAGATAGCCAAGATCCCTAGTACAATTTCCTTAGTACATTTTATTTTTAGAATTCAATATTTATTAACTAGGACTTCAATAAGCCTGCTAGGTACGAATCCAATCGCATATCGATAACTATTATTTCCAAATTACTTGATAAATCAAATTTGTTCTTATCTTGTCCTTATCTTGTCATGTATAAGGAGAGAATTTTAAGTTAACCCGTTTCTAAACTCTATAAGATAAAAAATACACTTAAAAACGGCCACTTTGGCACTCTCCCACACATCCATTTTAAATCGAAATAAATTAAAAAAAAAATTAAACTTAATTCCACTTAAGGTAATTCTTTCACAAATGCAAAAATTCAAGAAGTCTTCGAAACTTGGAATATAAGTCATTAAAAGCATAATAAACACATTGTTAAAATTTGATTACGATTTACCACATCAAACATGAAATAATTGCAATTAAAAATGAAATTTTTTACATATGGTAGATTGGGAAAGGGTGGGAAAATGATCATTATTTTTTTTTCATTGACGGACTTTCACCATCTTGATGAAAAACCAATATTTGTTAGAATAATATATTCGGAGTAACTTAAAAAAAAAATGAAATTATTTACCTCGTAGTTTTAATAAAAAAAAAAAAAAACATATTTGGGCGATTATTTTTATTGGAGGGGATAAAATATCAATGGCTTGGAAACGATCCATTCATAATATTAGTAATATAGTAGTGTAAAAAGTACAGTCACGTTAAAAAACACATAACCTAAAATTTTAATACGGTTCATATTTATAGAGTGGTTACGAGGCTAAAACTTTTTATGTGGATTGTCGCGAAAGAACCTCTTTAAAGAGATCTTACAGGGATATCTGACTCTCCATAGTAAACAAATATTTTTTTATTTTCGATCTCACTAAAATTTCAGCCCTCGCCAAAATAATCATTTGATTAAAAATTTAATATAATTTTTCACATAACTTGTAAATTTCAAGAATTTATCCTATTAGTATACTAGCTACAATGCTCAGAATGTCATTGTAGCGACACTAATAGGGTCCCGTTTTATTATTTTCATCGTAACCCTAAAGAGATTTTGTTAATCATCTTCATTCAAAATACCAGTATATCTATTAGCTACTGAATCCTCGAATCTGACTCGCACTTGGCCGCTTTTTTAAATTATCCTTGTCACGAACCTGTATATAACTATTTAAAAAGCGGACCTTTAAAAATTATTTCACAAAAAAAAAAGAGGTTTTAATATTTTATTTTTATATTTTTCAAAATTATGGTGACCCCGCTCGCTTTCGCTTCGGTCTTGATCTATCTCTACTAGAAACGCAATTGCTTTTACTAGTACAGAGAGAACTAGTAAATAAAGTTTATCTGTTAATCTGTATAATTTCTCTATTATTCAATAATTATCACATAATTAAATTAATCAATATTTGCATGTCTTTTTATTGACGTTTGATTATGATAGTTATTAATAAATATTATTTACAATATAATGATAAATTTTTTTTCAACTTAATTTTATATACCATTATACAGTAATTTATCAAATTTAATGCCTAATGGTCGCATACATATATCTTAAAGATAATATGTTTAGCCTTGAGTTTCAAATTACTTATTAGTAGTCAGTTAGTTTTTAATTAAATTTTAACATATGATTCAATCAAATTTACAGCTTGTATTTTAGATGTAAATCCTTCTTAAGAAGAATATACATTTTCATTTGTAATAATAATATAAATAAAAAAATAAGAGAAAGGAATGCGGTGCTATCCCTTCCATTAGAGCATTAAAACTTATCATGGAATTCTAACTGTTCAGAAAAAATTTTTCCACCCACATACTACTGGAGAAAATAAACTCTTGATTTATCTTAAAAATAAAATAAAAAATTAGTTCTCAAAATTTCCAATATACCTAGGTACAATGCATTTTTGATTTTCCATATTTTTTTGGTATCTGTTTTTTAGAGTACTTTATTTCAGTACTTTTAATTTTTTCAAATTTGAATTTGAAATAAATTTTCTCTCAAAAAAAGTGTTTGAATATAATTCTCTAAATAAAATTAAATTTAAAAATTCTTAGATACTAATAATACTATAGAGTCTAGGTGGCTAGAGTATCCCAGATTTTGACCGTTTCTCCCTCGATCCTTCTAATTACTCGATAATACGTTTAGCGAGTTCCTCTGAAGTATCTCTTTCTCCATTTTCTTTTTTAAATGTAATTTCTTATCAGAGTTTGGGCGGCCAATTTTTAAATATTTAATGCAGAGTAGTGGGATAGCCTATAGTGAATGTTTATTATTTTTATTATTATTCATAATATTTACATTTTATATTATTAATTAGCAAGAAGTGAAAATGCCTCACATCACTTTTCAGAAAATAAATTATCAATCCTTTCTTCGATCTCATTCGAATAATAATTAATCGATTTCAACGGGCATTCATTAGACAAGAACATTAAAAAGATTTTGTTTTGACGAGAGTAGCACAATTGTTGATTCGAAATACAAGTACAATTCATTTATTTAAAATTGGGACAAATAACAAAAAAATAGTTAAATAAATCTATAAACGAAGTAAGTAATGACTTTTTCTGATTTTTTGCATTTTTCAACGGAAAGTTCTGAATTTAGTAAGTCCAAATTTTAAATAGTTGTTTGCGATGGAGATACAAACATGAACTCAAAGACAACAGAAAAAATCTTGCCAGAAACTTATTTTTCTCCGACAAACGTAAACACAAAAATTAAAATTATTATTTCCCTTTTAATTTAATATTTTTAGACAAACAATCGCTTAAGAAATTACATTTACATCGAAAGTAGGTATTCACGATTTTTTTTTTTATGACCTCGGGAATAATGCCCATTTGGTCAGATCCTAAATGAATATATTTAAAATTTGTTTACATTTATGTGTTTGTGTGTGGGTGGAAGTGTTTGCAAAATGGACTAAGGGGTCATCATTATAGCCGGTAAATTTTTAGTGAGGCGGGCTTGAACCCGGGCTACCTGTTTCATAGGCAATTAAATTACTCTATTCACTCGGCCAACCTGGCTTCATTTTTAGTTTATTCGTGTTTATAAATGACTGAAAGTTGGGAAAAAAACTCATTTTCAAGTATGATTTTTCTCTGAGTATCCAAGATGAGAAAATCCTAGAAAGCTCATTCTGCTACCAAACTGTTTGTATTTTCAAAACGAAGAATTGATTTTTTAGCTTGAAAATTTTCGGTTCGAAAATCAGAAAAAATCCCCTCTTGAATGTTTGTAACAAAGAGCTCAAATTTGGCACAAAGTTTGGACTAATAAGTTGTGTCAAGTTTCACTTTCTATTTCAAATCATTCGCTTACAAAACATTGCTAAACACCAAAATTAATTAACCTACCTAGTCTTGAAATTTTTCTCACTTTTTCCTCCAATTTACGTTTGAAACTAGAACAATTAATAAGTAACCCTAAAAGAACAGGCTTTGGTTGATGGAATATTTTATCTTCTTTTTCTACTAATGTTAGCATGTAGATTATCTTAGGGTTGGGACATTTTTCCTTGAATAATTATTCAAAGACCAAATGATTTATCGTCTCAACATAGTTCATAGTTAGGCCACATTGATTAAATTGATGCAAACCCCAACCTCTTCAATCAATTATTTATTGATCTATCTAATCGTAAATTGGGGCAGTGTTGGCCGAGAAGTGAAGTATTCAAGCTCTGAGAGCCTAATTACTAAAATTTAACCAACGATAATCTTGCTCCTACTCTAATTTACACTGAAACGTACACAAACACACTTAAATAATATAAAATAAAGTAGCCTCTTAAAATTTTAAATAAACTAATATCCAAGGCCAAAATTTAATCGCCAATCGATCGGGGTTCACACAATTTTTTTTATATATTATCCAAAATACTTAAAAATCGTCTAATTATTTTCAGATTTTTTGCGTTAGGCAATAGGGCGTCTTGAAAATCTCAATTCTTAGGAGAGTGAAGGATTATTAAAATATATTATAAATTTCCTCTAATTGTAAAAATTATTAATACATTTATTGAAGAACAAGAAGCAAAAATTTTACAAGCCAGAAAAGTAAATTCGAAATTAATGGGTGCAATACATCCCTGTCACGAGGGGCCTCCAAACATTCTCTTCCCAATCTGAATGCTTTTCAAAAGAGACCAGTAAAACTAATAGGAGATTCGGCCTTATCTTGCTCCCCTTAAAACCGTCTCCGCACTTTCCCTGTACTAAAGAAACCATGGTGTTTGTTCTGACAAATTAAAGTTAATAATCTCACCTAAAGCCACATTTGAAAGAACCAGCTATTTCTGATCGCTCAAAACAAACCTCTTCGCTATCGAATTGTATAAAAATCGAAATAACGACTTATCTAACTCGTTTATCCCTATAACCTCTAGACACTGGATATCGCTTCTTGTAACCTTCAGCAATTCATGACCAGCATCCACGAGTTCCAACGACACTGAACCAACTCCTAAAATTTCTTTTTCTTCTTGATGGCCTATGACCCTTGAAGGAAGAAGAGAATTCAAAAAACTTCCCTTATATAATTAATCTCGATTCTAAAAGAGAAATGTATTATTCGAAAAATCTGTAAATGCTCATGTGTAGCCTATTTGGTTATAAGTAATAAATGATAACACTTATATTTGATTAGATAAGAAAGAATTTGCCACTCCCGATTCTATAACTGAGCAAAATAGGCACATGCCCAGGGGCGCAAGAGAATAGAGAAGATTGGTCTCAAACAAGTTAATTACCAGATGACAAAAATGAGGTAGAAAAAAATTAAACACCGATAAGAGGTTAACACACAGCAAACCAAAGTGTAATATTTTCGTTAAGGTTATACTGTAGAGCAACGGGGGGGGGGGGCACCTATTTAATTTGCCCATAGGGCCACGAGTGTTAAAAACGGCCCTGGAATTTGGCTCTTTTGATAATGCAACAGCCGTGATGATTCTCGGATGATTCTCACTACATATTACAGGCATTGTTCAGGACTGTAGGATATTGGGTTCAATACATTTAATACACAAATTAATTACATAGACTTATAGAGTTCAAAAAGACAATTTTTTGTATATATTTTGGCCATTTTTAGAGATTGCTGCCTTTAAATCAGTCAATAATAATCTCTCAACCTAATTGCAAAATTGTAGAATTTCACTGTTTGTTAAAATATATATAAATATTCGTAATTTTCGACTAATTATTCGATGCTATTTATTAATTTATAATTATAACTTTTTCTCCTATCGTTCATTAATTAAAATCTGACCTTTTTATATAATATGAGATAAAATAAATAAACATATTACTATATTTAATAGATAGGGTGGAAATTAATGTTTGGATTAAAAGCTAGTTATATTTGACTTTTTACTCCTGAACTGATAAGATAAATACAAAACCAGAGAAATGATTTTTTTCTAAACATGACTTTACGAAAACAAATAGACTAAGATAAGATAGGTATTTCACATTCAAGTGTTCAAATTAATTTCAATGTAATTTTTTTATTTATTTTTTCGAGATTGATTGATTGATTTGGGCGAGATTGATTTTTTAACAAATAAATTCTTATCTACATTAAAATTTAACAAACATTTTGTGTATTTATTTAATGTTATGAAATTATAATAAAATTTTATTTCGTATCGACTGCTATAGCATTGATTTTTGAACTTTTTCTTTTTTTGACTTTTCCTGTTTACAAATGTCTGAAAAGTAGAGAAAAACATTAATGTACGATTTTTTCTGTGTATATGTCTTCATTTAGGTCCCTATACACACGATAATTCAAAAACGAAAGATGGTAGAAAATATTTGTGCCAAAGTTTTTTCTTTTTTTTTAAATTTTTTTCAAATTGAATAATTGATTAGATTTGAGGCTTTCTATCTTAAGAACTTTCTGATGAAAAATGCAAAAATCCAAAATTAAATCCTTAACTGGGGAATAATTCTTGAACGGATTTAGTTAATGACCTGAAATTTGACTAAAAGTTAGTATTGATAAGCCGTACTTCGTTTCAGCTTTCTTGCTCAGCCTGTTTGCTGATACAGTATTGAAAATTCTCCAAAATTTCCAGAGGGTACTTGGTCAAAAGTTTTCACTTTTTCCTCTAATAAATATTAGGAGTATATATTTACTAGTATAGTGCCTATTCTCTCCATTTAGGAAATGTTACCTAAAAAATAGAATAACCAAATGAAAATAGAAAATTTGGCTATACAAATTTTAAAGTATAATTTGACTGAATTTAATAATCTTATACGTTTTAATTTTAAATACAATCCAAAAATATAAACGAAGAATATCGTCAGGATCGAGAAAAATGGAGACTGTGTGCGGAGAAGCGTCGAAAGACGTAGGGAATCCACGACAAGTAAGTATACTCTAAAAAGTGTTTTCATAAAACCCTTAAAATATTTTGTAAAATCTAGAGGAACCTTTAATAGTTTCAGAAATCCTGGGCTCTTATGTTGGAGGTCTACGAAAATGAAAGAATTATTATCACAGATAGCTCAATCTAATGTCCTGTAATTTCTTTCACCAGGCCAGGATTTCTGAAACTATTAAAGGTTCCTCTAGATTTTACGAAATATTTTAAGGGTTTTATAAAAACAATTTTTAGAGCAGTGTTCCGCAAAGTGTGTGCCGTGGCACACTGGTGTACCGTGGTCATTAGTTGATGTGCCGCGGAAAAATGTCAAGATTTATGAAGATAATGCACCTACACATAGCTGAGAGTTATGCGAGCAGTCTTGTCAACGATTGCTCCAAATTTTGATCACCTTTGCTCAGTTAAGGAGGCTCACATTTATCATTAAACATCTTTTCATATTATATTAATTTTAATAATAAATAAATATTAAATAAACAGTGGTTTTTACTTTGCTGTACCTTTAAAATTTCTTGATTTGGTAGGTGTACCTTGAACACAAAAAGTTGTTTCAGAGTATAGTATTTAAAATTAAAACGTATGAGATTGTTAAATCCAGTCAAATTTTTATTTTCATTTGGTTATTCTATTTTTAGGTAACATTATTCAGTAGTTTTTGTAGCTTGTAGCTTTTTCCTAAATGGAAGGAATAGCCACTATAAATATATCTATCTACTCTTATTAAACGAGCAAAAATTGTATATTTATTTGTTTGTATATATATTTGTTTGTTTATATATTTGTATCTTAGTTCTATTTTGAAAACGGCTTTACCGATTTTGATGAAATTCATGGGTTAGGGGGTTTTTGGGGTGACAATTCGATCTGTCACGGTCTCATCTTCGACAAAATTGTTTTTGATGGGTTTTTTCGTAATCAAATTAATTATTCTCAGATAGACAAATCCCATTCTTAGGGTTTTAAAAAAGGTTTCCCTTTTCCTTTTATACCCAGGCAGACAATGGGTTGTTTGTTTCATTGTTCTAAAAGGCCTTGAAGAAGTATTGTGATTGTGGATTTTCACATATTTTGTTCTCCATAAACGTTAGAAATATTAATAAACGTTTTATAATTGTTTTTATGAAGAACTTTATTTATTTAATAGAATAAAAAATAATCAAGAATTTATTTAAAAATATATTTCGCATAAGCAGGTCTCAATTTTCTGAAAAACAACACATTTTGATAGGTTTTATTTATTAATTGGATGAATAAAAATGAATCATATGGTTGAATCAAAACAGGTGCAGAAGGTGGGGCGCAGTGGTGGGGAATCCGGGAGTAGGGAGATGTTTCGGGGGTGGGGTTGAGCGGGGTGGAGGTGGGTGGGGGGGGGGGGGCTACATTGGGTGACTATTATATATTTTTCTATTTTTTTTAATTTGAAAGCGGCTCTCAAATAAAAATCGACTTTTTTATCAGAATTTTAAATTAAAAATAATATTAAAATAAAGCTTTCAACTGAAGGAAGAAGTTACCGAGCATCGCTTGGTGCCTCCAGCTACTTGTAGCGGCCCGCTCTTGCTCATGGCGACGAGCCTTGAGCCACGGCCGCTAGATGACTCAGTCGGATCGTTGCGTCGTTTTTGCATGAGTGAAATATTATCACCCATGCTATAATTAAAGCGACTCGATTCGACTGGGGAAGCGAATGGGATTCGAACATTCGAATCTGGAGGGGCCACCGCCATCCAGCAGCCCCTCCCCTGCACACACCCTATATGAGCACGCAACCTACAACTCTGCATACGCAAGATTGTTAGGACCCCATCGACTTGATGGGGGGCGCACAAAGCACCACACAGCACTCACCTCACGAGAGCCCTAACAATATCTGGTGACCCCGACGTGATTGCAAAGCAAGCAGCCTCTTGACCCGCCAGCTAGGTGGATAGAGCCTTGCCCGGCTGACTTAGTCGGTAATCGGCAATCACACAAGAAACAAAGGGTGTGGTGTAGCGGCCCGCTCTTGCTTACTTATTATTACTTATTAGAGGAAAAAGTGGAGACTTTTGGCTAAATACACTCTCTAGAATTTTTTGAGAATTTTCAATACTGTAAACAGGCTGAGCAAGAAAGCTGAAACGAAGTACAGCTTATCAATACAACTTAGTCAAATTTCAGGTCATTAGCTGGATCCGTTCAAGAATTATTCCCCAGTTAAGGATTTAATTTTGGATTTTTGCATTTTTTGCATTTTTTCATCAGAAAGTTCTTAAGATAGAAAGCCTCAAATCTAATAAATAATTCAATTTGATATGTTATGCGGGATCCTACATTAATTGTGAATAATCTAACAGACTAGTTTACGCCTTAGTATTCGGCTGCCATATTTCCATGCCTGTCTAACGAGTTCTCTACCCTACACCTTTAATTTTAGAAGTTTAAAAAAATCACAAATCACATTATTTAATTAAATTAATTAATTAACATGATAAATTTTACATTAAAAAAAAAATATTCGTTCTCTGATTAAAAGGCAATTTTTTTAATTACCATATACTTAGTATATCTTTTTTGGCTGTCTGCATGTAGTGCATCATTTGGTACGCCCGTTAAGCGCTAACACGATTGAAGCTATAAGAAAGAGATCTGGTGTGACTTGAACACCACACATAAATGTATTATTACATAACAAATAAATATATTTAATTGTGCAAGAAAAAAATAGTTTTTTCAAAATTTCTTGAGTTAAGGTCTACAAAAAAGCTTTCTATAGTAAACATAATAAAATGATATTTTAAGATATACCTATCAATTTTTTAAAAAAAGTCAAGTGTTTCGATTTCCACCAAAATCTAATCAACCCTTAAACTGATTATAGAATAATTTATAAGGAACATAGTGATAATAATTATTAATTAAATTAAATAATTACAATATATAATTATAGAATAAATAAAAATGGAATTATGTTTTGATATTCTCAAGAGTCTATAATAAATACGAAACCTTCGCTCTTGAGTTCAGATAAATAATAATTAATATCTCTTAAAATATGATTTTTCGATGTTCTATAGTCCTGAACTTAGTGATCACCTAATATTTTAATTAAAATAGTTTTAGTCGTTTTTGAGATATTTCGAAAAAAAAACTAAAAAATAAGTAGGTTTTAATGAAAGGCAGTCCATAAATTATTTAATTTTATTCAATTTCCGACGTTTCGCAGACTTTTTTCTCTCCTTTAGGGTATGGAATAGTTATTGATGGGTGAGTATAACTCGGTTCTTATTTTTCTCTCCTTTTAGTGATAGCAACAATATTACAATATTTTTCAACATTATACCATAAGTGTTTTGGTTATCTGATAAGTACACTTCTGGTATAATTAATAAAGTTGTTATAGAGAAATAAGAACAATAGCTTATGCAAATAATTTTTATTTTTGCCAACGTTTGGTCAACTTTTGTTGACTTCTCAGAGCTCAAATAAATTAACTTCTTTGCATATTTGTCATTTTATCAATATTCCTTCTTAGCAAACATAAAAAGTTTTTTTGATGATTGGCCTGATATGTTTGCCAAGAAGGAATATAGATAAAATGACAAATATGCAAAGAAGTTAATTTATTTGAGCCCTGAGGAAGTCAACAAAGTTGACGAAACGTTGGCAAAAAATAGAAATTATTTGCATAAGCTATTGTTCTTATTTCTCTATAACAACTTTATTAATTATACCAGAAGTGTACTTATCAGATAACCAAAAACACTTATGGTATAATGTTGAAAAATATTGTAATATTGTTGCTATCACTAAAAGGAGAGAAAAATAAGAACCGAGTTATACTCACCCATCAATAACTATTCCATACCCTAAAGGAGAGAAAAAAGTCTGCGAAACGTCGGAAATTGAATAAAATTAAATAATTTATTGACTGGCTTTCATTATACCTACTTATTTCGCTTACCAGTTTGTCTTTCTAAGAAAATAACTAAAATTAAAAACTAAAAATTTTATAATATTTAGTCATATGGTATTGTAAAAAAAGTAAAAATTGCTTTATTATAGATGTAGAGATAATATTCAATGAACTTTGTTTATATAATTTGATATGATTCTTCATCATTTCTTCACACATTTTCCATCTAAAATAACGTTATTATTTTAATTTTAGTCCAAGCCTGGTGAGGTAACTGAAGCTGTGAAACATGCCGTTAACGTCGGCTACCGCCACATCGATTGCGCTCATGTCTATCAGAATGAAAATGAAGTTGGAGCCGCCCTGAAAGAACTTTTCGCCGCAGGAGTCGTTAAAAGAGAAGATCTATTCATTACTAGCAAAGTAAATATTAAAAACAAATTTAAATTAATTCTAATTAATTTTAAATTATAATTTATTTTATCTTAAAGAAAAGTTAAAACAAAATAGATTATTATTATTTTGCTAGCACTTTACCTTTGGGGATATATAAAATTATCTACTTTATTGAGAGTTATTTATCCAAGGTGAGTGATAGGTAATAAATATCACATATCACTGGGTTGTTTGGTTTGTAAAAGAGACAAGCTACGTCGAGATTAAATTGAAAATAATTTCATTATATTTTAGGATTTTAAATAAATGATTTAAAATTTTATTTTGCCCCTGTGCGTGGCTCCGAGCCCGAACAATGCCACTGATATAGGTATATATTAAGAATTGGGATGTTCACCTCAAATTAATATTGTCCTAAATTATAGATCAAGAATTATTTTGCGCTCTTAAAATGATTGATAGTAAATTGTTAAAATAGTATTAATTTTTATTAATATAGTTAATACTTGATATAGAAATAGAATATTCTTTTTAAGATCATGGTAAAAATTTAAATTTAGGGTTTCGAAAAAAATTACTGTTTTCTTAATATAAAAGTTTTAATTTCATTAGATTAATTCAGGTCCTTATGCGGGACAGTTTTTTTCTCTACAATGAATATTTATTTTTTAGGTTTCGTTCAAAAGCAAAACGGAAATTGTAGCTTTTGTATACTAAATAACATACAAACTTGAAATTTACAAATTATGTGTATTCCTTTCCCCCTAAATAAAAAAATCTTATTAAAATTTTAATCGGATGAATATTTTGGGGATGGTCGAATTTTTTCTAAAATATTTTTTTACCATGTGGTATTAGGTATCTCCCTGTAAAGATCTCATTAAGTAGAATGAGGTTTTTTTTTAATTTCTAATTAAAATTTCGACGTGGGAGGGCCCCAAAATAGCCATTTCTAGATGTTTTTTGTATCTTATGTGATTTCTAATTCATTCAAAATAAAATTATGAAAAAAATTCTTAAATATGACTATTTTCTTGTCAACGACAATTAAGAACAAATTTGATTGCTCAAGTATTTTGGAAGATAAGCTTCCAAACTCTCGGTATGTGAGCTCGACTCGCACTTGGCCGGCTTATTATTATTTTTGGAGAATATTAAAGGGCCCTCATAAGACCATGTGATAATTTACTCAAATTAAACAATTTATTGAAGGAGACAATAAAAGAGTGTGTCTTCTGCTGGAATTATAAATTTTATTTATTTATAACGAGACTATAGTTTGAGGTTTGTCTCTTCATCAGTCTATTACAATGGATTCACAGGAATTAATTTGTGAATCCATTGTAATAGACTGATGAAGAGGGCAAAGCCCTCGAAACTATAGTCTCGTTATAAATAAATAAAATTTATAATTCCAGCAGAAGACACACTCTTTTATTGTCTCCTTCAATATATAAAAATTCTGCTACTCTCGGCAAAAACTTTCAATTTAAACAATTTATATCTCGAAAACAGTATGGGCAATATTGTTGAAATTTAAATTTACATTTTCCATGACAGAATTAGCTATCTCTTTTATATTTTTAAAAACGATGATTTTTAACCTGATCATTTTATTCATGTTCTGGATTGGCCATCCCTAATAAGAATTAATTCACTTTATATAGATTCTAAAGATATTAATAATTTATTTAATTTTATTTCCACAGCTATGGAATACATATCACAAGCCAGAATATGTAGAACCCGCTCTTAAAAAGACTTTGTTCCATCTTGGTTTGGAATATTTAGATCTTTATTTGATCCATTGGCCAACCGGCTACAAGGAAGGAGATGACCTTTTCCCACGTGATGCTAATGGTAAAATGATCCATAGTGACGCTGACTATGTTGATACTTGGAAAGCAATGGAAAAATTGGTCGAAAAAGGTCTTACAAAATCCATCGGCATCAGCAACTTTAATATCAATCAAATTGAACGCCTTCTTAAAAATGCCAAAATAGTTCCAGTAACAAACCAAGTAAGTAATTTATCCTAATTCTAATGGTTTATTTATTTATTTTTTCTGATGAACCAAAAAGTGGAAAACATTGGTACAAATCAATTAACTTTTAATACAAAAATTATTAATAATTAATAGGGATTGTGTGTTCGTGCAAAGTGAAACATCTTTAATAAAGATAAAAGTAAATAAATATTATTTGCAATATTCATTTACTATGAGTTAAAAATTTATAGGTCACTTGTTTCACATTAAAATTAAAAAAATAAAAGATGTAAATTTTTTCAATATATTATATATATTTCGAGCTATAAGCTCATCTTCAGGAAAGTACAGAATTATAACTGAAGATGAGCTTACAGCTCGAAATATATGTATATATTGAAAAAATTTACATCTTTTTTTTTTTTAATTTTAATGTGAAACAAGTGACCTAGAAATCTTAACTCATGGTAAATGAATATTGCATCTAATATTTATTTATTTTTATCTTTACAAAAATTATTGTTTATTTGGTCTATTTATTTATTTGAAGGAGAAACAAACTTTCTTAATAATCAAATTATTTCTCCTAAAAACAATCTTTATTTTATTAAGAAAGATTTTAAATTTATGATCAAAATTTCAAAGATTTTAGTAGAAATAATTTTATATTTCTTATCAGAGGGGCTTCGTCCCCTCAGGAGTTGAACCTGAAGGAACCAACATGCTTTCCGGGCAGTCTTTATTTTGTTTTAATTTCGGAAAAAACGATTTAGGAATAAAAAATAAATATATTTACAAGTATTTTATTTATTTTCTTTATAAGTTAAAATTCCGAACATCTAAAATCTATAATATAATAATTAGAAGTTATTAATTTCAACAGCTCTTTATTTTCGACAATACTCACATACCCTAGTTATAACGAGTTATAAATAAAATTTATAATTCCAGCAGAAGACACACTCTTATTGTCTCCTTCAAGTTTAATTTTTATGTACCTACATATCTTTTGAATTTTAAATAAAAAAAAAATGAATTATTCAAGTATAAACATGAGTTTGTTAGCCTTTGAAAATTAAGACCCAATGAAATCATACAATTAATTGTTATTTCTTTTTAATATCTTTTAATCGAATATTTTAACAATGATTTGTCTTCAATTCGTTAAGAATTGGGAAATTTTTATGTTTATGTAATTTTGTTTTATCTGCGTATCATTCATTGATAATAAATAATACAATTATATAATATATTTGAATTATGAAATTGTTTTGATAAAACTTGTGCAATAAAAAAAGTGCATGTTAATTTCGACTAAGTGATAATGAAAACTATGTTTTTATCACACCGAGGAGAAGAATTTATTTTAATATATACCCCCCCCCCCCCCACACACTCATAAATCTAAATTCTTCTTGCACACTACTTAATTTCAAATGTTAGTGAAGTGTAATATTAAAAAATTAAGATTTCTCTTAGTCGAAATAAAAAAATAGTGAATGTTGTGACGATGGAAATGTAATTTCTTATACAATTGTTATTTATTTCTCTTTCCCGGTGAAAAGATGAATGAGAGAGGGGCTTTTTAAAGAAAATTTAAGAAAAATTTAGCAATTAAAGAGTTATATTAGTGTCCATAATAGCTATTTGGCTTTTACGATTTATAAATTGTTGAGGGATGTAGTTCTTAAAAAGAAGGGATGGAACCCTGAATTTGTGACCTCTAGTAATGAAAGAATTTTTGTTTATATTATTTGTTTCAAGTAACATGAATGCAGAATGTAAACAATTATTCTTCCAGCTTCAAAAAAAAAATATTATCTTTCCAAGATTTAGAAAAGTAATGGAACACAACTTTATTTTGAAAAAAAGATCCAGAACGCAGTTCCGGCCCCACTACATCCCTGATACCTTCGTTTAAGGTAGTTGTTCCGCCAAATGGGTTTTCTTAGGATTTTTTTGAAATTTAGACAGATTATTATTTAAATCCTTCTGCATCGATTGGTGGCAAAACGAAATTTATGAACAATATAGTTCCGGAGATATTAAATTTCAAAAATAGAGTTTTTCAGACTCTTATACATTGCACTATACGGGATATCGGAAAATTTACATACATATTTAATTCTAATTAAGAAACCCTTCTTACCATTTTTATAAAAAACTAAACCAACACTAAACGATAACCAATACATATTTTAAGACAATTTTGATTCATAGTTACAACACAGTTTCTTAGATAATAATGAATAAATAATGAAAAATGTATAAAAAATTTACACTAAAAACAATTGGCAACAGCGCATTTATTTAACGAGAGAAAGATGTATAAAGCGTGCATGCGCTAGATTTTTTCAAAATTATAATTTTTATAAGGTATAACGTAGGCGTTGATTACATTTATTAAAAAATAACAAAACGATTTTTATAGAAATTTGTTAACTTTTAAAATGTATTTTATCTGTCATTTTAATATAAAAATATTCAATCTCTTACAACGGTGCCAGATTTGTCAAATGAGCACGAGATTGGCTATAATCGGTACATAAACAGCAAAAAGTTTTGGTCTTATGAATTATGAATCCTTATTGTCTGTTCTATATACTCTAGCATTAACTTTTTGCTAGTATTGTCACGAAACAACTACCTTAAATTGAAATTCGAAGATTTCCCCATCGCACACACATTCGCCATGAATTTTCACTCTTGCTAATAAATAATATTTATTGTAAATATTATAAATAATAATAAACATTCACTAGTTACTCCCACTACTACACTGCGTTAAACTAGTATAAGAAATTAAATAAAAAAAATTCTTTAATAGCGACTTTTTCGAGCTAATAATTTTTCTTGCTTGTTTTCGTTTTCAAGGTCGAGTGTTCTCCTTATCTTAATCAAAAAGAATTGATTGAATATTGCAAGAGCAAAGGAATCACCGTAACTGCATATTCACCTCTTGGCTCTCCAGATCGCCCATGGGCAAAACCTGGTGATCCTCAACTTTTGGATGATCCCAAAATTAAGGCAATCGCTAAAAAATATGGAAAATCTCCTGCTCAGATTCTGATTCGTTATCAAGTAAGATGACCTTAAATAAATATTAGATATTATATCATAATTATATAATTTTTATATAATAGACATTATGCCTATTGTATCGATTAGTTCTAATGACTATTGTATTTAATTAACAAAAGACTTTGATTCTAATTATAAAAATATAGCATTACATTTATCTATAACTTTTTTATTATCGAATTTATGTTCAAGACTTATAGTATTATTATATAATTAGTTTTTAGTTAATCAACATTTGAATTGTTCTTGATTGATTGTGCATATGCTTATGAGCATCGTGAATGGTAATTGGCCCCAGATATATTGTTGATTACATACCAATGTAATTTATTAATCAAGACAAGTTTAGGCAGAATTATCTCTAGAGGGCTTGGGAATTCGAACATTGATAATTATTCTAATTTTTTACTTAATCCAAATTGTATAAAATTGCTGATATCACCTGATAAGGATTACTTCATTATCAAACTCTCAACATCAAGCTCTTTCATCTTATAAAGAGAGCAAAAAAATAAATTTATTTGAACATAATGGTTCATAAGAAGGGACAAATATTCCTTACAGAATGCATTTTTGATATTTAATTTATTATAAATTTCATTAAAAATCTCGGAAGAAATAATTTTTATGTTTTCTAAGAGGGTTCCTGAGTTCACTCCAAAACTTTGAAACTAATAAATATTCTAATTAAAATATCATAATTTCTGCTTCAATATGCCAAAGATTAGATTTCCTACTATATATCAAATTTAGGGAACGCGGTGTTGTCTATAGTAAAACATTGTTAAAATGAAATTAGTTTGCTTAAATCTGAATTTATCGAGGAGGCTATGTTTGCGCGATTGTTTAGAAGGATTGAGCGTTGTGGAGGGTGCTATCGTCAGCGTAACAATGTATTGGATTGGAGGGCAGATTTAAAAGGTCATTAATATAGATAATAAAGAGCGTGGGAGAAATGACTGAGCCCTGAGGATCTCCAGCATTAGTATTAAAGGGGGAGGATGATATTCCGCCAACCTCGACTTTAATAGAGCGTTTTGAGATAAAGGTCTCAAGCAACTTGCAGAGGCTCGGGGGAGGCCAGGAGGCCAAATGCAGGTAATTTGGCAAGAAGATTTTTGTGCCAGACTTGATCGAAGGCCTTTGAAATGTCTAAGCCTATTACGAAAGTCTCTTTATCAGTCTCTAGTGCTTTATTCCAAATATGAGTTATATATGCTAAAATATCGCCGGTGGACCGAAATTGTCTAAAGCCATATTGACTATCATGGATTAGTATATACTAGTTTATACTTGGAAAATGCAGTTATTATGTATGTACCGTAAAGGGAGCAGTAAACAATACAAAGTGATGTGGAGGTGCTAGTGAAATTTTTTTTATTTTTTAAATTCAAATTAAATATCATTGATTAGATTATAGACATATAGACAATATTGACGAATCGTTTGAGAAATATCAAAAATAATTTGCTTTAATGTATTATGAAGGATATGCAGAACATAAAAAATAAAAAGAAGTAAAAACTTTTATAATTTTTTACAGAATATCAAAATTCCATAAATCTTTGATAAGTACTCTTCCAAATATAATATTACTAATGCATAGATATAAATACATTTTGAAATATAAGTATAAATTAAAATAAAAAAAAACAAAAAACATTCATCCCTAATCATTTAAAAATTCTTTTTAGGTTCAGCGCGGTCTCATTACAATCCCCAAATCAGTTAACAAAAAACGCATTGAAGAAAACTTTGCTATTTTTGATTTCGAAATTAGCGATGAAGACGAAAAATTGATAGACACCTTTGATTGTAATGGGCGTGTGGTACCTCTTTCTGAGTAAGTAACATACTATATTAATAATATTTTTATGATATATTTTTTTCAATATCTATAGAGCTACTTTGATTGGTACTAAAATTTATTTTTATTTTTTATTTTTCAGGGTTGCGGATCATAAATATTACCCCTTCTAAGCTTCATAAAAAGATTTTATGGATACACTAACTATTTCTATAATATCTCATATTATATATTCACTATGCAAATTAAAATATCTATATATATTTATATGTATATGACATAAAAAAAAAAAATATTTTGAAAAGAGAATTTATTTTATTTTATTAACAAATTTATCACTGATCAATAATTCTTTCGGGATGGATCTTTTCCTTGGTGAAATTAGAAATTTCTTAAAATATTCTAATTTATTATTAACGACGTTTTAGAGCCGAGAGTTGAACGTTTTTTTTTTTTAAATGATATACCAAAAAGGTGCATCCCCTAAAGGCCTGGGTTGTCCCCTCCATCTTGAAAAGAAGAAGAGGGGATTTTATGGACTGGGCGGGGGTTGAAGGTATTTCTAGCAAAGAGGGCTTTAGGGGGGGATAATTGATTTCAGCTCTACTGAACAGACACCATGATAGTATCTGTAGTATAGGTAAAGGGAAGAAACGGTTCTTCGGTGAGCCATGAGCCTGGGAGTCGAGTTCATGTGTGCTCCCTGTGCAGGGTACTCAAGTTCAAGCTTAAAACACTACTAAACTTAAACTAGGTGAATTTAACTCATACCTTTTTATTCTAAACATAAACATAAACAATATAAATAAAGCACATGAAAATTTAATAGGCGCTGGCTAAAAGGATTATGTAATAAGAGCTCCGTTACAGATGGCAATATCAAAGACGATGGGTCATCTAATTAATTTCCCTGAGTGGGTCGTTCTACCCGAAAGAATTCTCTAGATTCTAGTTTATTAACCTGACCACCAAAGCTTCAACAATCGGATTTACTAGAATGACTAGAAACATAATAATTAGTTCATGTTTTTTAAGAATAAATCAATTATCATTTGCTCAACTTTATTATAAATATTTAAACAAATGCCATTCATTGTTTATTTTTAAATTATCTTATAAAAGTATCTTCTTAGCTGTTTAATATCTACTAAATTAAACTTTTACTTTTTTATACCAGTGGTTCCAAACCTTAAGGAAGTTTCTGAACACTCAGTCCACAATTGAATAGACCTTCCCCCACTATCAATTAATTCTTCCAAAATCACTTTAGGCAACACATTTTCTTTTATAAGAACACATTTATTATAATAATTGTTTTACTTAAAATAAAAAATATGACAATCCAATATATACACTTATGGATAAAAAAATCGATACACCTAGCACCTACTCTCTTTTTTTTCTAAAACTTGACTTATTTCATGTTCTAGGCATCGGATTGGAATAAAAGAGATTTCAAAAGTTATTTATTACAGTTTAATAAGAAATAAATTGTTACATTTTGTACACACATTTTTTGATATATTAAAAAAAATAAGAACATAAGCAACTTTGTAATTTTAAGATATTGGAAATAAAGTGTACCCAATGTTTAATTCTAAATTTCTGTATTAAATTAAATTAAATTTACTGAGAAAAATAAAAATAAAATATAAGATAAATTTGAAAAATAATGAAATTATTCTTTATCTTAAAATTACAAAGTTTTCTTTTGTTCGTATTTTTTTCCATATATCAAAAAATGTGTGTACAAATGTAACATTTTATTTCTTATTAAACTGTAATAAATTCCCTAATTTATGACACCTTTTTTATTCCAATCCGATGCCTAGAACCTGAATTAAGTCAAGTTTTAGAAAAAGAGAGTATAGGGTGGCTCGATTTTTTGTCCTCAAGTATAGTTTGACCAATTGTAGAATTCTTATAGTAATCTTGTTCAAAGTTAATCTCATAATAGATTATATAACAAAAAAATAATTTATATAAATGCATTATTTATACACTTAAATGAATAATTAAGAATTAATATACAAAAAAAAAGAAAAAATTTAAGTGTGGGGTTTTTTCAAAGATGAGTGCACTTTACTTGAATACTTAGACTAAGTACTTAACCTTGGAACACTTCGAGGCTCTCGTGGGCCACCTATAGAAAAATTGAAAATAAATAATAAACTTTCAAAAATTATTTACTTTATTAATATACCCAAACTTAATAAATTTCTACTTAAACTGCCCTTATATCGCCCATTTTTTAACCGACTTCAAAAAAGGAGGAGGTTCTCAAATCGACTGAATTTTTTTTTTGTGTGTGTCTATGTTACCTGATATCTTCGCCAATTGTGAACTGATTTTGATGATTTTTTTTGCATTGGGTTCAGTCTAGTTTCCGATTGGTCCCGTTTTTTTTTCATTGGTATTGGGCATTTTTTGATATGTTTGTTCAGGCATAGCTTCTTTGTTTTTGAACCGATTTTAATGATTCTTTTTTTATTGGAAAGAGGGTACTTTAGGGGTGGTACCATATTAATTTGGTCAAGTTCTGAAGATATGATCAATGACGAAATAACGTAAATCTCCAATTCTTTGATCAAATAATCGAAATTATAATAAATAAAATCTTTCATAAAAAAATCTTAAAACATTCATTTAAAACCCGCAAACGTTTCGAGAGAATTTCTATATTTATAAATTGAATTTTATTATCATTTTCTGATTCATTCGCCCGACGCTTTCTCTTACTAGATGCACTCAAGGTATTATATTAAGTCACTTTTAATAACATCACTAAAAAGAGAAAAATAAAAATAATTAAAAAAATAACTAAAACCGACTTCAAAAAAATTAATTGCAACAAATAAAATAATAACTTAAAAATCAAATAAAATGCACTAAAAGGTATAAAATAATTATCTTATTTAGTTACAACTAAACATTTAACATGACATTACTTTTTGAAGTCGGTGCCAAACAAACTATATAAGTAAGTAAAACTTGAGTAAGATACGAGGTAGGTTTCACAAAAAAGAAATAAAACAAAATTGAGTTTTGAATTCGATATATTTCGGGGTTAGCCCATCATCAGGAGTCTAAGAAAACAAGTTCTCAGTTTTCTTAGACTCCTGATGATGGAGCTAACCCCGAAATATATCGAATTCAAAACTCAATTTTGTTTTATTTCTTTTTGTGAAACCTACCTCGTATCTTACTCAAGTTTTATTATTATATTAAAATGTTTCACCTAGAACCAACACCGAACTCCTTAAAAGTTATATATAAGTAAGCGTACCCGCCAAACGTACTAATTAAGATCCGTCGAGTACGATTCATAAAATGTATATGTTTGGCACCGACTTCAAAAACTAATTTCATGATAATCTTTCGTCGTTTAGTTGTAACTAAATAAGATAATTATTTTATACCTTTTAGTGTATTTTATTTGATTTTTAAGTTATTATTATTTTGTTTGTTGCATTTAATTTTTTTGAAGTCTGTTTTATTTTATTTTTTTATAAAAATTATTTTTATACTGAAATAAACTTCATAAACGACGTCTCGACACGTAGTTCTGGTTTCATTTTCAAGGACTGAGGGAAGTGTGATTTTTCTAAAAAATTTTGTCATTTCAAAAAATTTCTTTGTCAATATATTCACGTAGGAATATTTCTTTTAATTTTTTTTTTTCATTTCTTATATAGACGCATAGGGATTGGAAATAATAGCCACAATCATTTTCGATTTCTCTCGACAAAAGACATTACATATAATAGTAGACAATTTAGAATTATTTGTATGTATTTAGTATCTAGTATTTGGCTGACCGAGCGTTGCTCGGTAATATTTGCTTTTGTTAAAAACAATAAATTATTTAATTTTAATGTACAATATTAACAGTTCTTATTGATAAAAACTAATCGGTAAATTTATTTCATACGTACACATAGAAGATTTTTTAAATTAAACATGACCGTGAAAACTAATAAATTTCAACTTCATGATTGATGAGTTAAAATAAATAAATATATCAATAAATAAATAAAAATACCATATTAAATATATACCTATAAGTAAAATAATTATCGTATACAGATATGTAGATAATAAATAAATATTAAGTAAATAATTATTATATAAGGCGAATGTGGGTCAGTGGTTAGAGTGTCGGGTCGCTGATTCGAAGTTCGCTGGTTCGAAACTGAGTCTCGGCAGATCAGATATTTCCAGTCGCCTCCTCTTGGAAAGCTTTGGCAACCTACCAAGAATATAATTGCCTAGAAACCTCTCCAAACTTGCCGTTCGGAACCGGCGTTAAAAAGTAGGTCCCGTATATCTGTGTAAAAACAACTAAACACACTCAGCACAGGTATATGTGGAGAGGAGCCAAAACGTCAGGAGAGCTGATATGGCACTTAAAAGAAGATATAAAATAAGAATAATATAAACATTGATTCACTGCTTATTCAGATATAGATTGCATGTGTTTTTGATTGAATATTATTAAAATATACTCCTATTTAATAATGGAAAATAATAAATAAACTTACCTCTACCTAATAAGAAAAAACAAAAGAAAATATTGAATAGACTGCTTTGTCATCTGATTCACTCATTTTTAAAATTCTAATATCTGCTGTCTCCACGTTTTAAGTCAACATTACGTTTCATTAGGGTTTTATAAACCCTCAAAAATAATTTTGTGAAAATTATAATGTACTTACCTAATAATTTATTTTTACTCAAAGATCTCTGTTGAAAATATAATGTTGACATTGATTATTACTTGGATTTCCAGGAAATCAATTATTCAAGCAATAATAATTACACAGGTCTGCGAGAAAAAAAATTGTTTGAATAATTATAATTGTGATGCGATTTGAATATTTTTAGCTACTAATTTCACTGTTCGAATCAGAATATTACTCACTAATACCAACAAATTTACAAAAGATAAAGTTCACAGAATTCTATTTTTGAACACCAATATCCCCATTTTGGTCGCCGAAAGAAATAATAATGACTCTTTTTTTTATAGAACCCTTTCATAGTAAATTGGTTGTTTAGTTTGAAAATTTTAATTTTTTAAGGCCCACCACATTATTTTGGATTCGATTTCAACCAAAAAAATTTTGTTTTTATATTTACACTAATTTTTGAGTTAGAGCGTACACAAAATTTGGTAACGTACTAAATAAAACGTTCTAACAGACATTTTGACAAAATAATTAACATCTCGTAAAATATATTTTTTTCGTTGACAATTTATAAAGCCCACCGCAAACTGAACCCAATCCACGTACAGCCCACACGTGGTCAAGTACAAAGCCAGATTGAACATGGGCTGTGCGATTGGGTTCAGTTTTCGCCGGGCCTAAGGCTTTCTTGTATACCAAATCGTCATGCTTTGGCTCAATTTTTTTAATCAAAATAGTTTGAGCCGTTTTTAAAAAAACTTTTTTTTATCACGATTTAAATATTTGACCATACTCTGTATTGTAAAATCAAAGGAAGTTTTTGCGCCCCACTCTGTACAATACTTCTCTATTTATAAAATTAAAAATAGTGGCGCTCATCACATGTCATGTAGATAAAACTAATATGGTTTATATATTTTTATGACATAGTACATTGAGTACATTCATATCAAAAACCTATATAAAAACCACTCGCTTCTAATTTCTCCGTTATTCATCCTAGTAACTTCTTATCTTCTTTATCGCTACATTTATTTTATTTAATTGAAGACTAAATAATGGCTGGGAAAGTACCGACTGTTAAATTCAATAATGGAGTCAATTTTCCTATTTTCGGACTCGGAACTTGGAAGGTAATATATTACTGACTTTGTTTTATATATTTTGCTTTAATTATTCAAAATAGATTGCTAACAAATTATGAATTTTGTTTTATTTATTATTATTATTTTTAATTTTATGACTTAGAATTAATAATACATTCTTTATATTTACATTGTATTCACTCTATATCTCCTAAAGAAATATTTTTCTCGGTTACATGAGATTCTAGGCCCAATTTTCATTAAAATTAAATAAAAAAAATTAACACATACAACGCAATCGATTAGATCCTATTGACATATACGAGAGAAAAATCAATTTTCACTTCTCCAAATTTAATAGAGAATCATATATGTATCTATTCCTTCTTTTCTAGGTCCTATATTTATGTGAAATTATATATTTCGCGATATTTAATACTACTAAACCTAAATATTTTACTTTTTATTTTCTCTTATTTTAAACTTTGCTGGAATATACACATGTCAGAAATTCATAAATGAATTAATGTCTATTCTTTAATCTTAAGTAAATTAAAAGGTAATTAAACTAGCAGCTTTATAATAAAATTTTTTCTATTAAAGACTTTAAATATATTGTATTTTATTTCTTTTATAAACTAAAATTAATGGAATCTAAAAAAATTATTTTATTCTAATCACAACTTTATGAAAATAAATAGAATAAGATAAGATTACTATAGCAGAGTCAATAATTTTTATTTCACTTTGATTTCGAGGTCAAATCAATATAACATTTAGTTAGTGGTGGATTTCGCTGTTTTGGGGCCCTGGGCGCTAGAACTAAAAAGAGCCCTAATTAATTATGTGATAAATTTACTAATACCATTAATAAGATCCATAACAATGCACATACATATTGACTACATTTCAAGCTTGATCCAAAAATGATTATGCAAACCAAATATACAATAATATTTTAATATCTTGGCTGGAGATTCTGTGGGTCCCGGGGGACAGCCGAGTTAGCTCACCATCAAATCCGCCACTGCATACAGCACTAACAAATAATAAATAGCTAAACATATTAGAGATATTTAAAAATTCAACATTCAACCAATTATTAACAATGATCTTAATATATTTTCATTATGAATTTTAGTTAATTTTCTGAATATAAGAGAGTCTCTGAAATGAGGAAGAATTTCCTTCAGTAATTTATAGATCTGAGTACACATTGTAAAATTAAATTATCGAATACTAGGTGTGACAGATCATCATGGCCCCATCATGAAATTTCGGGACCGGGACCCAAAATCTGAAGCGGTTTAAATAGTTTCAGCCGTTTTTGAGATATTTCGAAAAAACGAAGCAAATATTAAACACTTTTTTTTCATGCTCGATAACAATACTTGACCATACCCTGTATGGTAAAGTAAAAATATAGTGTACTGAATAAGGTCTTAAAAATAAAAAATGAACTAACATAAACTACACTCACATACATTTTTACTTTCCATGATAATAAGGGTAACAGGGTAAACCTATAAATGAAAGCGAAAATAATTTTTCAATCAAACTTTATTTACTTTAACATAAGATACATATAAAGTTTAAATTTCTACTTGTATCCATTGGAGTATAGTCACATGGTCACGTAGATCTAAAAAAAGCTATTGAATTGTATTAAAAAGACCCTGCACTAATCTGTAAAATTACCACGTTTTTATTAACTTGCTTTCTTGTCTGTCTGTTCGGTACAAATTTTGCAATCGATTCAACGCAGCTTCACACCAACTCCCTTCAGATAGCTTACAGATCAATCCTAAAAGCATGGCAATTGCATATCCTACAGGCGTTACCACATTTGAAATATTATTTTCGCGCGAGTTTTCGAAATGTTAATATACCTAGATATATAAATTTTTATTTACTTGTAATTTGAAATGTATGAATCATGGAGTAAAGTTACCATGTTTTTATTAATTCGCTTTCTTGTCTGTCTCTCTGGTCGGTACAAATTTTGCAATCGATTTTAAACTAACACCCCGATGAGTTAGAGACTTGCAACTTTAAACTTAGCTCAGAACGGGATGAATGCAATATAAACTCGTTTTCTTGCCTATGTGTTTGTTTGTTTGTCTTCCCTGTACAAATTTTGCAATCGATTCAACGGATTCTGTCCTGCTAATTGCATTAAATTGAGCAACAAAGAACCCAATATTTTTCGTTGGCCTTTTTGTATTACATTACTTCCCATTATAGCTATAAAAGCAGAAGCCGGGAACTTGAACATCAGTCTCTTCTGTAGTTTTGATCCATGAATAGTTCACCTAGGTCACTAACAATTTTATTCCACTACAAATGATACAACGACAGCTACTCCCTACACCCCTTATATTATCCATTGCGCATGCGCCCTACCTTTTTCGTTTTAAATCTTACAAGTGTTTTCATATTAAAAATCCACGATCACAAATTTTCAGGACAATCTGAATGGGGTTAGAAATCTGAACAGGGTTATAAATCTGTTTCAGGCTTGCATAAATTATCTTACTTTTTAGTCCGTTTTAAAAACTTGATAGATTAAGAGCTAATAATACATTGGTTGATTGAAATCAGATCCAAAATTAGGAGCGTGGGGTCTTAAAAAATTACTTTTTGGGGACCTATTTAAAGTAAAACTTTATTCTAACTCCTTCAAGCTCCTCCTAGCTCATGTTCCTTGTTCTGCGACTTACCTTTGCTGAGATCTAGTACACCACCGTAATACTACCATTACCACGGATATATTTCATGTTCTTTTTTCTTTTCTTTTCTCCCCCAGCCTCCAAAATATCCCTTATAGTTCAGCCATTGAAGCATTTTTCTGTTGAATAATTTCCAGCAACCTAGGGTTTTGTATATATTCACTTCATTTCTTCTTCTTCGAGTGCCATACCCGAAACAGGTGTCGGCTCCTCTCCACATATACCTGTGCTGATGTGTGTTTAGTTGTTTTACACAGATATACGGGACCTACTTTTTAACGCCTGTTCCGAACGGCTAATTTGGAGAGGTTACTAGGACAATTATACTCTTGGTAGGTTGCCATTACTTTCCAAGAGGAGGCGACTGCAAATATCTATCTGCCGAGACTCGGTCTCGAACCAGCGATCTTCGAGTCAGCGAGCCAGCACTCTACCCACTGACCCACAGTCGCCTCGTTCACTTCATTTAGTCGTTATAATTGAACTGTCGATTCACATTGATGGCATATTGGGAGTTGGGAGAGGACATAATATATATAACTAAAATTATTTTAAGTGAAAATAAAAATAGCTTTATTTTATTTTAGATCTACATACAAAATTCCAATTATATAATAAGAAATTCTATAACAAATGCATTTGTTCTACAAATCTTGATTAAGTAATTTAATTTTAGTCGAAACCTGGTGAGGTAATTGAAGCTGTGAAACATGCCATTGACGTGGGTTATCGACACATCGATGGTGCTCATGTTTATGAAAATGAACCTGAAGTTGGAGCTGCCCTGAAAGATCGCATCGACGCCGGAGTCGTTAAAAGAGAAGATTTATTCATCACAAGCAAAGTAAATATTTTAAAAAGGAATTTTTATTAATATGAAATTATTATTTTTGTTTGATCTTTGAAAGTTGTTGAAATAGATTAAAAAAATGAAAATCTTTTATTTGAATCATAACACAGTTTAAAACAGCACTTATTAAATTTTTTTCATTCGCAACCCCATTCTGACAGAAATTTTTTGTGACCCCATATTATATGGATATATAGAATAAACCATCATTTTTAATAGCAAATCATAAAATACATTTATTTTGAATCAAATTTTTAATTAACATACTTATTATACTTACTAGTGCTTGGGTTCGACTCCCGAGGGGACAAGACCCTCCTACATGCAATATAAACATATCTATTAAAATCTTTGATTTGACCTAAATTCATTTTCGTTATTATTTATTATAATTGTATCATTTATTAAAACTAAATAATTACAATTATTAAATTTAAATATCATTGAGATGGATCTTCTCCTTTATTATTAAATAAAGAATCAAACAGGACTTGATAGCATTTTCAACATTTTTATTTGATCTGTATTTTGATTTTATAATTTATTTATTTATTTAGCTGTTTAGCTAGTTTTACGGACAAGATGTCCAATACAGAAAAAAACATATACAGGATACAATATTAAAACAATATGGATATAATAAAATAACAGATAGGTATCAGAGAGAAAAAAACAAACTTATTACACTGAAGTGGTTTTTACAATGTGGCTGATGGTTTTAAGATGATTTTTTTGAGTTGGTGAGGAGTTGTGCTGGAAAGGTCAAGATTGGTCGAGTGTTTATTTGCTAGTGTTTGAATTCTGTCAATGGCGTTGGTTTTACCGAAGTTAGTCGAGTGATGTGGAACTACAAACATATCTTGGGATCTCGTGCTATGTGATGGGATTCTAAAATAGTGAGAACGTCGTTTCACCTAAATGATTATCTAATACAAAATGTCTATTTTACAAATTATTGAAAATTCAATGACAGATATACCTCGAATTTATTATACATATATTAATTTTTTCATTGTTCATTGGTTTATTGTAATTGTTGCCCTATGTTGCGACCCAAAAATTCAGTTATTTGACCCAAAATGGGGTCTCGACACCATAGTTGAAGAAGCACTGGTTAAAAAAATCGGTTGTCTGTAAAGTCAGTTTACTGACGATAGTTGAACGTGACAACGTCATAAGAAAATACTGATGGAATGGTGTTTTCTTATGACGTTGTCACGTTCAACTATCGTCAGTAAACCGACTTTGCACGCAAGCGATTTTTTTCATAAAATTCTTCGTTCAGAAAATCATTTTAAATTTACAAAATACTTGAATAAAATTTATTGTTTAAATTTCTACTCGACTGTTAAAATTTAATTTTTGATTTTATTATTTTATAATAATAAATTTTGTATTGACATTATTTCTTTCAGCAAGTAAACTGAATAAAAGTTGTTGTTCAATTAGTTACTTAATTATTTTTGCAAATTTAATTGTAATTTGTTGTAAAAAAGTAATAATTTTGAATAATTTATTATAAGAATAAACTGTGATTAAATTATTGTTCATAAATATTAAATTTAAAATTTAAAATTTGGAAACATCATTAAAATTTTTGTAACTGTAGCTTTTAAAAAGCCCGCCTCAATCTTTGTCGCTCGTTCCGCGCTCTCGCTTGCACTTCAAGCCTTAAATGGAACGCCTCAGAGCGAGGAAACGCCGCATGAGTCATGTTTTTTCGTGCGTGCAGCAGGCTCCATCGAATTATAAGACGTCACTTCAAAAGATAAATATCGATTGAACTAAACTAAAGTTTTCTATATAAAATCAAGAGAAATCTATAACACTCGGATTTAGTAGTTAACCACCTCTTTTGATATTCTATGTAACACAAAAAGTAAACTCTAAAAATATTTATTGATAAAATTGCAAGTAATAATTACCTAAATGAATTAGACACTATCGATCGACTAATTCTGTATCATTATCAAAAATGTCACTCTGATCCAAATCGGAGTAGGTATTTGCATACATAACTATGACAGAATTAGTCAATCGAAACGCTATATTTCTTTTATTGTATTATATTTGTTATGTGGTCAATGAATTTAAAATTTATTATTTGTTATCAATTAAGATATCAATCTCGGCACAAAAACTTTCAATTTAATTAAGATATTCATTAGCAGAATATATAGAAAATCCAAGTTAACTACATAGATTTATATTAATTTTAAATTCTTACCAATAGTTATCGATTTTATAGATTTTGATTTTTGTTTTTTATAAATTTTATTCCCACAGCTATGGAATACATACCACAGGCCAGAACTTGTTGAACCAGCTCTTAAAAAGACTCTGTCCCATCTTGGTTTGAAATATTTAGATCTCTATTTGATGCATTTTCCAATGGGCTTCAAAGAAGGAGATGAACTTTTCCCAAAAGATAAAAATGGAAAAGTTCTCTATAGCGATATTGACTATGTGGATACTTGGAAAGCGATGGAAAAATTGGTGGAAAAAGGTCTTACAAAATCCATCGGCATCAGCAACTTTAATATCAGTCAAATTGAACGGCTTCTTCAACATGCAAAAATAGTTCCAGTAACAAATCAAGTAAGAAATTAAGAGTATTTATTTCTTTAAAATTTTATTTTTTAAATTTATTCTCAACGTTTCATACTTACTCTATCCCAGAGGAAATTTTTTATTAAACCTCGCTAATAAAATAAAATTTAAAAAAAAAAAATCGTTTTTGTCATGAGTATTTCGTTTATAAGTAACAATTCTTTTGTACCATACATTCCAGGGATGGACAGGCTGGGCACACTATGAGGCCAGAGAGAGCCGCAATCCGGTTTTTTATATTTTATCAAGTGCCACACGGAGATACAAAAATTCAAAAAAAATTATTTAATATAATTGCATATTTCAAAGGTCACATATCTATCTTATCTATTTATATAAAATTAAGGTTTTGTCTGTATATTGCCTCAAATCACGCCAAATTTTGGCTGCGACACGTTTCAAGCTAAGTTATAACGAAAACACCCTCAACAAAATTCCTGTCTGTCTGTATGTTTATGTGGGCTCCGCGAAAAGTTGCTCACGATTCACGTAAAAACGGCTCCCCCAAAAAACCACCCAAAGGGGGGGGTGAAAAAATGTAAATTCTTGCCCTTGGACTAAACTCAACCAAATTTTGTATACATAATCTGTGGGTCACTAGAAGGCTAGAAATGCAAAAACTGGGTGCGGAGGGTAGGAGCGGGGGTGGAATGGAGTGGGGATTGGTTAGGGTATGGGGTGCGCGGGGTGGAATGGGGGTGTGGTGAGGGAGTGAGGCGGAGTAGGGTGGGGGTGCAGGGGGTGGTGCGGGGTGGAGTCCAGTGGGCTTAGCGGGGGTGGGGTCTAGGGGGGCTAGGCGGGGGTGTGGTGCGCAGGGTTGGAGGTCATGGGGTGGGGTCCGGGGTGGATGGGGTGCAGGTGGTGGTGTGGTGGCGGGGGTTGGCCACGGGTGCATGGTGGTGGTGGTGGGGGGGGGGCATGAGTTGTGGGTCCAGGGGGCGTGCCTTGCAGCTAGTCTTATTATATTAAACGAACAATTCTTGTATATATATATATATATGATACATATAGAATCGGTTTCTCGAAAACGGCTCTAACGATTTAGATGAAATTCACAGATTAGGGACTTTTTGTGTTGGCGATTCGATCTCTCACGGTCTCATCTTCGGCTAAGTTGTTTTTGATGGGCTTTTTGTTAATTAAAATAATTATTCACAGATGGTTGTCTCGATAAAAATATATATATTTACATTTTTATTCAATTTCTTTTTAATAAATAATTGTTTTTTTTTTAATTTTAAATTCCACATGCGAGGGTTAATATATAGTTTTTAACTGAAGCAAAAAGTTACTGAGCATCAAGACTAGTTTAAACGGGCTTAGTACTAAGTATTAGTGCTAACCACTCACTAATTCTGTGTCGTGTAAACATACAATATAAGTGGTTAGTATTAGTAGAGTGGCAAGTGCGAGTGAATAGAAATGGTTTCTATTTACTAATGGCAAGTAGCTTCCTCTGCCTATCCATTCCACGCCAAATCGGACGGTTTGAAAAATTTTAATTTTTGATTTCCTTCATTTTTGACATTTTTTAGTACTCATCAAAAAAACTCTTTCTGGTAAATTTTGAAATTTTTTTGATCACCGGTTTATAAGATATCGAATTTCAGTTTTCGCTCATAACTTCTTCAAAGATGGTCCAAATTCAAATTTTTTTTTGAAATTTTTGTCTTTTTACATATTTTTTTTTTAAATTATTCAAAGTGTTATTATATGCGATTTTTGAGTTTGAAAATTTTAATCTTGTTTTTGAAACCTGTATGTACTGTGTCAATTTTTTGATAATTTTTTATTTTAAACTTCTATTCATTCTACAAATTTTAAGTCCGGTCTGATTGTGGTCATATGATAATTAATTTTTTTTCGATTTTCGTTGTTCAAAAAAAATTTCAAAATTTACCAGGAAGAGTTTTTTGATGAGTACTAAAAAATGTTAAAAAATGAAGGAAATTAAAAATTAAAATTTTTCAAACCGCCGATTTGGCGTGGAACGCCTCATATATTTATTTCACTATTTTTCACTTTTAATAATATACAATTTAGGAATTCAAATATTTAATGAATTTGATAATTATGTAATATGATCATTATTATAGTTAGATTTTCTTTTATTATTTGTAAAAGGAATCAAATTTAATCAAACATTCAATAATAATTTAAAATTCATTATTCACTTGAACTTCGCAAGTGTGACAAGTGGTGTGACAAGTGAGTAATAAAATAGATAACTTTTTATAGATAAATCAAGTTTGTTAAAATTCATTCAAAAAATGGTTTGTAGATTTATTGAAATGGCCGAAAAGTGGACAGCAGAAAAACAAAAAAATTCCTTGTCCACGCGCGTGGACAGCAGAAAAAACAAAAAAAATTCCTTGTCCACGCGCGTTTTTCATTTTTCAATTCCTCTTCAAGCTCTTCTATTAACGATGATAAAATAATTATTAAAAATGCGGTGTTTGAGAACTCGAATTGCCATCTTGCAACTTTCACTATACATCTAATTACATTGGTTATTAGTAGACACGTGTGACCCACTACTAACCAGCTAGTCTGCTAAGTGCTTAGTAAATGGAATATTACTAACGGCAAGTACTAAGTCCGTGTAAACTAGGCTTCACTCGATGGCCAGGTACATTAGTACATAAGAACATCAAATAAAAAATATAATTATGAAAAATAAAATAAATAATTATTTCAAAATTTTATTAATAAAATTCAAATATAATAAAAATATATTTATTAATTTAAAAGTAAAATAAACATAAAATTATTAATAATAATGATAATATCATATTTTATTAATTTTCAAAATGAAAATTTTTAACATCTACCCCTGCGAATGCAGCCCGCCACCCAGAGCGCTCTTTTTGAATGCATATCCTACCACTCTGCAGGCGACACTACATTATTTTTAATCCAGTTTCCGAAATTCCATCATAACTTGTTAAACATTTGCGGAACGCATCGAACACTCAACAGCCTGTGTTGCGAAATTTGTTTGACGGTGTATGGGCCCCTTAAATGTTTGAAATCTTTTGCACAACGGGAGCGGTTGTGCAACGTTATGTGTTGTGTATGGCCGAGTTGCGCAATATTACCAAGGGTATGATTATGAATGATGCATTATGCAGCGTTGAGATCGCTTTGTTGTCCAATTTCTCTGGCAATGTATGGGCCCCGGCAAACGATACGCAACGCAAAGTTGAACAAGGTTTTGTTGCGCAATTTTTTTGACAGTGTATGTCTCCTTTAAAAGATAAGGGTAATGGTTTTTCTCTAAATGGAAAGCAAGAACGACAATTCCAGATTCCAATGGGAAAAAGTATATAATAGCTATTTTGAAAAAGCACAAACAAGTGACTGCTGATGGGGCACGGTATCAAGTGATCTACTTTGGGGTTGAAACTTAATTTTGAGGATTAACTACTAATAGCAGCCACATAAAAGAAATACAGTAGATTTTAAGTTGAGTGAAAAAAAGCAGTCGGCTTTAACAATAAGCCTCTTGCAGAAATTTTAACTGTTCTGTTGCATATTATGTTTCTTGTTGCAGAGTTAGATTTTATAAGAAAAATCAAACACTGTCCTCTACTTGATCTCAAATGTTAAAAATATTATTATTTTAGATAATCAGAGGACACTTTCATTAATTTAAATTATTTTTATTATTAATAGTCATGAATTGGTTATTGATGTTTTTTGCTATTATTATTATTTTGAATTGTTTTTGTCTTTAAGGTCGAATGTCACCCTCATCTTAATCAGCAAGAATTGTTGGAATATTGCAAGAGCAAAGGAATCACCCTAACCGCATATTCATCTCTTGGTTGTCCAGATCGCCCATGGCTAAAACCAGGAGATCCTCAAATTATTGAAGATCCCAAAATTAACGCAATTGCTAAAAAATATGGAAAATCCCCAGCTCAGATTCTACTTCGTTATCCAGTAAGATATTATTTATTTATTAAATATATATTTATATTATTTTACCATACAGGGTATGTTCAAGTATTGTAATCGTGCATGAAAAAAGTGTTTTTTTCCTTCTTTTTTCGAAATATCTCAAAAACGGCTGAAACTATTTTGATTAAAAAAATTGAGCAAAACCATGGCATTTAGCTCTACAAAAAATCCCTAATAAGTAAACATCGAAAAATTTATTTTTCGAGATAATAATTGTTTTGTCAAAATGTATCTTAGTTAGTCTGTATCTTAGTTAGTCTGTGGGTTACCAAATTTTCGTGGATCTAGTTAGCTCAAAAACTAGTGTGAATATTGAAACCAAATTTCACACGTAGTTTTGGTCCATTGAGATTAAGAGCTGATTAGATTTTGGTGCATATCGACCCAAAATTAAGGGGGGTGGAGGGGGGGGGGTTAAAAATTAAAAATCTAGGCCATTTGAGCAAACTCAACCAAATTTTTTATACATAATCAGCGGGGACCAGAAGTCTAAAAATGCAAAAACTAACTACCCAAAATAGGGGGGGGGGGTGTAGGGTCAAAAATGAAAATCTTAGCCATTTACCAAACTCAACTAAATTTTGTATACACAATCAGTAGATTTTAAATTAAGAAACATTAAATATATATTAATTAACGAGGCAAATTTGGAATATAATTGTAATTTGGGCTCGAATTTTGAAATGAAAGACTCCAATTCATTTTATCCATTTATTTTATTTATTGGGCCTCCGAGGAGCGGGCCGCCTCTTACAAGAAAATTTAAGATGATTACACAAATTTACCCACAAATCTTTCACACTTTCGGCTTCAGAACAAATTAATTCAGATTCAGAGCGGGTGGCTGAGAGAGCCAGGATTAATCCTGGCTCACATTTCACATTTCTTTTTTTTTTTATTCACAAAAAATAATCATACGCCACCCGCTCTCCATGTTCTTCTGCCGAAAGTGTAAAAATTAAGAAGAGATCCCCTCATCGCCCTATATGTCAAATCGTTTATTGTTTTTTGGGATATACCCAGGGCGATGAGGGACTCCACCGCTTTATGCCACCACACTCCCTTCCACGAGAGTGTGATGGCCTCGACCCTGACCGAGCCCGCCCCGACGCCAAATCGCTCCGCAATATTATCCACCAGACTGGAGTTGCCCCTATATTTTTCTATTTTGTTTCGGTGGGCAACACCCAGTCCTGCAAGCGCGGAGACGATCTGGACGTCCAAAACCCACACCACCCCCGCCGCATCCTTTGCCACGATGTCTGGCTTTCTATTGCCTGCCGAGCTGGAGTACAAGTACTCCAACTCGACACGCATTCTCTTTTTGAAGAAACATTAAATATATTGATAATTATTCCCCCCCCCCCTCGCCACTCAAAATTTAAAGAGGTAAAACTTTTAAGAAACGATGTATTTTCGGTAGTTTACGGGTATACATTTGGAGTGTTTTTTTTAGAGGAATAAAATTTTTGGACCGAGACGCTGCTCGTCAGGGCACTAGCCCGGAGGGCCGAGCTTCGAGGGCGTGCCGAAGGCACGCACGAAAAGCTCGTATATATATATATTTATTTTCGGAGTCAGTAGGTACCCGAAAATCTATAAGAATCCCATAAAATTATTCAAATAACTTTTCCATTGCAGACGTGTTTTATAAATATTAAAGTGCAAACTAATAAATAAACTAGGCTAGAATCTTAGTCCTATGTCAAATACCAAAATAAGCGTAATAGTTTAGTGAAGAGGATCATAATATTCCCAACCCCCTCCCCAAGAATTTTTTGCTTAGCTTAAACAAGAAAGGAGGTCTCGATTCTAGAATAATAATAATTCAAGTTTTTGCAAATGAAATTTATTAATTGAAAAATTGAATTTTCCCTTGAGAAAATTAAAAATATATCCATTAATACGCTTTTAATAAATTAAAAAAGAAAAACTTAATAATTAATAAATTCTATTTTAGGTTCAACGTGGTATCATTACAATCCCCAAATCAGTGAACAAAAAACGCATTGAAGAAAATTTTGCTATTTTTGATTTCGAAATCAGCAAAGAAGATCAACAATTATTAGATTCTTATGATTGTAATGATCGTGTGTTACCTTTTCCTGAGTAAGTATCTTATTTATTTCTTTTATAAACTAAATTTAAATTAAATTTTATTGTTTTTTTTCACTTAAATATAGTTATTTTGATTATAACAAAAAATTTATTTATGGTTTTTATTTTTCAGGTTACGGATCATAAATATTACCCTTATTAAGCTTATTAAGGAGGAGGTTCTCAATTCGACTGAATTTTTTTTTTGTGTCTATGTTACTCAATTTCTTCGCCAATTGTGAACCGATTTTGATGATTTTTTGCATTGTGTTCAGTATAATTTCCGATTGGTAAAAAACTAAATTTAATTGGTATTGGGCCTTTTTTGTTAAGTTCACCCATAACTTCATTGTTTATGAACCTGTTTATTTCGTTGTTTATGTTATATTTGTTTATATAATTTTGAAGTCTGTTTTATTTTTTTTTTTATAAAAATTAAGATTTTTAATGTTTGATATTATAAATTCGCTGTGCAAATTAAAATATATTTAAAATTATTATTATTTTTTTTTATTAACAGATTTATTTTAATAAACAAGAGAATACGTTGAACATTATATGATGAGATTAGAAATTTTTTAAAAATGTACTCGTGGTTATCTGCGTTTCGTCTTTTATATTAAAATGGTAACAGCCCATTTTAGCACATTGTTGAACAAAGAATCAAATTTAGAAGTATGTTTTTTTTATGCATAGTAGAGTTAATAAATCTTAAATCTTAACTTTTTCATAATTTATTAATTTAATACCTTAAAAATAGGAAAGAGATTAACCAGACAAGCCAAATATAGAATAAATTTCGTAAAAATTAGTTTATTTTTCATATTTAAAGAGAAGTCGGCCAAAGCCGGGATTATCTAAAGTCATTCGTGGTATATGAGCTTTAAGGCCCAGTTCTGAATACAGTCAGGGGAGTGAGACTAGACAGGGTTCAAACACCCTCATATAACAGAATAGAACATTATGATTGGCGATGTACCTTAGAAGGGGTAGAAAACGGAGAATCGTATGAAAACGTGGTCTCCACCCGCCGAGGAGACACGATTGGAAATGCATAAAAGGACCAACACGAAGAAATAGACACTCTCTATATTATATTTCTCTATCTATCTATCTATCTCTCTATATTATATTACTCTCTCTACCTTATATTACTCTCTCTATTACTCTTCTCTATTATTCCCTCTATACTCCATTATACTACCACGCTCTTATCATTGAAATTATCGCTCTGCATCTCTACACCTCATTTACATCGCTATTTTTCCAATATTCACGGCGACTACGTCATTTCGATATCACGAGCATCTTTCTTCTTCCTGGAGCCGTTTTTGCGGGCATTCGCATTCATCCACTTGCTAGCCCCTCCATTGGCACTTATATCATTAGCACGATAGCTAATTGAACAGCACGGGCAAGAATATCTGTCCGGCACTCGTGAAGACACCACGGAAGCTTATCAAAAAGGCGAGACTCCTGGAACATTACGTACTCTTCGACGTGGCAGTCTACGGAACCTGAGCGAGAGGTGGCCACGGCACAGCTATCGCTGTTTGAATTATTTGAACCGGCCAGCGCACTTCGAGAACAAACGTAAATAATCATAATTTCTTTGAACGATCTCCGTTCACCCATTAAAGCCATCAAATTATTCAATTCTTTCTGACTGTTAAATTCACAAAGGACCTTAATAAATCATATATTGTAAATTATATTTTTGGTTATCATTTACTGTTAAGAAAATTCCCCCATTCTCCTTTGCAGCTAGAATTCATTCAATTATTTTTATTTTTTTGCCTATTTAAAATTATTTTTTTTTATTTTTTTTTTGTAAATTCATTGCATAAGATTAACTTCAATAACGTAGAATTTGAAACATAAAAGTAAATTCAGTAGTTTATCAAAATAGTACAACGAGATACACTGAGTTACACACCACCACCACGTCTAAAAAGGTTAGTATTCTCACACTCAGCAATATTCCCCTTAAAAGTACCCTTTAAGAACCCATTTCCATACCCCTCCAACCACCTACCCTCCCTAACCCCATTGCAATATTTAACATGGACGTTTCTTCTCAGAACTATTCTCCAGTTCATCAACCCGATCCATAGGGGCTGCATCTTACTGGTGCACCCCTTCGTGCATTCGATTCCATTAAAAAACAAAATAAATAAAAAATAAAGATCTATAATTTTCATCATTTGCACTGAGAGATCTGGAGCGTTAGATTGGAGCGCGTGGATGAACATGTCGGTGCAGGTCCGAGCCTGCAATCCTGGCATCTTGGCGGCCATCATTCACACACACAGGATTGGTGCTTCCGCTCCAAAACTGTCGGAAAAACTCTGTGTGTGAACGGGCCTAAAGTTTATAATTTTATACATTGATGTTAAGGTAGTTGTTTCACGACAATACTAGCAAAAAGTTAATGCCATAGAGAAGAGGTGGCCACAATGTGGCTCGAGAGCCTCATGCGGCTCTTCAGTCAATCTGGTGCGGCTCTTGAACCCTCTTGAATAATACTGATTTTAAAAAGGAGAGAGTGTGGCATAAAGTATTACCACATTTTGAAGAGGTATAAAAAAAATGAAAACTGAATTTATTTTTGAAAAGAACATAAAATGAATTTTTTTTAAATGTGTTTTAAACATTATATCAGACGAAAAAAAAGGGGGGGGGGGGGTCAAAAATGAAAATTCTAGCCCTTTTGACCAAACTCAACCAAATTTTGTATACATATTCTGTGGATCCCCAAAAGGCTAGAAATGCAAAAACTCTCCACCCAAAATGGGAGGAGGGTCAAAAAAGAAAATTCTAGCCCTTTTGACCAAACTCAACCAAATTTTGTATACATATTCTGTGGACCCCCAGAGGGCTAGAAATGTAAAAACTAACCACCCAAAATAGAGGGAGGGTCAAAAATTAAAATTCTAGCCCTTTCAACCAAACTAAGTATACAAAATTTGGTTAGTTTTTGCAATTTCTAGCCGTCTGGGGATCCACAGAACATGTATACAAAATTTGATTGAGTTTGGTCAAAAGGGCTAGAATTTTTTTTACCCCCCACCCCTTTTTTTTGTCTGATAATGTTTAAAATACATTTAAAAAAATTTCATTTATTTTCTTTTCAAAAATATATTTAGTTTTTTTCTAGTTAAATTTTTTCATTTTTTTATATCTCTTCAAAATGTGGTAGATCTTCATGCCACACCCTGTATAATAATTAAATTAAAAAAATAATAATACAAAAATTAAATTAATTTGTAATTTGTAATGTTATAAGTAAGTAGAGTTAAAAAATAAATTGTACTTCAATTATATTTTTTTTAGTCTTTTTTTTTAATAAACCATTAATTAATCTCCAAACAATGTGGCTCGCTTTGAAACAGTTTTATAAATTTGCGGCTCCCAAAGTTAAGGTTAGTGGCCACCCCTGCTATAGAGTATATAGAACAGACAATAAGGATTCATAATTCATACGCCCAAAAGTTTTTGCTATTTATGTACGACTTCTAGCCAATCCCGTGCTCGTTTGACAAATCTGGCAACACTGTCCGAGCTTGTATATATTTTATCATAGAAATTTCAGATAAAACACATTATAAAGGTAGATTTATAAAACAAAAAGTCCTTAATAAGCGATTGGAAGCTGTTGCTACAATGGCTGAAGCGAAAAAACGTCAAAAAAATAACTAAAATTAACCCACATTTTAGATTAAATACATGCGTTGTTGCCAGCTTATTTTTAGTGTAAATATTTCATTATACATTTTTCATTATTTATTCATTATTATCTCAGAAACGGTGTTGTAACTATGAATTAAATTTTTTTTTTAAATATATTAGTTATTGTTTAATGTTGGTTTAGTTTTTTATAACAGTGGTAAGAAGAGTTTCTTAATTATAATTAATTATGTATGTAAACTTTCCGATATCCCATATAATGCAATGTATAAGAGTCTGAAAAACTCTATCTTTGGAATTTAATATCTCCGGAACTATATTGTTCATAAATTTCGTTTTGCCACCAATCGATGCAGAAGTATTTAACTAATACTCTGTCTAAATTTCAAAAAAAATCCTAAGAAAACCCATATGGTGAAACAACTACCATAAGTAAACGTCATTATACAAAAAGCCCATTGGAGATTTCATAAATTTCATAAGTTCTAAATGATTGCCAATTTTGATGTTAGTCCGCTAAAATATAACACGTAACGGAGTTATGGTTATAATAATATTTTTTATTATTTATTATTTTTTATTGCACTTTATTCTCTTTCCATAAGGAAATAATTTTAGATACAACGGACGTAAAACAGATAGATCTAGTTAAGTTCGAAATTTCAGCTATTTTCATAGAAGAGGCACAAAAAACCATATACCGAATTTTTGCAAAACAGACAAATTGTGAAATCTCTTAAGCTCTTGGATAAATGGTAACAAAATTATGCTCATTTTAATGCCCCATAAATATAATTATTTTAAGACTATTTTGAAGCTTCTAGCTTTAGTTTTTGAGAGATTAAGTTTAGCTTGGTTCGAACACATATGTATACCGCACTTTGTGTATAACTGTAAGTCTAAACAACCAACTTGGTCAACTTATAATTTTGTATAAAAAATATATCAATTAACATCTATTTGTAAAAAAAATTTAGCCTAATTGACTGAAGATGGCCAAATAAAATTCAGGCCGAAACGTCTTATTAAAGGTGTTTTATTGAACCCAGTGATTCCATCTTTGGCTGATACCTCCTCCTTCATCTAGTACAGTTTCATCACAGCCACGAACTCTAACAATATTTGAGAGATTAAGTCATTTAGAGGAATACGTCCCTTATACGTCCCTTATATATATTATTTTTTCGTGCATTATTGCCCTCTTAAAGAGTTAATACTTGGAAAATTGTTAAAATTTTTGTTTCTGATTGTAGACTTATTGTAGTACTTCCCACTGTATTTTTTTTTGTATCATGCGCCAGGGTAGCATGCAATATAAATTTTATTTTACAAAGATGAAAAAATGATTATTGTACTTTCCCGTAAAAATTTTTTATTTTATTGTTCGGGGAAGTTAAAAAATATATAGGTATTAGTTTAACGAAGTGACGTCACTTGACTAACAATAAAAAATAAATAAAACTGAAGTATTTATTTATATCTTATTATGACGTCACATTCTCTTTAAAAACTATAAAAAGCCAATCGTTTCGAATTTCTCAGCGAGTCAATTGCAAATAATTCTTATCACATTTATCATTACACTTCGTTCAATTGAAGCTTAAATAGAATGTCCGAAAAAGTTCCGACTGTTAAATTTAATAACGGAGTCGATTTTCCTATTTTCGGACTCGGAACTTGGAAGGTAATATACCGGCTTTGCTTTATTTTCAACATTTTATTTGATTTAATTATTTAAGAGGGATTAATAAAATTTTCCAAATAATTAATTCATATCGTTTTACATATTTTATTATTATTTATTTAAGCATTTGATAATTTTAATATTTGATAATAAGATTTTCCAAATAATTAATTAATATCACTTAAGATTATACATATTTTATTTATATGTTAATTTTAATATTATTTTATTATTTTAACTTTAATGACTTTGAATTCATAATAAATTCTTTCTCGCCTATTGACATCAAACATCAAATCAGAAGAATGCTAGGTTAGGCTACCTTTTGGTAAGAAATTAAAAATTAAATAAATAACAAACATCAACATTTATAATATGTATAAAACGATGAAAGATAGAAATTGATAATATGTTCAAGAAAATATATCTATAAATACAATTCTGTATAAAAACAATCTCCAAACCTTTAATAAATAAACTGATGCCAGATACCTGGCCCCTCTCTTATAATTAATTAATATATTTTTTTAAACTTTCAAAAACCTACTTATACACTTTTTTAAAAATAATTTTCTTTCCCCTCTAAATTTTAGTCTCTTGAAAAAATTTGAATTTATTATTAGAATTTAATTTTTTAAGAACTCTCACTCTTGATTTTAGGCACATTAACCATTTTTTGTGAAGAGTCCTTTTCGTAAGGTCGTATAAGGAGCATCTACGAAATTTTCATCAAATCGATCAACGAGTCTAGGTTTTATATTGATAATTCCATTTTTTGAACCCCCCCCCCCCATTTTGGTCCAAAGAAATAATTACATACCTTTTACTTTACCATACAGGGTATGGTCAAGTATTGTAATCGTGCATGAAAAAAGTGTTTTTATCCTTCTTTTTTTCGAAATATTTCAAAAACGGCTGATACTATTTTGATTAGAAAAATTGAGCGAAACCATGGCATTTTGCTCTACAAAAAAGCTCTAATAAATGAACATCGAAAAAATTATATTTTTCGAGATAATAATTGTTTTGTCAAAATGTCTGTTAGTCTGTCCGTCCGTCCGGTTGTCTGGTTGTCCGTGAGTCTGTGCGTTATCAAATTTTTTGTGGACGAGCTAGCTCAAAAACTAATGTGAATATCGAAACCAAATTTCACACGTAGTTTTGGTCCGTTGAGATTAAGAGCTGATTAGATTTTGGTGCATATCGACCCAAAATTACTATCATTAAATTGAAACATTATTTTGGTAGCTTTTGAACCATTTTAGTTAAAATTATTAGGTTTCAGTTTACTAGCTTAAACCGTTAGAAGACGAAAATTCCCTAAATTTAAGTCCAGCGTATGTAACCTTGGGAAATTTATTTTTTTCTCCACTTTTGTTGAAATGACTATTAATTAAAGCAAAACTTAGACGCAAGGAACTGCTCTAAAATAAGACTGTTTGGAAACTTGAATTTATTTTTTATCTTTAAAAATATGTTTTATTTTTATTAATTAAAGAAGAACAGATGAAATTATTCAATTTTATCGTTATTCGAATGTTCACAAGTGATTCTTATTAGCTTTATTCGTTTTGGATGCCTTGGGCGCCCTTATGTCAGCCTCAAGTCACTAACCCATATTCGTTTAGGAAAACGAAGGGGGAGAATAGAGAAACGAATAGGGCTGGGGCACACCAAGTCGGTTGGTATTCCTAAACGAATATGGGTTAGTGACTTGAGGTTGACATAAGGGCGCCCAAGGCATCCAAAACGAATAAAGCTATTGTGTGCGATGCACGCTGCCTAAGCTTCAGGCGAACCAGCAAAACACCAGAAGCATTATACCTAGAGAAATTTTTTCTCCTTTTTAAGATTAACATGCAGTACTTACAAGACACAATATTGATTATTTAAGTAATAAAAATAGCTTTATTGTATTGTAGATCTAATCTAAAATTGTGACGATCTCATATTGAAAAGAGTTTGCCGAGAGTAGCAGAGTTAATGATTAATAATGAGAAATCACTGAGGTTGTTAAGTCCTGTATGATGCATATAAACAAATGATCGCTGATCTTACAAAAACTCCTAAGTCCGATTTTTGGTCAAATACGTATTATACGTTTATGCCGACCAACTTTTCGCGGCGCATCTGTCTATTGAAACCTTATTATTCTATTCCAATTTAATTTCGCGCTACGGACAAATAATAAATATTTCATTGTGTTTAAAATGGTTTTTCTTGTTTTCTGGTAAACAATGAATTTAGCACTTACGAGGTTTTGTAAGATCAGCGACGAAATATACATATGTTTATTTTCATCAAGTAGGGAATATCATTGATTTTTTTTAAAATTTCTATAGTTTAATATCATCTGTATTTTTACTACAAATCCTTATCAAGTAAATTAATTTTAGTCCAAGCCTGGTGAGGTAATTGAAGCTGTCAAAGATGCCATCGATCTGGGTTATCGTCATCTCGATTGCGCTCATGTTTATGAAAATGAGACTGAAGTTGGAGTTGCCCTGAAAGATCGCATCGACGCCGGAGTCGTTAAAAGAGAAGATCTATTCATTACAAGCAAAGTAAATATTTTAAAAAGGAATTTGAATTAATTTCAAATTTTGAATTTTGATTGATTTTAGGAAAAATATTAAAACCAAACTCATTATTATTTTTATTTATTTATTTTTAAATCACTTTTCTCAAAAGAATCCATATCCTCTTTATAATAATCGTTTAAAGCTTAATTTATTAGAAATTTTTGACATCAATACTAGTTATATTTAAATATATTTGTTAAAACACTAACAAATAGACAAAAACACAAAATTTTTCAATTGTGATCTAAACGTCGTGTATTTATGTTTGTGTATATATTGGTTAGTGGTTTAATAAATAGATTAAACAGTGTGGATAATGTAGTTTATTTTAAAAATTTATAATATTTCTTTTTAGTTGCCATAGATTTTGATAGTTTTTTTAATTTAATTTCCACAGCTATGGAATACATACCATAAGCCAGAACTTGTTGAACCAGCTATTAAAAAGACTCTGTCCCATCTTGGTTTGGAGTATTTAGATCTCTACTTGATCCATTTCCCAACAGGCTACAAAGAAGGAGATGAGCTTTTCCCAAAAGATGAAAATGGAAAAGTAATTCATAGTGATGTTGACTATGTGGATACTTGGAAAGCAATGGAAAAATTGGTCGAAAAAGGCCTTACAAAATCCATTGGCATTAGCAACTTTAATATAAATCAAATTGAACGACTACTTCAAAATGCCAAAATAATTCCAGCAACAAATCAAGTAAGGAATTTGACAATATATCACATTTCCTCGGCTTAGAGTGTAAAGCTGCTAACTCTATTTTTTATCATTTATGACATATTAATACCGTTCGACAGGAAAAGAGATGCAGCATCGTCCAAGTAAATCTGCTACTTGGAATTACGATCTTAAGTTGTAGAAAAAAATGTGAAAAATAGTTTTTTCCATAACAATATTAAATTTTGTTTGTTTTTTCTCTATCCTGTAAAATTTTCTTGTTGTGAGTTAGCAGGTTTACTCTCTAAGGCGAAGATTTCTTTTATTAGTTCTTTATTCCATTTGCATTAAAGAAAAAAAAAGAAAAGAAAAATATATAAATTTTCTTATGAGTTCTCTCTCTTTCTCTATGAAAGTGAAAATTCTTGTTTATAATTGTTTTCTCGATTATTTTTGTTTTCAAATCGAATGTCACCCTTATCTTAATCAAAAACAATTGATTGAATATTGCAAGAGCAAAGGTATCACCGTAACTGCATATTCACCACTTGGTTCTCCAGATCGCCCATGGGCAAAACCTGATGATCCTCAACTTATGGAAGATCCCAAAATTAAATCAATTGCTAATAAGTATGGGAAAACTCCAGCTCAGATTCTACTTCGTTATCAAGTAATATGAACTCTTATACTATCAGAATTATATTAATTTACATTAAAATAGACAAGGTGTCAAATGAAAACCATTTTTATTGACTATCGAATTAAAAAAAAATAGATAAAATCGCATGATTATATAAATTTCGGACACAACCGCTAAAGAGGAGGAATACGTCACGTTGACAAATTTTCTTCAAATAATAAAATAAATGAAAATCATGATCATGTTTCCCAAATATAGATATTTTTTCATATTTTAAATACAGAAATTGGGAGGTGCAGGTATATCTTCAGATTGAGAATACTCATAGAATTTTTGAATTAGCTTAAGTAAGATGTTCTATTCAAAAATCTTTTATGTCTTTGACAAATTAGTCAGTCATAAGATGAGGAAATTTCAAATTCTTTACATTACATATATTTATATTTAGGGTCTTGGTCGGTGGCCTGCAATTTTTAAGTATTTTAAACATCTTTTCTTAGAAAATCATAAGATGGTGCCCCTCGAGGAGGTGAAAAACAACCCCTCTGACATATTATTAAAAATATTCCATTCCATCGGATTTAATAGATGACACCATCTTATGATATTCTAAAAAAATTTGAATCTATTACCATTGGCAAATTGAAATCTTTCATATTTTAAACATACTAGAAAATGATTTTTTGACTAATGATTGTTAAAAGCCGATTGATGAAACAACACCCCAAGTAAAGGACTCAGGGTCTAAAGACCTATATATAAGTATCACATTAATTTATAAATTCAATTTTAGGTTCAACGCGGACTCATTACAATCCCCAAATCAGTAAATAAAAAACGCATTGAAGAAAACTTAGCTATTTTTGATTTCGAAATTGCTGATGAAGATGAAAAATTAATAGATACTTTTGATTGTAATGGTCGTGTAGTAACTCTTTCTGAGTAAGTATCTTATTTATAATTTAAATTAAATTTTATAATAATATTTCCATTAAGTTACTTTTATTAGTACTAAAATTTATTTTTGTTTATTTTTCAGGGTTAAGGATCATAAATATTACCCATTTTAAGCTTTATAAAAAGATCTTACTAAAACAATGATTTTCTTTATTATTTTATCTTCTTCTTTATTATTCTATATTTCTTGGTCTTTGAACTAAAAGATTCATAGGTAAAAAAAATAAAATTATTTTGAAAAGATAATTTATTTTATTAACATATATTATCAATCTTGACTAGAAACATAATAATTACTGAATGATTATTAAGAATAAATCAAGTACAATTTGCTTAAGTTACTTATAAATATATAAAAAATGCTATTCAAAGTTAAAAATACGTTCATAAAAGTCTCTTTATTTTAATGTCTCTTCTTGGATGTTGATTTTCTACCAAACCATCCTCGTGGTTTTTTAGACGATGCAGTGTTGCTGTTGTTGTTCACTGATGTTTGAGATTTATCTAAACACAAGGAAATTCAAGAATAAATATTATAATTATAAATTAAATTAAATTCATAAATTAAAATATGTTTGAAATACTATTTCGATTAATTTCTTTTTAAAAGCTTATAAAAAATCGGAAAAAATATTTTCTTTAAAAAATAAGACGCTAATATAAAAAACAAGTAACATCATTAGGGTTCCATATAGGCACTTATCTTAAAGCGAGGGGTGAACCGCGACCTAATATCGTGTACACTTATTCCATTTCCACTTTCATTTCCAAATAGAAGACAATAGATGAAGGGGCATTATCTAATGAATTCCAAAATAATTCCACATAATTCCAAAGAGATGTACACCTAATTCCAATCGCGGTTCATCCCTCGTCTTAAAGTATGTTTTACATTTATTACTATTTCGAACTTACAAGTTAGAGAGATAAAAAGAATTATAGGAATAGAATATTTCCTAGTCTAGTGAGTTTGACTTACAAAATGCAAAATTTCTTTTTAGAATATATAGTTGACGTTTACGAGATTTTTTGCTGTGGCTGTCGGAACAAATATACTTCCCGTCACGAAATTAGAAGCACTGACTATTTCAATACACGGCCCCTGTTGCAATTTTCCCCGTAGCCTTACTTTGTTGCCACATCAGTTAAAGATAGTCTATAGTACTAGTCTTTTCCGATTTCAAAACGCAACAGCAGGCTCTGTGTTGAGCTGATTAACACTTATAATTTGGTGACGTCTACAGAGCCGCTTAAGTCACGTGGGGTCCCAGGCACTTTAGTATATAAGGGACCCCTTTAAGATAAATTTAGGATCGGTATTAACAGAAACGAACAACATTTTAGTTAGTATAATTTGTTATTTTTATATTTGAAAATTAAACAATATAACATTTACTAAATCTACTCATCATCAAACTGACCACAACCATTCACCTTCATCGACCAACTCCCTTCCATTACATTTCATTTCAAAAAGCCGGAGGTTGGACTTGTTAGAGTCAGCCGAAATTAAAAAGGCCATACACCTTAATCAAAATATTCTGAACAACCAAACAGACATCAAAACTTCACCAATAATTGACATTTTAATCAATGATATTTAATTTGAATTAAAAAAACATAAAAATAAAAAATAAGATTTTTCACTATCCCTGCACATCACATTGTATTGTTTACTACTCCCTTTACGGTACATACATAATTTCGGCACCTTCCAAGTATAAATATCCTTTCTTTATTCCCAGCTTAGGGTCTGTTCGCTTCACCTGTTCATTCGGCTTTCCCACTTTGAGACCATTCCATTCTCTGATAATTCTTTCATTCCTACACTAACGGCCGGTGTATGTCGCAAAGTAAATGCTTTTTACCACTAACAAACGGTAGATGGTAAATGGAGGCACTGGGATGCCAATCAGATGACAGGCACTGAAAGTGCATCCATTTACCATCTACCGTTTGTTAGTGGTAAAAAGCATTTACTTTGCGACATACAACCGGCCCTAAGTCGTAAATAAATGTCCATCATATTAAATAAATTCTGTTTATCATTTTATTTTATCTTCAGTCAATGTTCTCCTGACGATGAGTTAAGAGCTCGAAATATATATAGTAAACTTAAAAAAATCTTTGTATTTTAATTTTTTTCTCCTTGTGAAACACCACCAACTCCAACCTAATTTAATTTCTACATATAAGGTTTTGTTTGTAGATTTTTGGAACCCTAAAAATTGATTAAATGATGAAAAAGTTTCTAATTTAATCAAAAAAGCTCTTCTTTCTTTCTTCAACAAAAATCGAACTTTGAAACCAAAAAGAAAAATTAAATTAATAGTAATTGCTGGGCGAAGTTCACAGTCCTATCCTCGCCCAAGGCTAGTTTCCGAAAAAAACGAATTTCAAATGTATGTTGCAATGAATGAAAGAATAGCTCAAGGGCGGGAGGGCTGGGAGCTGAAAGCCCGCGTACGTGATTTAGCTCAGGGTGCACTGCTCACGTTGGCTTGATTCATTGGGGCGCGAAGTGGCTGCTTCTGGGGCTGAATTCGATGACTTAGGGGAGGTTGCCGATTGCTCCATCTTCATTGTGCCACCTCCTGTGGATTGTAATTCTCCAAGCCTTTGAAAAAAAATTAAAATTTTTATTTATGAGATATTTTATTTAAGTTATTTTATTCTTTATTACCTAGTTGTTAATTCTATGCAGCGTCTGTTAAGTTCGTCCTGTTCTCGGAGTTGTTGGGCATGCCGGGATTCAAATCGCGCATTAAGTTCTTGTAATTGTTTTGTATGTTGTGTTCGAAGTTCAGCCTCGCGATCTCTGAAAGATGCCGCGTGCAGGCATTCATTCATACAATCATGAAACATCAGACGGTGGCAATGGAACTTGAGGTGGGAGGGAAACAAACGGACACCCTCTCTAGTCATAAAAAACTATCATTATTATTGAATAGCCGACGAGCGGATGTGATAGAAATTTCACTCTAGTATGATTATATTCATTTGTTATATTTATAATTTATGTCAGACAAAGTGACTATTATACAGGGTGTATGTGTAATGCGCGGGGATAATTCTTGGGGTGGATATATGATTCAAAATAAAGAAAAAAGTTCATATAAACCGGAAACGCTTCTTTTACCAGCTATCTACAATTTTTTTGACCAAATAATTTATATCTCTAAAATGGCATGTTCGATTGAGTCAAAATTTTGAACAGAATCTAGTTTGAAAAAAAAAATCAATTTGATCCAATTGTCTGTTTCAAAATTGCCACCATTTAAAATTGATAAATGAAAATAACTCAAAAACGGTACATTTTTATAACAAATGTCGAGAGTTATTTTTGGTAGAGCGTTTAATTTCCTATCAAATGGTATAATTGTCAAAACTATCGGACAAAGGATAACAGTTATTCTTGGGTTTAAAAATGATACCACTCGCAACAATGCACACTAATGGATGTTGATTTAATGTTATCCTTTGTCCGATAGTTTTATACAATTATACCATTCGATAGGAAATTAATCGGGCTACCAAAAATTAGTCTTGATGTTTTTTATATCAATGTACCGTTTTTGAGTTATTTTCATTTAAAAATTTTACCATTTTGAAACGGATAATTGTATCAAATTGATATTTTTTTCCAAACTTGATGAGTTCTGTGCAAAGTTCCAACTAAATCAGTAGCCCGAAACATATCTAATCAAAATATTTTTTATTTTTTTCAAAAATACAAGTTTTTTTTTTAATTATGTAAAGTGAATACAAGAATAAGAAAATAAGTGTGTAATTTAAAATTTGAGTGAATAATTAGAAAAGATAAAAAAAATTAAATTATACAATATTCTACGATATATATTAAATAAAAAATTCTTTATGTAAAAAATGTCTTTTATATAAAAAACAACATAGAAAAATGTAAAAAAAAGAAAAAAAGTTAAAGTTATCATTATCAAAAATTATTATATCCTCTATAATAATAAAACTTGAGCAAGATGCGAGGTAGGTTTCACAAAAAAAGAAATAAAAAGAAAATTGAGTTTTATTTCTTTTTTTGTGAAACCTATTTCGCATCTTGCTCAAGTTTATTATTATATTAAAATGTTTCACCTAGAACCAATACCTAACTCCTTAAAAGTTATTATATTCTCATCTAGGCAGAAATACTGCGTTTGATAAGAAACATAACTAATACAAAAACTAGCATAGTGATATAAGAAGATGCTCCAAGAAAGAGCCAGGAAAGGACAGGTGAAAAAAGAAATGAGATAAGAAGCCAACTGACGCCACCACCATCATCTGATGCACGACTGAGGAGGAGCACACCCACACATCCAAAGCAGCTATCACACAACTAGACAGGACTGCAGATGCAAGAATAAAATTAAGCTAAAACTATCTCTCAATCTCTCTCTCTCTCTCTCTCTCCGTCTAAATTTTAGATAATATTATAAATAATTATGTACAAGTTGAGAAGGATAAGTTTAAAAATCAAGTGCAACGTATTTATTTGTTAAAAGAAAACTAAACATGCTGCGAATTATGTAGTAATTTGCAAAAGAAAACAAAAAAGTGATCGTTTAATAAAATAGAAGAATTATGAAAATGTAAAGAGAAGAAACACATTCCTCTACATCAGTGGTCGGCAAAGTTTTTTTGAAAATGGGTCAGATCGTAGAAATTTTAGGCTCGGCGGGTCAAATAGTAGATATTTACATGAGAAATTCTACTCACAGAGGAACAAAAAAAAAAAAATTGACACGTTCTGATGTGGCCATCTACTTGACATTACCATACAACCTGGCCCCTCACTTATATTTAATATTTAATAAAATTATTTATAATCATGTAGGGGGGGGGGTTAGTTTTTGCATTTTTAGATTACTGGGGGCTACTGATTATGTATACAACATTTGGTTGAGTTTGGTACAAGAGCCTAGAATCTCATTCCCCACCCACATTTTGGGCGGTTGGGATTTTGCATTTTTAGTTTTCTGAGGCCCACTGATTATGTATACAAAATTTGGTTGTGTTTGGTACAAGGACCTATATTTTAATTTTTTGGCCCTACACCCCCCCCCCCACCCCCATTTTGGGTGGTTAGTTTTTGGATTTTTAGTCTTCTGGGAGCCCACGGATTATGTATACAAAATTTGGTTGTGTTTGGTACAAGGACCTATATTTTAATTTTTTGACCCCCCCCCCCGCCATTTTGGGCTGTTGGTTTTTTAATTTTTAGACTTCTGGGGGCCCACCGACTATGTATACAAAATTTGGTTGAGTTTGCTCAAATGGCTTAGATTTTTAATTTTTAACTCCCCCCCCTCCGCCCTCCTTAATTTTGGGGGGATATGCACCAAAATCTAATCAGTCTTTATCTCAATTCACCAAAACTACGTGTGAAATTTATTATCTCGAAAAATATAATTTTTTTGATGTTCAATTATTTATTAGGGCTTTTTTGTAGACCGAAATGCAATGGGGGTCGCGAAACTGAATTTTGGTGTAGCGAAACATAGGGCAACAATGACTTTTCAGTCAAAATGGGGTCGCCAATTAAAAAAGTTTAATTAGATAACGGTACTATGATAAACTATAAACTATAAACTGTCATCTTTTAAGCTGTTTTTTTTTTTACAAAACTATAATTGGTTTTTTTTTTTTTTTTTTTTTTTTTTTAGGTTAAAAATAAAATGAGAGAGTCTTCTGTTTTTTAAATAAAATAATTTTTAATTATTTCTAGAGACTATAGTTTCGAAGGCATTACCTTCATCATCAGTCTATCACAAATATTTCAAATTAGTTACAAATTAAGATTAATAATTGTTTATTTAATAAGCAAGAATTGGTTTAAACTTTCATCTAAAACAACTGATGTGAAATATTTTAATCGAATGTCTTTCATATTGATTGGTTTGAGTGATGTATTTTATAAGGGAAGAAAATGCAAATGATATGTAGAAGGATTACCAAAGTACTATTCTAGAACTAAGGACTGATAATGGCGAGAGAGTATGTCTTTCTAAATAAATATTTGCTAAGGACAAGAAGAATTTGGGTTTATTTAACAGCCTTATTTTTTCTCCTTACGAGAACATCTTAGCTGTTAACACAAAAAATTAATTAAAAAAGTTTAAGAAGCGCTGCTGTTCTAAAGCAAGGTTCTCAACCTTTTTTTTCTCCTCTACCCTATGATGAGACTTTTAATTAATGAGTACTTCTTTCCCTTAACCCAACTGATCACTAAAAAAGTAATCAAAATAGATTAACAAAATAATCAAGAAGGATATAATAAAAACTACCGCTATCGGACTTTAACAACAATACGGTGTTCTCATTATTAATTGTATTCCAAAAATATTTTTGAAGATAAAATTTGTTGTTAATATACCGCTAAATATTGAAATATAGCGCGTTGTAAATGAATGGATGTAAAAAACCCTTTGTACGGTTTCCGTCATTATCAATATCATTTTTACGTACCCCCATTCATAATAGTCAAGGATATTTAATAGAATTTTAGTCACAAATAAATTTAGTCGTGTTTTACGGGACCCATGACCTCCGCTTCATCGCCTCTGCGTAAATCCGCCACTGTCTCTAAAAGAGTTAACTGCTTTGAAATGAAAATCTGAGTTTTTTTTTTCAAATTAATTATCATTTTTTTGTTTTCTATTCTAGGTAGGTATTTGATTAAGCAGATTATTATAATCTTATAAAATTAAATATGAAAGTTGACGTAGAAATGATCAAGGAAATAAAATTTGAAACTAATTTATTAAGTACAAGAGTATGTATGTAATAAATACCTGAGACGTTGATTAGCTTCATTTTTCACTTTCATAAAAGCTTTTTCTGAAATATGGGGGTCATTAGTTTGTCCTTGTAAAGCAATGAGTTGTTCAGAAAGCTGAAAAAAAAATTATTTTAAATTTCGGAATTTATATATTATAAATAATTATTTAGATTAGTGTTTTTCAACGTGTGGGTCCTGAAGCCTCTATAAGGGGATTGCGAATATTTCTGTTATAGGTACTTTATTGTGTATTTAGCCGATTCCTAATTATAAAAATTAATAAAAATGTACGGATTTGATATTTGTAACATAATAAAATACAGGTTACAAACAGAGGGGGTAGGGGGTCGCGAAATTGTTTTCATACTAAGGGGGTCGCGTCATGAAAAAAGTTGAAAAACACTGATTTAGAGTATACATTTTTGTAAAAATCTTTTAAAAAAGACATTAATTTTTATCCAAGCTCTATTATTTCAGTTTGATTTAGATAATTTTTCTTAAAGTTGCGCGAACGTAAAAAAGTATTATTATGATCAGAATTTAATTTATTTAGGTTATCTAAACCATAAAACAAGCATAAAAGACGTGTATTTATTTTAAAAATAGAAAAAATTACAAAAATGTGATTTTTGCAATTTTTCATAAGTTTAAATTTCGATGCGTTAGCGCAAGATGTTAACCGATTTTAATTTTTTTTTAATGCCGTTTTTCTTCTTAATTCAATAGGCAACTTTTCCGCACTAAGGTGTTTTCGAGAAAAAAATTTCAGTTTTTCGACCCACCCTAATGCATAGCTATAATTTATTAGGTACATATAAACATATTGTCCCAAGTTATATTTCATTTATAAGTTATCATGTTCATCCACTAAACTCTTCATTTATGAACGATGAATAAATAAATAGTTACCTCTTTCTCTTTTTTCAAATGAGCCTTTATTTTACTTTCAAATTCTTCTTTTATTTTATCAATCTGTTGCCGATGGCTTTCTTCCAAAGTTCTAATATTTGTTTGATATTCTTCATGCAGGGATTCTAAAAGAGAAAGAAATTCAATTTTATATGAAAAATAATTTTTAGTTTAGTATTTAACATAGGATATTGCGAGATTACTACTAAAAATCATAACACAAAACTGTAACAAAAAATGTAACAAAAATCGACTCATAGACACATCAATAAAATTTAAAATTCGGCTTCAGTAGTAGAGGCCGAAACGTTGTCGTTCAATTAAGAAATTCTAATTAATTTTTTATTTACTATACAAAGGACCGGACTAATTTAAGTCAAATAATTTATTAAATAATTCAGATAGTTAATTCTATATATTTTAAAAAGAGAGAAATATCAAGAGAGCATCCGACAGGATTCGAACCTGTATTCTTTCTTCTTTAGCCCAACTGCGCCATGGATTCTCCTCCAGCCTCCATGATCAAGTTACAATATAGATTGAAACAGTGTGCCCCTACTAGGGTATAGTAAAATAAATTTTCAATCCTTATCGGCTAGTATCATTAATCTGATAATTTAACAAATAGAGACCGTTCACTAGATTTACACAGCTTAAAGAAAATATATCTAAGTTTCATTTCAATTATTTTACAATGAGCTTACTCATTTCCAAACTTGGATTTGACTTTTTTTCATATTATATGTTATGATTATGAAACACTGAATTTATTATTGACTCATTTATTTTTTATGTTTATAAGGAAGAGGGAATTTACGTAATTAATAAATAAACTGAAATGAATAAATTGATTTATGTAATTGAAATATAAAAACATGTAGGTATTTGAGCCTCTGTATTGGACTGTAGGCTGAATGGGAAAAAATAATAATAATAAATAAATTCATTCTCTCAAATACAAACGCAAATTATGTATTATGTTGATATTAAGAATAGGTGTAAATTGAGAGTCCGATGTTTACTCACTGAAGAAAAATTTTTGAATAAATGATAAAATTAAATATTTTAATCTTTAGAAATATTATTATATTGATGTTTAATTTATTAAAATTGGTTGTAAGACATTTTTTTTTTAATTTTGATGTCTTAACCATTTGTGAGTATTTAATTAAATTGGTGATTGATTTTTATTAATTACCCAATCTCTGGTGATTACGTTCTTCAGCTTCTTCTAAACGACTTCGAGCCTCTCGTTCCATTTGTTCTTTGACCAATTCTAGAGTAGTGCGTGTGGAGGCATTTTGCATTTGCCAACTCTGCTCTAACTGTTGAGTTTTACGTTCCCATTCCTGAACTACGGTCTCTGTAAAAAAATAAAAAAATAAAAAAATAAACATTGGTATGTAAATTACACTCTAGGTAAGGCATCTATATTTTTAGGTATCTAATTAAGGATGTAGATATTATAAGAGAGAGGCCAGGTGTATTTTTATTTTTATTATGATATTGGTACACGAAGAAGTTGCACAAGAAATGTACAACCTTTGTAGTCCGCGGTGGAGCCATGTATCGTGAAAAGAAGAAGAGATTCCAGGGAATGAGTCTGAGTTGAAGGTATTTATAGATACGATTCTTGAAAGACAAGGTTATAATATATATCGTAGCTGGGAAGACTGACAGACTGTTCGGTGAGTATCCAATTAAAGAGCGTAGGGGGTTGAATCTTAGAAAATCGTGTCTTTCGTGCAAATGAAGCTTTTGTAGGGATTATTGATTTTATCTCGTCAGAACAAACGCCATGCTAGTCATCTATAAAAAAGGAAGGAGACAGTTCTACGATAAGCTAGGGAGTCGAGAGTGTCAGTTAATGCTAGATCTCCTAATAGTCGGATAGCCTCTAAATTGTATCCAAGGTAGCAATGGAATGCTTGGAGGCTCCTCTCCACAGGTGAGAGACATATTCAAGACAGGGGCGAATTTGGGCCTTGTATATAGGCAGAGCCTGATCTAGGTCTTTGTCAGGGGGGGGAGCTTGAATTTACCGCTGCCTCTCCCCCCAAATGATATATAAAACAAGTAAAGTATGATAAAAAATTATAGTAAATAAATAGGTTATAATAAACAACCATATCGTCGCCTTAGAGAGTAAACCTGCTAACTTACAACAAGAAAATTTAATATTGTTGTTATGGAAAAAAATATTTTTCACATTTTTTACCGTTCGAAAGAAAAAGAAATGAAGCATCGACCAAGTAAAACGGCTACTTAAAATTACGATCGTAAGTTGTAGAAAAAAAATGTGAAAAATAGTTTCTTTCCATAACAACAATATTAAATTTTGTTTGTTTTTTCTCTGCCCTGTAAAATTTCCTTGATGTGAGTTAGCAGGTTTACTCTCTAAGACGACGATATGGTTTTATAGCGTCAAGAATAAATCATTTAAAATTTAATATAATTATAAGATTGAAGTAATTTTTGGAGACGGGTTGATAAGTGAAATTGAGTGGATATTGATGAGGCAGTCCAAAAAAGAAGAAGATAATTTATACTATCTTTTTATTAATAAACCGACGTTTCGGAGACTATTCCCTCCTTCTTCAGGGTTTTGAAAAGTCAGTGAAGGAAATCCAATGCGACATTCCCCTCTGTCTCCTCTTTCAGTGGCAGTAACAATAATATATTGTAATTTGAAAGTTTATATTAGGAAAATAAGGACAAGTTTTTATGTGTGACTTTTTTATTTATCAACCAACGTTTCGTCGACTTTTCCGACTTCTTCAGGGCTTCAAATTGTCATGTCACACATTCGTCTAAATTTCCTTATTATCTTTGTTACCATTGAAGATCATCAGAATACAAATTTCAAAAAAAAATATTTGGCACATTCACAAAAACAATTTTTCTTTCTTTTCTTTTTATATTAACAATTTCATTAGATATAAAACAGAAATAACATATATAGAATGAGGCAACCCTGTTTTTGAACCAGAATAGAATATTTTTCTCCTTTCGATCCTTACATAAAGAAATCTCAAATTCAAATAACCTATAATAATATATAAATAATATATTGTATATTATTTCATTCTTAGCAGATTTTTAGTGTAGTAATAAGGGAATAGCCTCCGAAACGTCGGTTTATGAATAAGAAGATATATTATCTTCTTCTTTTTTGGACTGCCTCATCAATATCCACTCAATTAATACAATTATATTTCCAAAATTACATTACAAAAAATTTCCCGCTTCTTAAAATTTGGCGACGTGCCCCCCTGCCCCTCAACCCTAGATCCGGACCTCTATATAAGATAATAAGTTGAGTGGGGATGAAAAAGCGTTTGGTCCGGCAAAGAAATCCAAGTTTACAAGCTGTAGCTAAAGTCATGTGGATGGACACATCAGGTTTTTTTTACTCAGTACTCCCAGCAGACAGGGATCGCCAAAATCTCCTAAATTATTTAGATAAGCAATAAAATATCTTACCCAATCGCTTTTCATGTTCTGCTTGGGCCTGTTCTACTCGTTCATCGCCTTCTAAAATGGATTTATCTAAACGTCGTCTCAAATCTACCAAATCGGCGTCTGCATTTGTTCTCGCTCTCTCTATTTCTCGTTCCCAATGGGCGTCACGTTCTTCTAATTTCTCATTGAGCTGCCTTCTCGCCTCAGCTAAGGCCTGCTGGCTTTCTCGGCGAACTGAGGAAACTGCAGCAGCCTGGTCTTCGCCTGCCTGCTCTTCTAATTCCGACCGAAGTCGTTCTCGATCCCTTTGCAATCTTTCTTCCCACTGAAAAATATAATTATTAGTATCTAAAAATTTTTTTTCCAATTTAAATTCATAAAGAATCTTTTAATACCGCAAGAATGATCTTGTTCTTTTGCTGATCTAATCTCATAAACATTTCTTTATTTAAATCTGACAATTTTCTTTCATATTCATCCTAGAAAATATAAAAAATTATTATATTTATGTAATAATTGAAAATACTTTTTTAGATATCTGTATATAAGTGGTGTGTTGACCGACCCACCGGATATATGGGAAATTAACATGTAAAACATTATTTATTCAAATTTACACTTCTCTGATTATTTTTAAAGAGTGTAGATCAAAAATTAACCAGAATTTAAACTACAAGTGCTAAGAACATAAGATTTGTATAGTAAATCATGAAAGAGAATTAACTACTAAATCTGAGGTGTTATGGACCATTTTTATGTTATCATACCAGAGATGTTATACTCACCCTTTCAGAAATTGAACCGTATTATATGTCACTTGTGGTATCTTCTCGGGGGGCAAGCTAACTGCCCGGATTGCTTTTTTGGCATTCCGATTCAATTTCAAAAAAAGTGAATACAACCCTTCTGTCATAATAAAAAAATATTCATAATACCATGGATTTAATAGTTGAGCACCTCTCTTGATTTTATATGGAAATCTTTACTACTATAGGCATTTGTCTTTTTATTTAGTATATACATCAGAATTTGTTTAATTTTTACTAAAAGAGCAAAAATCCCTTTTAAGATTAGGCTTACCATAATATTTTTTTATCAAACCGGGAATTTCGAGAATTTGCTCGAGACAGAAATTGAGCGACCTTAGAAAGAGAAAAGTAAGTATATTCAGCAAAGAAGATACTTATCATTCAAAGATGCTAAGCAATGGACTGGTTAACAAAAAATATCAATGCAATTGCCAACCACCAGCATCATCAGTTAGCTATAGCGAGGCTGATGATTAATTGTTATTTTTCCATTTGGGTTCATTTTTAGCTTAAACCGAGGGGTGAACCGCGATTGGAATTAAGTGTACACGTCTTTGGAATTATGTGGAATTATTTTGGAATTCATTAGATGATTAGATAATGCCCCTTCATCTATAGTCTTTACTTGGAAATGAAAATTGAATTGGAAGTAGGTATACACGATATTAGGTCGCGATTCACCCCTCGGCTTTTAAACTAACTAAAAACAAATACTTTTGTTCATAAAATTTTCTTTTCTATTCATTTTCCAGTAATTTCATTGTAACACTAGATAAAATGTTTAGAAAGGGGATATGTGGTAGTTTTTTGAAATTTTGTGTGTGTGTGGGGTGGTCTTAATGTGACAAATCATTAATTACACTTGGAATATAAATGGCTATATACTTTCAATTATTTGAATTTTTTCTTTAGTTTACGAGCACCCCGATTAAAATGGTACACATTTTAATCTCTCCTGTAAAATTTGAGTTTTGTAATACAAATCCGCTTTTTACAAATGCTGATTCATTATCAGAGAAGAAATTAACTAAATAAACAGTTTACACGTAATTTTCATATATTGAGTAATTTAGTCAACCCCAAGTTATGATAATTTCATTTTCATATTCATCCTGCATATTCGCAAAAGTAGTTTTTTCTTTTTCCATTGCATTCCGCCATCGAGAAATTTCTTCTTTCAAAATTCGTTCGCTAACTTGCAGTTCCTCTCTTTGACGTGCTGCTTCACGCAACGATCTTTGTTGTTCAATATTTAAACTACGTAGTTGAACAATTTCAGTCTGAAAACCTTTGATTTTCCCTAATTCAGCCTCTTTAGAATCGAGGCGTTTTTTACATGACTGTTCCACCTCTCGTAATTTCCATTCGAAATCATCGAGCAATTGCTGTTCACGGTCAGTATTTACAGTACGGAGACGTTCAAAGTCGGCAGAATATCGAGCCTCTAAGGTTTCTCGTTCCTTCTGGGCTGTTTCAAGAGCCTAGAAACAAAAGAAATATTAGTATGCAGGGAGAATGAATCCAGCTTAAATAAAACTAAGATAACACAGGTCAGCGATAAGAAAGTTGTTTTAATAATTGTATGTGGTTCTTTTAAATGAGCGCAGAGTCCGAAAATAAGCTTATTTTTTATGTATCACATCACATTATATTATGTAGGTGGGCTTACTATTTTTGGCCTGTAAAAATAATTATACTGTCAAAACTAATGGAGCTATAGAAATAGTTACATGAAACAACTTTTAACGTTATAAATCTCCTACAAATATGGTGATATGGTTAATTTAGTTATGATCAATAGTTTAGAAGATAGGCCAGGTTTTTAAAGCGATAGTTAAGATTTTTTTCTGGAAAAAATAAATAAGATTTTTCCAAAATATATGCGGTTTTGAATAAAGGGAAGTTCTCTCTAACATATAGACAATTTTCAGTAAAATCCGAGTCATCGTCCAATTACCTTTTTTCGATTCAAAAAAATAATTGATCAAATCAGTTGATTTGATTTTCAGATTATAAGTTTTGTAAACTTTGATGATAACTTTCACAGTTCAGATTAGAGATTTGACACCTATATAGATTTTTGTATAAAAGTGAATTCTCTAAAACAAAGTTCATTATTAAAATTTCTGAAGTTCAAAGGGTTAGGCAGTTATGGTGAAATTTATGATACATTTCATATCGATCTCTTATGCTGGTAAAACTAATGGAGCTATAGAAATAGTTAGATGAAACAATTTTTAATTCTATAAATTACATATATAGTAAAAATGGTTATATATTTAAATTAGTTTTGATCAATAGTTTAGAAGATAGACCGGGTTTTTAAGGCGAAAGTTAGGCATTTTTTTCTGGAAAAAAATTTAAGATTTTTTAAAAATATTTGCGGTTTTTGTTAAATGGAGATTCCTTCTAACATTTATTAAATTCATACTAGTTACTTAATTCAATTCGAAAAGTGGAAGGTGTGGAATAAATCGTCAACGCGTCAAACTTGATTCATACATCCATACGGAATAAATACAAAAAAAAATCGTTATTTTTGGTCCTTGAGTGAGATTCGTAGCTAATTTAAAAAAATTACCAGTTGTGATATTCGGCCTAATGGAATACTATACAGTATGACTGATTGAGACAGACCATAGGGTTCATTCTTTTTAATCTAAGGTCTTTTTAAGTTGAACTTAAGTATATGACCAAAAACAATATTTTATCCCATATAATTTCGCTATGGTTAATTTAAAATAACAAATTTTTATTTGTATTACCCAACAAATAGAACCGTCAATTCTATTAGAGGTAATGAAAATCTTATTTTCATGAAAATCCATCCATCTTGAACAGATTTTACACATCTTTCCTTGTCAAGTTCCCTTGACTCCGTAACATTAGTTTTTAGAAAATTCGGTGTATTTATGTAATGTGTATACCTATGTGTACTTCCAAAATGCTGTCTACAAATTATTAAACTTTGATTTTAGTATTTTTATTTATTTATTTATTTTTTGATAAAGTCACGTATTTGGTGATTTTTAATTTTATTATTATAATTTTTTATGAGTATTACTTTATCTCAATATTTATAGTATAAGTGAGCAGAAGACCTCAAGATTATAATATTATAATTTCTGTAAAAATGATTTTTAATTACTAAATACTAAAAATGGGGTCCCTAATAAGAGACAAATTTCAATGTAATTTGGATGTAATTTCCCTAATCAAATATTATGATACTTGGTTCGAATTGCATATTCTCTAATGAAAATGTATCCCTTATTAGAGACCACATTTTCAACGCAACAAAAAATTCGACCATCCCTTAATTAATCATTTGATAAAAATTTTATTACAATTTTTGATTTCGGGTAAAATGAATACACATAACTTGTAACTCCGAAGTTTGTACCTTATTTTGCTTACTTACGTGCTACGAGACGGACAAACATATAAAAATTATATAGACTAATAGGGTCCCCTTTTACTTTTGAACAGGTTTTTAAAAATACCAAATCACTTATTCGTTTTGAGAATAGGGTCTATAGAACTTATATTGATAATTATATTTTTTGGTACCTCCCAATTATGGTCTTCGAAAAAAATAACTATTTTTATCATTATAAGTTTATTTTAAAGAATATTTCATTTTTCTTGTTTTTTTTTAGGTTTGAAAATCTTATAATCTTGATTTTTTCAGCCGGTCCCCCCCCCCTCTTAATTTTTGGTTCGATTTCAAGCAAAATCTAATCAGATCTTATGCTCAATGGAATAATGGAAAAAAGGTTCATGTGAAATTTCGTTTTGATATTCAAACTAGTTTCTGAGCTAGAGCATACTAACTAACGTACTATAATAGACATTTTTACAAAATTATTAATATCTCTTAAAATATAATTTTTTCAAGGGTTCAAAAAATTAGAACTATCAATATAAGTCTTAAAATAATAAGGTTTGAAAGGAAAGGAGGAAGGATTCTAATAAATTACACCTTATTTGATATATGTTAATTTTTTCTTTCCTCACTACCCCTGGGCTGCCTTCCATTACATTCAATTAATTATAAGTCTTAGATCTTTTAATGGAAGACGAAATTTTCACATGAACCCTATACGACCTGATGAATATTACTCACTATGTGAAATTAGAGGGGGGGGGGGGGGGCAGGTTAAAAATATTTCAAAACAAAAATCGTAGTAAGGTCCTATTTTTAATAAAATTGTCTCATAATTAAAAAAGATATTATTAATATAATTAAGTAATGGAGAGGGATTCAGCCAATGGGTAGCCTCTGCTGAATAAAAAACTCCCAATTATAGAAAACGTGTCGGCTTTAATTAAATAATGCCATCATCAGTTCCTAAGAGCTGAAAAAAGCGATAGAGCACACATGTAAAATTACAATAAAAATTTTTTACAAAAAAATCCAAACTTGTTAATTACAAAATTATATCTTACAGTATTAGCGACACAATTAATTTTATAAATAAATTGTCCGCAGGCAGAGTTGTTGTGGATTTTATCATAATATATACAAAATTATATGAATTACAAAATGGTACATAAATCTTGGTGTGCTCTCACTTGATATGGGCAACGTCTCAAGTACAAATATAGCAAATTTCAATTTCATTCAATTAATAATAATAATAATTATGAGGACATTGATCTAATTAGGATCACTGACCCCTCACAAACATCTCTTAATTAAAAGATTTCTCAAAATAATTAACAAACATTAAGAATAACAAAAATTCGAATTCAAAATGACAATATATAAAAAATAAAAATAAAAAATAAATTTTTTCCTTCTCTACCTTTTTTTACAATTCTTTCGCCCCTTTCTCAATGTTTATTATACCTGGGCATCAATATTGACAAATACTGATGCCCAGGTAAGCATTGCTAAGCCCAATGCAATCAGTTTGAAAATTAAGAGCCCTTTGCCCATATGTCTTAATAAAGCATTTTTCGGCCAGCATACGCTTATAATTGTTCCCCAATCTCATCAAGATGACAGCATCATCAAACTCAAATCCATGGGAGATATTATTAATTGCTAATGGGCCCAAAATTAAAGGGGAGGAGGTTTCTTTCGTAAATAATTATAAATTATTTTAATCCAATATTAAATATAAGAGAGGGTCCAGGAGTATGGTAAAGTCATTTGGATGGCCACATCAGTTTATTATTAATTTTTTTTTATTACTTTTATTTGGTAAATTTAAATTTGAATTAGAAAAATATGAACAATATGTTGGGTTTTAATTGTTAATGACAATAGAGAACGCGACTCATGCTTCATTTAAATTTGCCTTCCATTCTTAAACAGAATAAACACATCGTCTGCAATAATTTCTCATATTTTCATTAATTTGTGATATATAATTAAATATTTAATTTGGATACAATATTTTTAAAATAACAGACAACGATTAACGTCCTAATTCAAAGGTAGGCCTCTTAATTCATAAATCAATTCGTTAAGTTCTTAGTGCATTTTTATGTACATAATAAATTGTCTCGGTATATATACCTATATATTAATTGAACAAAGTTCATTGATTGTTTTATCTATAAATGAATACATATCTTTTTATAAAATACAATTTTTGAAAACGTTTGTGTAAATTTCAAACGTTTCGAGAGAAATTCTCTCTTTATCAGTGGAATTTTTAAGAAATTTGAAAAAACAATTGCTTTAAGAAGGGAATATACTATAAAGCAACTATAAACAAAAAAATAGACAATGATACAGACTATCTTGTAGATGAAATCTCATCAAGTAAAAATAAAACATTTAAATATATAAGATTTTTACTTTCACATTTATATTCTATTAGTCCAAGAGCTGGTGACACATTTTTGAGTACGGATTTGACCCAACTAGAAATAATGCGTAATAGTACCGTCTATGATAGCTGTACAAGGAATGGCCAGTCTGGCTGGTCTAAGCTGGTGGACCAGGTACTACGCATGGTGTGAGTGCGGTAAAAAAAAATTTTGACCCAATTTTTTTACAATTGGGTTCAAATAGCCAGTGATATATCTGATTTATAATCACATACTACTAAAGGCCATTTGTGCCTGCCTCTGTAACTACCTACCTACCTACCTATGTCCGTCCCCCAGGGGGTGGGGTGGGACTCCAGGGGAAAGCTGGGGTTCCAGGGCGTTCGGGTGGGGGGTCAGGGGAGTGGGAGTCCAGGGGGCTACTATAGGGCATTTGTGCCTGGCGTTGGGAGGATGGGTCCAGGGGTGGGGGTTGGGGTCCAGTGGAAAGGTGTGGGTACAGGGGTTCCGGGGTCCAGAGGTAGGGAGTCCAGGGGTAGGTTTATTGGGTTGGGGGGCGATCAGAGGCTGGGGAGAAGTTCTGAGGTTGGGTAGAGGGTCGGTGGGATGGCAAGTGTTTCGAGATGGAGGAGAGTGAGTGTTCAAGTGATGAGGGGTCCAGGGGCTTCCTCTTGGCTAGCAAGAGGCCCACCGAAGGCGAGCTTTGCAGCTAGTAAAGGAATAAAAATACTGTATCAATATTTCAAACGACTATGGATAAAATCTAGCAACGAACCGTTGCAGTTTATTTGATATTCTCTAGTGTTTTGATTTTTGGCGTTTTTGTCCTTTTGGTAAATGAGTTTGTCTTTAGAGAGAAATTGAGGAGAAACCCTAAAGAGAAAAAAATTAATGAAACTATACATTCATACTAATTTACTATTATAAATTGATTCCAATTTCTCAATAGAGATAAAAAAAGAATAATGAGTATCTATTCTAATATTTTTAATTATTCTCAAAGCAGGCACGGGAGCGACAAGGCCGGCATGGGAGACAATGAGAAGTTGCAGAGATTCCTACAACATCCTGGTAAGCTTATATAGTAATATTTAATTTAATTGAAAAATTTTTGTTTGCCGAGAGTAGCAGAGATGTTGATTCACAAAGAGAAACAAAGAGGTTGTCCTCTGCTTGATGCAAATAAACATACACACATATATATCGAAATTATATATCTGTATATGTTATTTATTTGTTTGAATTATATATAAATCATATATATACAGATATATAATTTCGATATATATGTGTGTATGTTTATTTGCATCAAGCAGAGGACCTCTTTGTTTCTCTTTGTGAATATTTAATTTATTTAATTGTAGTGCTGACCATCCAAATTAGGTGGGGGTAGGGGAAATAAAAATTATCAAATTTCCAGTGCAAAAAGCTAAAATTTACTTTTAAAGATGTTATTATGTTTCATATATTTTTTTATTTATATAATTTTATTTTATTTTATTATTTGGCGATAAAATTTATCTTGTTTGTCCCCGTCCCCCCCTTCTGATTGTGATTGTTGATTGTTGATTTTTCGACATATAGTTCCGCCAAGTACTAAAATAGAATAGTACAATTTTTTTTTCAAATTCAACAAAGGGGATAATATTTTAATTTTTGACCCCTCCCCGGATTTGAATGGTTGATTTTTTAATGAAAAAATTAATAAAATAATCAAGCCCGACTCTCCGCAATCCGACTTTTAATCTGACCCCTACATATTTGGGAATAAACTTAAATATATAGTATCGTAAAATGGCTAATGGTTGAATCCGAGAAAGAAAAAAAAATAAAAAAAAATAATCAAAACTGGCTAAATATTTTATTTTTACTTTTAGCATCTCTTCATTTTTGGTTTGATTTTTATCCTTTAAATACGATATATTGTAAAATGTACATTAGGGTAGTAGTATTTTCGAATTTTTACGCTGAGAGAGGCTCATGTGGTTCGAAATAAAAAAAAAAATATTCCCCATGTTTCAAGCTCCTATTTCACCTTTACCGTAGAGCGATGCAAGTTTCCCATCTAAATAACATGGGGATTTTGGCATTGAAATATCAATTTTTTATTCCACCAAAGTAATGGTTTAAAAAATTTGAAACTCTATATACTTTATCCTTATAATAGTAGCTATCCTTCAAAATTTTTACAGATTTTTAGCTATTATAATTTTGGAGTTACAGGTAGATAAAATACTGTTATATCTTAGTGTTAGTAAGTTACAGACTTCAAAATTATAATAGCTAAAAATCTGTAAAAATTTTGATGGATAGATACTATTATAAGGATAAAGTCTACAGAATTTCAAATTTTTTGAACCATTACTTTGGCCGGAATAAAAAATTGATATTTCAATGCCAATAACCCTATATTATTTAGATGGGAAACTTGCATCAGGTATGGTCGGTCAAGAATTGAATTCGTGCATGAAAAAAGTCTTTTTTTTGCTACTTTTTTCGAAATATCTCAAAAACGACTGAAACTATTTTGATTAAAAAAATTGAGCGAAACCATGGCATTTCGCTCTACAAAAAAGCCTTAATAAGTGAACATTGAAAAAATTATATTTTCGAGATAATAATTGTTTTGTCAAAATGTCTGTCCGTTAGTCTGGTTGTTAGTCTGTGCGTTACCAAATTTTGTGGACGAGCTAGCTCAAAAACTAGTATGAATACCAAAACGAAATTTCAGATGTAGTTTTGGTGCATATCGACCCAAAATTAAGGGGGGTGGAGGGGGGTTAAAAATTTAAAATCTAGGCCACTTGAGCAAACTCAACCAAATTTTGTATACATAATCAGTGGACTCCCAGAAGTCTAAAAATCCAAAAACTAACCGCCCAAAAGGGGAGGGGGGAGTGTAGGGTCAGAAAATGAAAATCTAGGCCCTTGTACCAAACTCAACCAAATTTTGTATACATAATCATTAGGACCCCAGAAGACTAAAAAATAATTTTTCGAAAAAACCGACTTCAATAAAATTAAATGCAACAACTAAAATTATAAGAACTCAAAAATAAAATAAAATGCACTAAAAGGTATAAAATAATTATCTTATTTAGTTACAACTAAACGACGAAATTGTTACATGAAATCACTTTTTGAAATCTTTGCCAAACATACATTTTATGAATCGCTCTCAACGGATCTTACTTAGTACGTGTGGCGAGTAATGAAGACAACATCGCGTAAGCTTGCTTGTTTGGCACCGATTTGGAGGATATTTTTTATTTATTTATTTGGAACCATATGAGCCTCTGTCAGCGTAAATATTCGAAAATATCCAAAATAAGGAGCACCCTACCCTGTATGGTAAAGATTAAAAAAAAACAAGATGAATCTTCCCACTATGAATCTTTCACGATGAATTTGACCTAACTGTAAAAAAATAATTTTTATAAAAAAAAAAAAAAATAATAAAACCGACTTCAAAAAAATTAAATGGAACAAATAAAATAATAATAACTTAAAAATCAAATCAAATACACTAAAAGGTATAAAATAATTATCTTATTTAGTTACAACTAAACGACGAAATATTAACATGAAATTGAAGTCGGTGCTAAACAAACTATATAAGCGAACGTACCCGCCAAACGTACTAAGTAAGATCCGTTGAGTGCGATTCATAAAATGTATATGTTGGGCACCGACTTCAAAAAGTAATTCCATGTTAATATTTCGTCGTTTAGTTGTAACTAAATAAGATAATTATTTTATACCTTTTAGTGTATTTTATTTGATTTTTAAGTTATTATTATTTTATTTGTTTCATTTAATTTTTTGAAGTCGGTTTTATTTTTTTTTTATAAAAATTATTTTTATTTTTCTCTTTTTAGTGATGTTATTAATAGTGACTTAATATAATACCTTGGATGCATCTCGTAAGAGAAAGCGTCGGGCGAATGAATCAGAAAATAATAATAAAATTCAATTCATAAATATAGATATTCTCTTGAAACGTTTGCGGGTTTTAAATGAATGTTTTTAAGATTTTTTTTATTAAAGATTTTATTTATTATAATTTCGATTATTTTCTCATAAGAATTGGAGATTTACGTTATTTCGTTATTGATCATATCTTCAGAACTTGACCAAATTAATATGGCACCATCCCCAAGACCCTCTTTCCAATAAAACAAGAATCATTAAAATCGGTTCATAAACAAAGAAGTTATGCCTGAACAAACATATCAAAAAAGGTCCACTACCAATAAAAAAATTAACGGGACCAATCAGAAACTAGACTGAACCCAATGCAAAAAAATTATCAAAATCGGTGCACAATTGGCGAAAATATGAAGTAACATAGACAAAAAAAAAATCAGCCGAATTGAGAACCTCCTCCTTTTTTGAAGTCGGTTAAAAATACAACGTAATTCGGTATGTGGTAGATTTGGATTTTGGAATTTTTGATTTCCTGAATATAATATGTTCTTCCATATATCAAAAGGGCGGTCAATTAATTATTTAATTTAAAATATAAATTAATTTTTTTATAGATGCATGGCTGGCTGCAGGTCTACACAAGTCCAGCTCCCTCCCCTCTGCCCTCCCCGCCAGCTCCTCACCCATGAACACGTGACGGGGTCAATTAGTACTCAACGCCTAGGACTCAGGTCACCATCTCAAATGTGGCAGCTGAATATATTTTCATCCTTTTGTGTTATTTATTGGCTCAAGAAATTGAAAAGCCATCAAATATTTACTAAGGTAACTATCCTCCTACCTACTGAATCAATTATTTTAGCATTCTAAAAGATTTACATTGATTATATTACTTTTTAATTTTATTCCGGTACGCTTGGCAAACAAATGCAGAAATAATCCAATCTTATATTGAATGCTCACGAACATTTGATTCCAATGAGCTGAAATTTAGTAAAACTGTTTATATTAATATTAGGCATTTTTTTGCTAAGTTTAGTTTCTAGCTTTACTTTAGTAAAAATGAGAGATTAACCAAAATATGCAAATGTATCGATTCTTGAAAAAAATTTCACTTCTAATTTAGTTAATTTTTAGTCAAGGTAGACTAATTATGTATCTTTTGATATAATGAAATAATCTTAACTCAGATTTCCAAATTCGTGAATTGAAAATCTTTTCACACTCAATGTGATCTCAGATTAATCAATCGATTTCTTGGTTATTTTAATGAAATAGGTTTACAAATTATTACTTTCTATCCTAATAGTTGTGAGGAGAATACTTGGGAAATATTTTTCATGTCCTTTTGTTGTTAATGCATATTTCATTTCCCAGGGCTAAGAAGCCATTCTCCGGTACAAGTCCTAACTTGTTTAGCGAGAATGAATCTAGGAACGCCCAAATCTCTCTGATCACTCTATGCATTATTCTCTGGGCCAGGGTAGATAAACAATTTAGTTGAAATTATCTTTTTAATATAATATTATTTCTCTTTCGATAAATTTATTTCAAATGTATTTTAATTTTCTTATTTTTCATGAGTACATATAATGAAAAGTCCGAATAAAATTATTTAATTTAAAAAAGTTTGTTTTGCCGAGAGTAGCAGAGTTGTTGATTCATGAATAAATATCATTGAGGTTATCCTCTGCTTGATGCAAATAAACAAATAAATATATAAAGTATATAGTACATATAGTTTGTTCGATACAATCTTTTATGTGGCTAGCTTCCTATAACAACAAAACGAATTTTCTTTATTCATTTGGATAATTGATTTGATGAGAAATATCAGTTAAAATATCCCCCCCAAAGGTTGGGAGGTGGGGTCTAGTAGGCTACTAAAGGGCATTTGTCCCTGTGTCTGTACCTATATCATCACATATTACTAAAGAACATTTGTCCCTGTCTCTATATATACCTATGTTTCTATGCCCCCAGGGGTGGGGGTTGGGGTCCAAGGATGAGGAGTCATGGGGGTGGGGTCCTAAGGAGGATTTGCGTCTATGTCTGTACCTATATATATATATATAAATTTACTACAATTATTATTATTATTATTATTATTATATTGGAGTGCCATTATATGAATAAGGAGATAGCGCTACTCTGGGTCCAAATCACTCAGGTATTAGGAATAATGAAAGAGTGGATAAGCAAGCCTATTTAGCTTCACTCCAAGGCCAATCATTTGAAATAGAATTGCCGATAAAAGACATAAAAGCCATATTAAAAAATGAAACAAATACAGAATGACAGTCCTTCTGGAAGAATACAGCTCTAAATAAAGGCAAGCATCTATACAACATACAGCCTAATCATGGTTTGATGACATCAAGTTGTTTAGAAAAATAGCTGTTCAACTAATTAGGCTGAGAATAGGCCATGCTACTACCCCAGCTCATATGTACAGAATAGGTCTTCGAGAGAATCCTTTTTGTTCTTGTGATGGATCCATGATTGGGGATATCAACCACTTTTACTTGGGATGCGCAAACAATGTCAACAAAATTGAACGCTTTTATACAACAATCCAAAGAAAAGTAGATCTTCCAACAAATATGACAATTCTTCTTTCTTATTTAAACCGCAACGATGACTTAAGTCGATATATTGTTAGATACATAATTTCTTTAGGAAAAATTAATTAATTATATTTATTCTAATTTAAAATAATTGTGTTTAATTGCATAAACAGTAGAAATGTAATTTGAAAAAAAAAAATATTTAAAATAATGTGTTTCTTATTTTTAGAATATGTATTTATGTATTTATGTATTTTATGTATCACTGACCAAATGTTCTAGCGGACAAGGTCAATTTTAAATAAATAAAAAAAAAAAAAACTTCAACAATTGTAACATTTTATTCCAAGAGAATAATTATTTTAAAAGAAAAATTCTGGAAATGATAGCTATAAAAAATCTCTTGCCACGTGCCGTAAATTACAGAACGGACATAATAGACCTGAGTATTTGTTGGGACGGCATAATTGGTGATCTAAAACTTGTATAGTTAAAATATAACATTGTAAATAGATAATATGTAAATAATTTTAATTAGAAAATTCGTAATTTTATTTTAGAGACTTGTCAACCCTTTTTAGGATTTATGATGAAAAAAAAAAGAAATAAAATAATAATGAAATAAAATAAATAAATAAATAATTTATTAAAAAGTTTGTATATATATGTATAAAGTATAATTAAATCAAAATACACATTGTTGTTCTATATAAATAAATAATTATGCGCAGAGTTTATCTGTGAGGGGATTAGGCTAATGATTCTAGTCAAAAGTTAAAATCCTAATCACTTTCAATACATTTTCCAAATAGGTTTCAAGATCAGCCCTTCTCCCAGCTTAGCCGAGGTCTACTGACCATTATCGAGTGTTCACTTCGAGATCTGCGCTTCTCCTCCTTCATCCATCATTCTGGACTTTAAAACGCAAGTACAGATGCATTGGCGCGAATTAGTTCTGGGGTGTCAATTTCAAAATTTAATCCAAAAGAATCAATTTCGGACTTTTTTCAATTTAGTAAATTTTAGTTTAGCTATACAAACATTTAGGAAGTCTTTCTCTTTCAGCATTTCTACCCTTTATTCCCCAACAACTTAGCTAAAACTTTTAGTTAAAAAAATTAATTAAAAGATTTTTTAAATAGATCTGGATACTTAAATAGTTGATTAAAAATGAATATTTACATTTACATCCAAATTTAAATTTTTTATAAATTAAAAAACAAAATATAAATTTTATTTCAATATTCCCAACTAATATTATTTCTCTTCACAGGTATTGAATGTAAAATAAAAACTAATAAAAAACAACAAAACTCTCCTTTATTTTTAATATTGAAATAAAATTTTATTTTTCTATTGAAATATTAATTCAGAAGTAAAAGAAAAAAAATAAATTAAATTGTAAAATTAGTGTTTTAGAATGCAATAATTTTCGGCTAAATCTATATAGAATGTATTTATTGTTTTAATGTTCACACCTACTACTTTTAAATAATAAAAAAAAAACTTTTTCTACTCGAATATTAAAATAAAATACAATTCTTTTTTCAAAATTGACAAATTCTCCTTTTGAGAATTTAATAGGTAGAGATGTAAATAGGATTTTCAGAGCCCCCCCCATCATCATTTAGGTTCTCCGAGGCTCTCCGAGAATAAGGGTTGGTTGGTCTTCGCTTCACAAAGTAAGAGTGTTTAGGGCTCGTTGTTAGAATGTCTCCTTAGGTGTTGCATTTAATGTGCTGCAGAGATTCTCTTTCAGAGACGCCGCCCTCGACCGCCGTGGGATTCATCATCAACTTGGTACCTTAGCTATTCAGATTATTAGGGCTGAGATGTGCGTATTTGTCCCGGATTTAAGGGACTCTCTTTCGGTCAGTCTTATCGAAAATATTCTAAAAAGGAACGCACATCTCTTACTTAGTAGAATAGATTGCTTGTTAAATTCGTATATTTAAAGAACATGGGGGGAATGCGCCAATGCCAACGATTGAAAACAAAAATATAAAACACACATAATAGAACAAAAATAAAAAAAGTAAATAGATAAATAAAAATTCTATCAAATATATTTAAGACACCTCTGACAGACCGATTCAACGTTTTGATTTCTCAAAGCAAATAACAAATCTCTCCATATAAATTAAATTAATATTAAAGATAATTACAGATAATACATAAATGAGAAACAAAAATCATTAAATAAAATTTTAAAATTCCCTACCTTCTGCTTATTAATCAAGATTTAATTATTTTTTTTTCAATTGGAAATTATAAAAATAAATAGGTATTTATTAAAAATAAAATATTTTATATTGCAAAATTAAGCCAATAATTTCAAATTCAAATTTAAAACATTTTAATAATTATGTTTTAAAAACTTTTTGGTGAAATAAAATTGTTTTTTGCCTTTCAAATATTATCAAAAATTAAATATAAAATATAATAATATGTGGACAGGTATAATTATGTATCTATAAAGAAATATTAAATTTTTCATAATTAATTAAACAATGTAAATATTACATTTCAAATGTTTAAATCAAACATTTCTTATTTTAATTGTAAGAGAGTAATTTAAATAATAAATTATTATAATAAAGTAAATATTCACTATTAATAAAATACTAACGATATAATTGCTTTGAGGATTCATTATCGCGTGGATTGAAGTCTGTCGCCCGGAGCCTGCAGGCTTTCCTCGTGGGTCCATTAGAGGGGAGATCATGCTCAGTGTTTTCCATCTTGGGCCTCTGCTGGACACTTATGATCATTTATATTTTAAGTTTATCTCTCAGGTTGCCCTCTAATCTTAGCTAGTTCGCTCTGGTTAGGTCTTTAATGGTGCATGTATTAGTTTTAGAGTCCAGCAGAGAGCTAATATCGAACTCGCTGTCTTGTTCTCGCCACGAACGAACCACGAGGGGAATCGACCAGACCGGAATTATCGGTTGAGGTCCAGGTCTCCTTTAATCTTAAAATGCAATGCGATTTCAGGAGATCAATTTGATCTCACACAATATAGTCAGTGAACAAGGGTTCGATGCTAGATTTTGCCCGGTGAATGACTCCAGGAGGAGAGCCTCTTATTTCCGGATCTGCCCGGAACTCGTGAATAAACTTCAGAAAATTTTTAGGCGATGACTGACAGAAAGATCCTCTACCTTTGTCAACTTTTTTGTACATCTCTCTGACAGTCATTGCTGTTGCGCTTTCGGATCTAGGGCGGAATATCCAGACAGACAAACAACAAAAGATCATGAGATTGTCTACTGTGGGTATTCTCCGAAGGGGCTCTCCTGTTGCTAGGGACTGTGCGATGCGTTACCCGCCTTGGTTTCGGTCGCCTCATTAAAGTACCCCTTTCGTCTCTTATACCTACGCAGGTACAGGCTAGGTAGGATCTCTTTCAGGAGCCCTGGGCTTATTTACTGGGGTCTAAAGAATCGAACTTCTTCTTCATTGGCCGGGTCTCGCGGCGCGCCGTTTTCGTTTCTAAAAGTCCAAATCTTTCGTTTTTAAATTGAAATTATGAGAATTTCATTTGAGACGATTGACCCTTGGATTTCGAGATTTTACTTGAGAACAAATCCAAAACAGATTTCTTTGTAATCAAATGATGAGATTTTTGATTCAAAGCAATTATAGCATTTGGATTTTAAATCAGAGGCAGACATTTTGTTTATTTCTTATAAAAAATCAAAATTATTTTATTAAATGCCCTCTTTATTTGTTCTTCTACTTCCTAGACGATTTCTGTGGAAATAGAAGTTTGTACTAATCTTCTGTTTTGAGTTGCCTTAGATTTCCACTTCTTTGACTTGCATCAGTTTGGTTCAACCTGCCATTGTCAGTGACTTGATGGTTCACTAGGTAAGTTAATGTGTGGTTTTTGTTGTTTAGCATTGCATACAAATTGGGTATCTAGCAAGGGACGAATTTCCATTTCTATAATATATTTTAGACGATTTTATTATCGTATGAGTTATATTTAATAAATTTCAATTAGTAATACTTCGCCTGAAATCTATATATATAAAATTAAGGTTTTGTCTGTACATTGGTCCATTGGGTGGGGGTGAGGTAGGTTAGTGGGGGTGAGGGGGTTAGGGTGCGGAATGGAGTGTTGGGGTGGGGGTGCTGGGTGGGTTTCTGGGGGTGTGGTGGGTGGGAGTGGGGAGTTTGAGTGCTGGGGATCCAGGGGGCGTGCCTTGCAGCTAGTACATTCTATAATTTAAATTCATACCTTGCTAGGGACCACATTTTTTATTAATTATAGAGTAATTATGCATATTTATGCACTTTTTTATAATTAATTAATAGTAGACGATATTAGAAATAATAGTCATTTGTTTTTATTTATGTTTTCAAGTTTTTATATAAAAGTAAATTCGAAATTCTTGGATAAAATCACGAGATTTTCACTGAATCCCAGCTGTTAAGGGATTTTTATTACATACCCGAGCGAGGTGGATGCAACCTTGATATAAATCATTTTTTAACAGCTCAGATTTAGCAAAAATAATCTTGTGCTTTTTCCAAGCTAGTTTTTATATTAAGATTAAAATTGCATTTACTCGTGGTATATATTTTACTAAGCTGTAATTTGAATAAGTAAAGGAATATAAAAATATTTTAAAAAATAATTTTTTTTCATTAATTGTATTATTTGATTTAGTTTATAATGTATCAAAAGGTATTTAGTTTTATTAGGTAGAGGTTCGAAAACAAGTTAAGACTTTTTTTTACTTGGAGAAAGTGGTGTAGGTTTTAGGTGAAACATGATATTAATTGAAGGAGACAATAAAAGAGTTTTATTTATAAATTTAGTGAGACTATTTCGGAGGTTCTTCTTTCATCAAATCTATTACAATGGAATTAATAGAATTAATTTATGAATGAAAGTTTAAAATCTTTCATGTGGTTAGGTTAATTCAACTTTAACTCTAACCACATGAACGATTTTAAACTTTCTATTCATAAATTAATTCCTGTGAATACATTGTAATAGACTGATGAAGAGGGCAAAGCCCTCGAAACTATAGTCTCGTTATAAATAAATAAAATTTATAATTCCAGCAGAAGACACACTCTTTTATTGTCTCCTTCAATATATAAAAAAACTGCTACTCTCGGCAAAAACTTTCAATTTAATGATAATTAATCAGTTAAGTGGTATGTAGTTTCTTCAGTGAATGAAATAAAACTCAAAGATCCAATATTTTTGGATGATATCGATTATCAGAAGTTTACAGGTTAAAGACGTTTTTAGCCTGTAAACTCCTGATGATGGACTAATAATTCAAAATATATTGAGTATAAACCTCTTTGAGTTTTATTTCATTCACTGTGAAACCACACACCCTCCTTACTTTATTAATTAAGAAAAGACTTGTTTGATGGAATCGGAATAAATTTTTCAATTGGATAGTTTTAAGATTTCCCTTTTAACTATTATAGAAACTTCTACAATAACTACTAATTGTTTTAGGAATCAGACTCTAGTCCCCACTGCCACGTCATCGGCCCTTGGGTCAGTGCAAATTAAAGTGTGAGCCCCTACAAGCCCAAAGCGACGCTCTTAAGAAAATACTCGTGCCAATGAGGTCTCTCCGGTAATAGCGCTTGCACCCACGTGACTTTCAGTTGAGATTTTTTTTCATTATTTTTACAATTTTCCTTATTCTATTTATCTCTTAATTAGATATTTATATCACAGATTAAAAAGTACATTATTATTCAATATTAGAATTTCAATTTCTAGTATTTTGTCAAAATATAATTACGATTAATAATTAACAAACAAATCCTTGTTGTATTTTTTAAAATTATATTTATTTTAACTTCCAGCTCACTCCAAGTCAAAAACAGAAAAATATAGAGATCATCAGTACCAGATGAGCCAAACTTTCCAGAGGATCTACACTTCATGAAGGTGAGTTGTTGAAAAATTTTATTTGCTCTCTAAATTAATACTCTGAAATTCTATTAACTAATATATTCGGCAGGTGAAACCTGTAATATTTTGTTTTTTATAAAATATTTAATCTAGGAACCGACGTTTCAGAAGTTATCGAATTGTTAATTTAGCTTTCGAAAAATATCTAAGATAACCAATTGCCGAATTAAACATAGGTAAACATAATAATGGCAGTATTGTTTGTGAGACATAAAATTGTTTGTCATAAATTAACACAGCGTTATATTACTATAATAATTAATATTTTTATGTGCATAAAAAAATATTTCATTTTCTTAAATGGGAAAATCGCTATAATTAATGTATTCATATACTTGTTAAATAAATATTTATGGGCACAAACATTAATAATTAACAGTTTTTAAAATCGCTAATAGTCATAGGATTGACTAAGTGGTTAATTTATTCACTCTATTCTCGTAGCTGGTATATTGCCAGTGATATGATGGAAGGCTCAGCGTCGCCTGCGAGTGGCAAGTATGCATTCAAAAGGAACGACCTGGTGTATTGTATTGCATCTTTTAGGTTTGAATATTGATCATTAATCTACCCTTTTTTTTTTTTTTTTTTTTAAAAATCAAATTATTTTTATCTTAATATTTAATAAATAAATTCAAGCTTTATGCGGTATGCCCTGAAGGCTTCGCCTGCTTTCCGAGTGGCCCTTGGATTAAATTCACCACTGCCGAAAGCATCCGCAACCTGACGTTAAGAAAATTATTGGCTAAATTGTTGTATCATAATTTGAATGAAATTACGAACAATTGCAGCAGAAGTTAAAAAGTCTTTTCGTATTTTTCTATCAAAACATCTCTATTGCTTACTTAGAAAACTCATAACAAGGCTTATATATACATTTATATGATTAATTTGTTAGAGATTTCTGGAGTTTATTCCCCTAGAAAATGAGCATTATGTATTGACTTTGAAAAAAACATACGCGATCGTAG
>JALMQS010000066.1:2362246-2425717 GCA_024734495.1 Forficula auricularia | reverse complement strand
GAAGCATACACAGAAATTACAACTTGAGCAGCATGGTCTCGGCTCAGGATTACAAGATGAATCCTTCATAGTCAGCTGTAGAATCTTCAAAAGAAATTCCTCCACTCTGTGTCTAAGAGGAGCAAAGAACCAGAGACTTGTTAGTTGGTGTGATATTTGCAGAGAAAAATATTGCACACCAACTGCAATTTTTTTTATTGCAGCATATGCCAAAGGATTGGTTTTAAGCTGATTTTACAACACAGCATTTGAAATTTGAACTGCATAATTAAATTTATCCATTATAGTCCTTCAGTCAGACCAAAATGAAGCTCATGAAAGTTAGATTATTTAGATGGAATTACGGAATCATTGCAACTCCAATTAAGGGCCAATGAAAGAAGGAAACCCAAGTTTGAATCCTGAGCAAAACATTTAAAAAGAGATTTGAATAGGTTACTCTGAAGAAAGGACTGAATAGGTACCACAAGAGTATATGACGTACTGAAACTATGCTCAGGAAGAATGGCCATCAACTATGATGAATCTGATCATAAAAGAACAAATCCAAGCCTGATATCATATGATGACATTGAGTGACTTTGCAAAGGAAAGAAGAAAAACTGACCTCAATGCCAAAAACATCTCAAATTGATGCTTCAAATGATGTCCTCAAAAGAAGATCCAAAACAAAAGTGTTCTATTAAATTGCCCATATTTTAAGATGGTTTGTGGAAATGGTGAATCTTTTTGATTTATTCAAAGCCCACAAATTGATTCAGAAAAATTCGTTTGAAGATTTAAAATTAGTTTTACTGAAGGAATTATGCTGTTGAAAGGAGCTGCTTTTGCATTAAAATTAAAGGTTGATGTATCTGGAGACAATGGTGAAATATGAAAAGCTTTAAAATATTTATTTATCTGAAGATACAAATGATATTTCTGCAACTGTTTGAGATGTTGGAAGTCTTGAAAGGCTTCAAATACAACTTAGGTACTGAATTGACAGGATATGGATTTCTCTGAATGTCATATTCTGCTAGACTTTAAAAGGCCACACTAGGAATGATGATTTTGAAGTGGATATTCAGGTATACGGTAAAGGAATTTGATATCATTTTATATGAATATTAAATCTAGAAACTGTATTTGGACAGTTTGGGAATTTTTAATCTTTAGATATGCAAACAACTAGAATAATGAAATGAGAACTATGAGGAAGCTTAATCAGGCAAGTTACAGTCGAATTTCTGAAAATAATGGAAAAATAAATATTTGCACTATCGGATATAAACAAATAAAAATTATCAACGTTCTTTTGTAACTCAGAAAATCTACAAATTAGATAATGGCTAAGTTTAAAAAATTAAGCCTTATGAAAATGAACTGATTTTAAAATGAAAACATGCAAAGAAGGAAGCAACCATGATTTTTTATTAAAAATCCATCAAATGTCATTGTGGAAATTTTCATCATAATCCCATATTACATGCATCTAAAATAGAACGAATGATTATTTTAAGAATAAAGGGTACTGGGTACCAATCAATTGAAAATGCAAAACAATTCAGAATGTTCAAAATATTAATGAAGTTGTAATAATGAGAGATTCAAAAAAAGATCACGGTACAAATTCTCATCTCGTAACACAACAAATATTTTATTAGCATATGATGGCTGTGATCAGAAATTGGCTACAAGTCACAGTGCGACAAGCGATGCGATTAATGGTGAGTCAAAAGGCACTATTGGCCACGAGTTGGCTTCTAAATTGAAAGTAAAGGTAACAAAAGAAAATAATACTCCGATTTATGGATTGGGTTCAAGATTGGTTTCATGTGTTACGGGTTCTGTGAATGTAAAAATTTCACCTATTAATAATAACTTTTTAGCAATAGATTGTCCCTCTTTCACTGTTGAGAAGATTTGTGACAATTTGGAAAGATTTCAATTCAATATAAACGAATTTTCTCATCTCAAAAATTTGCAGTTAGCCGACCCTGAATTTCACTGTGGGGGTCCGGTAGATATGCTATTGGGCTCAAAAACTGTAGCTCAAATATTAAGGGGAGGTGTTAAGAGAGGGAGTGAAAATGCACCCGTTGCTATTGAAAGTGTATTGGGATGGATTTTGTTAGGAAATTGTCCTTCAGAGTTGAAAGAGCAGGCTACCAGTCAGGTAAAATCCTATCTTACGTTGGAGTATTTATCAAAAAAATTGTGGAGTTTAGATAACCCCACTGAGATTGATCCAGTTAAGTTTGATCAATGTGAGAAACATTTTTTGGAAAATTATTTTCGATTGCCTTCTGGAAAGTTTTCTGTAGCCCTACCATTTAAAAATCCTCATTTAAATTTGGGAGAATCTAAACAAGGTGCTTTAAAACGTTTTTTTTCTCTTGAGAAAAAAATTTGAAGCTAAGTTGGAATTTAAAATTCAATATTCTAATTGTATTAGTGATCTTTTTAAATTAGATTTTGCAGAAATAGTGTCTAATCCATCTATTAATGATAAATGTTTTTATTTACCTCATCATGCGGTTATTCGTGAACAAAGCTTATCCACAAAAATGCGGATAGTTTTTGACGGTTCAGCGAAAACAGAGAATAGTATTAGCCTTAATCAAATTTTAATGACAGGGCGACCGTTGCAAAGCGATATTAGGTCCATATTAACCAAGTTTCGACATGGATCGATAGGTTTCACCTTTGATATACAGAAAATGTATAATATGATCTTGATTAATGAACAGGATAGAGATTTTTTAAGATTTCTATGGAGGTCTGAACCATCAGAGCCGGTGCAGACTTTCCGTTTAAAAACCTTGCCATTCGGCTTGAAATCCTCACCTTTCTTAGCGTTACGAGTTTTAATAGAACTCGCTAATCTAGAAGGATATAAATTTCCAAAGGCCAAGGCGGTCTTGGATAATTGTTTTTACATGGACGACGGCTTTGTATCAGTTGATTCTAAAGAAGAGGCTGAAGCTATTATTTTTGAAGTTAAGTCATTATTGAGAGAAGGAGGTTTTTTTACTGACAAATGGGCGTCAAATAATTCATATATCACCCAGTTGGTCAGAGAGGAGGGAAATTATTCGAAAATTATTGCTGAAAACCCGGTCACAAATACATTAGGTTTAATTTGGAATACCAAATTTGATAGTTTTCAAATTGCTTACACTAATAATAAAAATGTTGTTTTAACAATGAGAAAACTTTTAAGTGAGTTAGCTCAAACATTTGATCCGTTAGGTTTTATGAGTCCTGTTTTAATTAAATTTAAAATCATTTTTCAGCAATTATGTAAACAAAAGTTAGAATGGGACCAGCCTGTTAACGACAGGGTTAATTTGATTTGGTCGGAATATCAGGAAGACTTAAAATTATTGAAAGGTTTTTATATTCCCCGATTTATTGGAGCTGTAAAGCCTGAAGAGGATTTTTTTCTTTTAGGCTATTGTGATGCTAGCGAACTGGCTTATTCAGCAGTCATTTATCTAGTAAGGGGAATTTTTCAGAAAACCTTGCAAGTTAGTCAAGGTTGGTTGGTGGGTTCGCGAACTAGAGTCGCCCCCTTAAAAACAGTCAGTCTTCCTCGATTAGAATTAGCTGGAGCATTAGTTCTCAGCGAATTTTTACATTTTATAAAACCATCTATTTTGATTCCTTTCAAGGGAATAATTTGTTTAACTGATTCGATGATAACTTTAAGTTGGATTCAGTCAGAGCCTTATCGATGGCAAACTTTTGTAGCTAATAGAGTAGCAAAAATTCAAGAATATTTACCTGATGCCTCTTGGCAATATGTCAAGTCAGAGGATAATTTAGCAGACATGGGATCCAGGGGTATATATTTAAAAGAATTAATTGAGAAAAAGGAATGGTGGAGAGGGCCGAAGGGAAGTTTACCGCTGAGTCCCCCCCCTTCACTTTCAGATAATGATAGACAGGTCTGTTTGAAAGAGGAGAAGAAAACGTTGGAGGTATATTTAAATAAGCAAAATTTCTCTTTTCTTCAATTGTTTTCATCTTATTTGAAAACAGTAAGAGTTTTAGCAATTATGTTAAGATGGCTGGCGAAAATAAAAAAAAGAAACCTTTCAAAAAATTTTGGCCAGCCACTGAACGAGGTGGAATTAAAAGGGGCTCACTTGAGATGTATACAGCTATCTCAACTGGAGTCTTTTCCCCATCAAATTAAAAATTTAGAGGAAAATAAGGAGGTTAAATGGCCACATGGGTTAATGGGTTTAAACCCTTTTTTTGATTCGGAAAAAATTATCCGAATAAAAGATAGATTAGAATTGTTAAGAAAAGAAAAATCTGAAAGCTGCCTTATAATGTTAGATTATCAAAATCCTTTTACTTTTAAAATAATACATTATTATCATGTTTTATATTTTCATGCGGGAGCCAAATTTTTAATTAATTTTGTGCGAACGCGATATTATATCCCTAGATTAACTAAACTAGTAAAAAAGGTAATTTACAAATGCATAGTTTGTTTTAAGGCTAAGCCTAAATGTATGGAGCAACAAATGGCCCCGTTGCCCTTAACTAGGATTACCCCCGCGCGACCTTTTACTAATTGTTCTGTTGATTACGCTGGTCCATTTCTTGTCCGCAACAAGCTGGGAAGAAAGGGACTGGTTTTTAAAGCGTATGTCCTTGTGCTGGTCTGTCATGCCACAAAGGCAATTCATTTAGAACTAGTCACTAATTTAACTAGTGAAAATTTTATTGCTGCTTTTAAGAGATTTATAGCAAGGCGAGGCATGCCTTACGCGATTTTTTCAGACTGTGGCAGAACTTTTCTAGGTGCCAATGCCCAGCTTAAGAAGGACTTGAAACTTTTAATCCAATTAGAACCTTCGTCTGCTGACCATTTGGCTCAATTTGAGGTAAAGTGGAATTTTCATCCCCCTTACGCCCCCCATTTCAGTGGGTTAGTTGAAGCTGCAGTTAAGTCGTTTAAGACACATTTATATAAAATTGGGAAGGTTGAAAAATATTCCTATGAAGAATTGAGCACCTTGCTTTGTCAAATCGAGGCTATTTTGAATTCTCGCCCCCTTTGTTCCAGATCTATTAACGAGGGTTACGATACACTTACTCCTGGTCATTTTTTGACCGGATCCGAGTTGTTGACACCTCCTGAACCTGATTTAAGGGGAATAAAAGAGGGAAGGTTATCTCGTTGGCAGTTAGTTCAACAGAAGGTACAAGGTTTTTGGAGAGATTGGGTAAACGATTACCGAATTTCTTTATTGAAAAGGACGCGGTGGCGTGGGACCCACCCCCCTTTAAATGAAGGACAATTAGTATTAATATTCATGCCTACCCCTCCATTGGATTGGCCTTTAGGTCGAATAGAAAAGCTAATAGTGGGGGCAGATGGCTACCCTAGAGTTGCTGATGTACGAACTAGCAAAGGTCTTTTTCGAAGAGCCATTACACAAATAGCTCCTTTACCAATTGAGTAGCCTGTAATTTCCAACCTGGGATAATAATTCTAATTAATTAAGGTTTTATTTTAACCATTATTAAATTTTATTTATTGATAAATAATAATAATATTTTTTATTAAGAGTGTGAATTTTCACTATGTTAATTCACTTTGAGTTGGTTTGAAATCTCTTTGCTCAACGGAACGAGGTTTGAGGGAGATTTACGCCCTCCTTCACACCTTTTACTGTATGCATGAAGGGATTAATTATTTATTGGGCCCATAAGGGTTTCTTAAAAGGGGTTCCCCTTTTTTTTGGGTTGGCCATGAATTGGTGGGAATTTAAAACTAATTTGGGGTCAATCTAGCAAAGACTCACAGGTAAACCCCCTAGCGAGTCTTTGGGGGGGAATTATGTATAAATTTGAATTGATAGATAGACGAGTGATGCCCTCTACGGGAGAAAAAGTAAAACTGACTAGATCAGCTTTCGTTGGCAAGCTGGCTTGGCCAGCGCCAGCTGACCAGCCAGCCAGTCTTAATAGATTCATTGAAATGAGGAGTTGAAATGAGTTAGTTGAAAGGAGTTGAAATTCATTCTCTGTTTGAGAAGTTGAAAGTTTGATGGTTGACTGCGTTAGCAGATTGAATTGAGGTGAATGTTTTGTATAACTGCATCAGCAGAATTTTGATTATATTTGAATTGAGTGTAGAAGGACAAAAAACCAAACTTGAATCATCCCATATCTCATCGTCGGATAAAAAACCAAAGTGAAACGAATTGCCACAAGAAGTCTGCATTTACGCCACGCCATCGTCACTGTATCAAATTTCATTCGTATGTACAAAAAACCATTATTTTTATCATTAAAACCATTGTTAATATCATATCAAAAAATCTTTGCTTTTATTTATTGAAGAAGGAGAAAATACACCTTCCTTTATCTTAATTAAAGAAATACAGTCCACACCATTATCCTAAGTTCATTATCATATTTATACATAAAAAATTATACATGATATGATCTAGGAAATTTTACAAATTTATACATTATTATTCAATATTAGAATTTCAATTTCTAGTATTTTGTCAAAATATAATTACGATTAATAATTAACAAACAACTCTTGTTGTATTTTTAAAATTATATTTATTTTAACTTCCAGCTCACTCCAAGTCAAAAACAGAAAATATAGAGATCATCAGTACCAGATGAGCCGAACCTTCCAGAGGATCTACACTTCATGAAGGTGAGTTGTTGAAAAATTTTATTTGCTCTCTAAATTAATACTCAGAATTCTATTAACCAATATATTCGGCAGGTGAAACCTGTAATATTTTGTTTTTTTATAAAATATTTAATCTAGGAACCGACGTTTCAGAAGTTATCGAATTGTTAATTTAGCTTTCGAAAAAATATCTAAGATAACCAATTGCCGAATTAAACATAGGTAAACATAATAATGGCAGTATTGTTTGTGAGACATAAAATTGTTTATTTGAGTAAATTAACACAGCGTTATATTACTATAATAATTAATATTTTTATGTGCATAAAAAATATTTCATTTTCTTAAATGGGAAAATCGCTATAATTAATGTATTCATATACTTGTTAAATAAATATTTATGGGCACAAACATTAATAATTAAATAGTTTAGTAACCGCTAATAGTCATAGGATTGACTAAGTGGTTAATTTATTCACTCTATCTTGTATTGTATAGTCGTCAGTGATATGATGGAAGGCTCAGCGTCGCCTGCGAGTGGCAAGTATGCATTCAAAAGGAACGACCTGTATTGCGGGTTGCATCTTTAGGCTCTAAATATTTGATCATTAATTCAATTTTTTAAAAAATCAAATTATTTTTATCTTAATATTTAATAAATAAATTCAAGCTTTATGCGGTATGCCCTGAAGGCTTCGCCTGCTTTCCGAGTGGCCCTTGGATTAAATTCACCACTGCCGAAAGCATCCGCAACCTGACGTTAAGAAAATTATTATTAAATTGTTGTATCACACTCTGACTGAATTACGAATGACCAGCAGAAAAGCAAAGTCTTTTTTCATTTTTCTATCAAAACATCTCTATTAATATTTAGAAAACTCATAACAAGGCTTATATATACATTTATATGATTAATTTGTTAGAGATTTCTGGAGTTTATTCCCTCTAGAAAATGAGCATTATGTATTGACTTTGAAAAAACATACGCGATCGTAGATTAGATTTTTGGGTGATTTTTATACATATCAAGGTTCAGAAGTGGCTTAACTCACCGAAAAATAACGAATTTGATATCTCAAGTATTTTGGAAAATATAAACTACGAAAGCCAACTTGGCCGACTTTTAAATTTACATCTCAGGGACTAGCTTCTATCTAACAATGCCTGCTTCCTTTAAAGGATAATATTAATATTTAATAGAGATAAAGAAGTGATTTAACTTTCCTGTATTATTTTTAAATCCATTTAGCTAATAATAGCTTGGAATTTTTCAAAATTCGAAATTCTTAGTACAAGGTACATGGTTCTACAAGGAGATATGATTATTTTCGGCAAACTCGTACACAGTTATTTTTTGACTAATTTATTTAATTATTTATTTGGTTACATATATATATTAGCATTTAAGGTGCTAAAATAAAAACATTAATTAGCATTTCTAAGAGAATATTTTTCTGGGCCTGACCCCCCCCCCCCCCTGATCTTTCATCTTTATTACCATATATTATTATTTATGGGGCTACCTGAAAGCTAACGTGTTTTTTTATATAATGATACTGATACAAGAAGAAGTTGCACCAAAAAGATACAACCTATGTAGTCCGCGGTGGACCCTTGTATCTTGGAAATATATTAAGAAGAGATTTAGGGATTGGGTCGGAGTTGAAGGTATTCGTGGATGGGTGTCTTGAAAGATTAAAGGTTATATGTTGCTGGGAAGGCGGTCGAAGTAAGCGAGTTCCAGTCTCTAGATGTCATAGGGATAAACGAGTTGGCGAATGTGTTTGTTCGGTTAGTATTCAATTTAAGCGCATAAGGCTGTTGACTCTTATTAAATCGTTTATTTCGCGCAAATGAAGCCCTTGGAGGTATTATTGATTTTATCTCGTCAGAACAAAAGCCATGGTCATATCTATAAATAAACTGCAACGGATTGTTGGTTTAACTTTATCCAAAGTCATTTGAAATATTAATATGTTTATTCCTTTATTATTAATCAGATGTCACTTGCTATTTGCACTCCATGTTGACTTAAATTCAAAAATAGTGATCGATTCTCATCTATTACTTGAAGAATAACCATTCTACATTAGATTTTAAACGTTTCGGTTATAATTGTTAACCATTGCTGAAGACATGGAGGAATCGAATTAAAATAAAAAATAGACATCGATTCTCAACTAATAAATGAGGAATAACAACTATACATTGGATTTTTGACGTTTCGATTATTATTGGTAACCATTGCTGAAGACATGGAGGAATTGACTTAAAATCAAAAATAACGATCGATTCTTATTTAATACTAGAGGAATAACCTTATTGCATTCTATTTTTGATGTTTTGACTATTAATGGCAACCTCTACTGAAAACGTGGAAGAATCGACTTAAAATCAAAAAGACTAAATTTTTTTATGGTAAACAACTCAATAATAATGAATACTACAATTTGTGATTTTAATTGAGTCCATGGGTTTTGTTGTCTTTGTCTGAGGACCCTTTGAAGTCGCGCTTGCCGCTAGACCGATTACAATGCTTCGCATTGGATAAAGTAAAAAAGAGAAATGGCGGAGACAGATCTACGATGGGCTAGGGAGACAGTTAATGTTGGATCTCCTATCAGTCTGTTTACATTTAAACTAAGCACCCTTGAGGCCCTTTCAGATGCCATCACCCGAGAAATCAGTGATTCACTTGCATTGAAAGATCTTTGTACCACATTTCTGAGCGTTTGAAACAATGCTTAGACAAGAACGGCCTTCATTTGGATAATGCCACTTTCAGAACATGAATTTATATTTGTTTATGTTTGTGTTACAGCATCCAAAATGGTATTATTTATGTTTTAAAATAATTTTTTTGAAATTTGTCATAAAATAACTGTGTACGTATAGTATGTATCGAATTTCACAAATAGTGAAACACCATTAACTGTGTACGAGTTTTTTGGAAAAAAAATCACACCTTGCCAGATCATGTATTTATATTTTACTTGGAAAGCAAAAGAATTCACATTTTATATAAATTTCATTTTTTTTTTTTTTTTTTTTTTGAAAGATCATTTAATCGACCATTTAATTTTGGAGTCATTATTAACTGGCCATAAAGAAATCATTTTCGATAGCTGCGAATTCGCATTGGAATGCAAGCGTTTTGATCGCAGAGGAAGCAAGCGTCCGCCCACCTTGAGTTTATGAATGGCATTTTTACCATTTTATATAAAAAAAATCCAAATGAGTCACATTAGCGAAAATATTTAATGAATTTCTAAAAATTGATATTCTAAGGAAATTAATATAGGCAAGTTTAAATTTAAAATTAAAAATATTTACCTCTTGAATGATTTTCAATTCTTCTTGTCGTTCTCTTTCGGTTTGAAGGCATTGTGATGTTAAACGGTCTCGTTCAGCCTTAACTTCAATTAGTTCATTTTCAAGAGCCTCAATTTTAGCCTGAAATCATGCAAAAATAAATATTAACATTTAAATATTTAAATATACAAAATGACTAAATTAATGATAATAAAATAAATGATCTACCTCTAATTCAGCAATCTTCGGATTAGGTTCGTCTTCTTCATCATCTAAATATTATAAAAAATAATATTTATTATTTATATGATTCACGTGCATTCTTATATTTAATATTATAATGAATCTTAATTCATAAGACCAGCAAACAAATGAAGTGTTGGTTGACAATTGCAACGTCTTTTATTAAAACTTTTTCAAAGCGTCAAGGGACGATCATTTTCAAAAGGCTGATTTTCGAAACTGATATATTATTTTTTTATAGATTCTAATGGTGGATTTAGCACTTGAGAGGCCCCAGACGCATTTAGATTTTGAGACCCCTACTAAATTTTTTCGGTACCATTACAGTATGCATCCTCGTGTTTACTATAGGGGTATCTGCTTTAAAATTATTGCGGGGAGTGTAGCTCAAAATGGCCATATTTAGGATATTTTTGTGCGAGCCCAATTTCAATCAAGTATTCAACTTAAAATTTTCAAAAAATTCTTACAATTAGTTCATTCTCTTGTTATAAACAAAAAATAAGAACTAATTGGTGTGCCCTCTCATTCATTTTGGTTGCGGAATTCTTTCGTACATATGGTATATTTTTTAAGATCTCAGATTTGAGGTCCTTTCGATTTAAAAGGCCCCAAATAAATATAAATTTAAAACATACCTAAGGACTTTTTAATTTTTTTAATTTTTATAGAGATTTCTATAGACAAATATTTAATTATTTTAAAACGAGAAGATGGAAATATTTATTTGAACTATATTTTTTTATGTTTTAATAATTAATTGGACGTTTCGGACACTTTTAAATGCTCATATCAATTTTTAGAATTCTATGCTCTTGTTACACTTAAATTAAAAATACAATAAAACAAATAAGAGTTACGTTTTTGATGTGTATAAGCTAAATTAACTGAAAAATGACTATTTAAGATAAGTGTTTTATAAAAGGATTAACGAAAGACTAAATGCCGCCAAAGTCAATGCACTTTCATTTATTTTTAGTGTTAATTTCTTGACCTTACTATAACATTATTATTAATTTAATAAAAATATATAAAATGGATTAAATATAAATACCTTGATGGTTTGTTAACTGTTCCGAGAGTTCCGAATTTCGTTGCTTTTGTTCTGTTAATTCCTCTTCAATTTTTCGAAGGTGTGATCGAACAAGAGCCGACTCTTTATAAGCAGATTCAAGTTCAGCTTTCAATCCTGAAAATAAAATTCAAATTTATTTTTACTATGATATTTTTACTACTATTTTTGGTTCTAAGGAATCTATATTTTCTTTTGTTTTTGTTTCAAAGCTCTGAACATTTTGGCTGGTCATTAAGGAACGCAAAGAATGATTCATCACCTAAATATTTTGGTAATTATCCAGCTGCAAATATGTAAGCTTTGTCATAAATCATAAAGAACTTCGGAATGGGCGGAAAATTTATCTAAATTAGAAATGTACTTATATGAATCCATTTGAATATTTTTCGAGTAATATTGCCTTGAATGGCAATAGTAAGTACAGTTTGAATTAACTCCGTTAATGACATCAATATAAAATAATTAATATATGCAACCAATGACGAATTTTCGTTAAATTACAAATGTGTGAATCACTTTTAGAAATCTCAAATTTCAATCACTTGGTACGTTCGGTGTGAAGAGATTTCCGGGCCTCAGGAATATTGAATTTTCAATTTTCAATTTTTAGGATTCCATTTAAATGGACTGTAAGTTATCCCTGTAAAGATCTCTTTAAGTAGAATTAGGTTTAATTTTTTAAATTTTATTTCGCTTTAAAATGACGGTGTGAAAGTACTCCAAATTGTCTATTTTTAGATGGTTTTTGTACCAACTAGACCAATTTCATTAAAGAATTTAAATAAAAATTATTAAAATTATAGTTAATACTTTTCTTTTGATCTACTAATAAGAACGAATTTCACATCTCAAGTATTTTGGAATTATAATCATTCTGTGGCCTTTTGTCATCACGATGTAACTATTGAAATTAAGGAGCGACGGGTCATTCAGCTATTAATATTTATATATTAGATACATAATATTAATATTTATATATTAGATACATAATATTTATATATTAGATACGAATGTTTGGTATGCGTACCCGACTCGCACTTGGTCGGTTTATTTTCGTTACTGGTGTTTAGAAGTGTACGAATCGAGGATAAATATTACCGCGATTTTTTTTCTACTGTATATATATATGGGCGTCTGAATTACGACACACACGATAACTTGAGAACAGAAATATGAAAGTTTTTGTGTTGTCAAAACGAAGAACGGATTAATTTCAGAATGAGGAAAAATTGGAAAAAATCGAATCTTTTCTATAGGGAGCTTCGAACTGAAATTTGATAGAAAGTTTGTTTTAATAGGCTCCATCTTTCTGCCAAAATTCAATTTTATAGCTCAAACTGTTCGCACACAAAATAATGCTAAATCACATAAATTTGCAGTAAGCCTACCGTGTTACGAAAAAGTTTTAACTTTTTCCTTCAATGTCTTGAGTTATATTTATTTTAAATGGTGATAATACTTTTGGTTATTTATTTATTTATTTATTTAAAACAATGCTCTGAGGTGGCTACCTCGTAGAGCAGAAACAGACAGAATATATACAAATTGTAACATTTAAGTAAGCAGACAGAAGAACATATATAATATTTAAATGAACAAACAGAAAGAATACATACATATAGTAACATTTAAATGAGAAACAAAAAGAATACAGATATACAGATATATAGTAAGATTTAAATGATAAACATAAAGAATACAGGTATAAATAGGTTTAAATGAGCAAGACTCTCCCAACCCAGTGAGCAACCCAGAGTCAGCACAAGCAGGCGAATAGACCAGTGACACATTACTCCAACCCAGCCGCCCCGAGAAGATGCACCCTGAGTGAGCGATGAAAAGATGATGTTGTAAGAGATGTTCGGATATTTAATGGCAATGTATTCCACAACCGAGCCGAGCTGACAACAAAGGATCTGGTGGCGATCTCAGTACGATGATTTGGAATATGGATTAGTCTGCCGTCAGCTCTTAATACACGATTATGGATGGATGATTTGAAAGTGAACATGTTGTATATGTATTTGGGGTGAAATGTGCTGAATAGTTTGAAAATGAACCTGCCAAGCACGTAGAGGCGTCTCTGGGAAGCCCTAAGCCAGCCAAGACGACTGTAATAAGGCGTAATACGCGCATGCCTCGGGACATCAAAAATGAACCGTACGCAACATCAAGCCGAGCCGCGCGGACCCCAGAGACGTCCCCACACACGAGACAACAATAATCAAATAATGGCATGATCAATGAATTTACCAGGTGCGCGCGAGTAGTCACGGGAATGAGATGCCTTATTTTTATGAGTCAATAGAGACCCCAGAAGACCCGCCGTGATGTAGCATTTATCTGATCAGTCCATTTGAGGGAGGAATCAAAAATGACACTTAGATTTGCAGCAGACCTCGAGTAAACAATCTCAATTCCATCGACCTCCACTCGAGGGGAATCAGCAAGTAGCAGTCTTTCAATAAAGGAAGGGCCACCAATAAAGAGTGCCTTAGTCTTTTCCGGGTTTATCTTTAATTTATTTTCACGGGCCCAGTCGCATATTGCCCTAACATTCACATTGACAACCCCCACGACCGACTCCACCTCGTTCGGACAAAAAGAAAGGTAAATTTGGAGGTCATCAGCATAGAGATGATAGTTACAGCCGTCAAGACAGTCAGAGATGTCAGAAATAAATAGAGGGAACAGAAGAGGCCCCAAAACCGAGCCCTGAGGAACCCCAGTAGAAACCGGAAGGCGCCCAGACAACTCAGTGGAAGACCCAGAAACCCTCTGCCATCTACCCTCCAGGTATGAAAAAAGCCACTGAAGGACACTAGCAGAAAAATTAAATCTGACAAGCTTATCCATCAACAAACCATGATCGACACAATCGAAAGCCCGGCTAAAGTCAAAGAGAACCAAAAGAGTAACTCTTCCCCGATCCATCGCCCACCTAATATCTATATCTCCCTTACCTATATACTATAAGCAAATACCTGAAATTATTGCGTAATTTTATCCAAGTTTTACAAATATAAAACAGATGTTTCGATCTATTTAATATTTTCAATTTTTGTGATTTTAAATGTTGAATTTAATAGAATCTTTGCTGATCCTATCAATACCAATCAAATAATATAATATATGCACTCAAATTTTCCCTTACTACGAATGAATATATATCGGGCATCACAAATAATTGTTGAGTTAGGACTTTTTAAGGGATAGAACTTTGGTCTCAGTTCTTGGCATCAGCTTAAACTGATTAATTTATGCACTCATTGCGAAATTTTCCCCAAATTACCAATGTGTAAATCGCATTTCCATAATTATTAAAATAGCGTTAGTACTTTGGTCTATCTCCGTTATTAATTTAGTGATAGCTCTAAATAATTAGTACTCGAAATAAATGCGAAATTTCACCTATATTACAAATATCGAATTGATGTTTCGATATCATTGATATTTTATCTCTATTTTTAATTATATTATCTTATCTTTAATATTTAATATCAGGTTATTTGGATTTGAATGAAGCAAAAATATAAATCCGGTATCGATCCTGGCAATATTACAAATAAATAAATAATAAATGCACTCAATACAAAATTTCATATGTGTGGATCACATTTCAGCATTTCAAATATTTTCAGTTGTACCTATGTCTTCAATTGATAATAAACTTTTGTCTTTACGAATGTATATCTATTATTATTATGAAATAATTAATATCTGAAATTAATTTTACTCACTTGGGCGCAGAATTAACCCAAATGATAAATGTGCAAATCACCTTACGGGGTCTCGAATAATTTACTCGGTACGCCCGAAATTAACTCAAAATAATACTAATAATGACTAGTGATTATTAAATTATTTTCAAAATTGTTTTTACAATTTTGTTAAAGTTGCTTTATCTATTGATTTAAGTCCAATATTAAGAATTGTAGTAATACGAATTTTAAAGAATGTTTCAAGATACTTATATAATGTTAAGTTTTCGAAAAAAATCGAGTGAATTTAATACTTGACCCGCTCGGGAAACAATCTCTCTCTAATTTATTCAAAAATCTTCCCAACAATTTGCTCTTTCATTTACGACAACCGCTTTGATTTTACTAGACAAGAAGATCTCAACCTTTTTCTTCCAATGAACCCCTTCTGCAATTTTGTATTTCTCCTTTCCAGGATTTTCTAACTCAAAAAGTTCATTTAAAATAATATGATTTTAATAATGAAAATACAAGGTATTTTAATTTAGAGATAAGTAATACTTACTTAATGAGAAAGCTGTGGAGTTTTTTGTCAGTTCTTTAATACGATCTTTAAAAGTTTTGAAATTTGTACTCAGATTAATTCCCCCCCTTGAAATACTAAAATTCTATCCCGGTTGAGAACCCCTGCTCTAGTATATGAATTTTTGGATGTGTAAATAAATTCCAAAATCCATTTTTGTTTCCTTCTATAGTTTTGATTTAATACTCTATTTTGTCGACTTGTCTAATTAATAAATTAGTCATTAAAAAGAATGTATAAATATCGGTATTTCATTATCAGTATTCGACTGTAATAGGGAACACTTTGTAAGCAAAAGATTAGATTTCCTGCTGGAATTATAAATTATAAATAAATAAAATTTATAATTCCAGCAAAAGACACACTCTTTTATTGTCTCCTTCAATATATAAAAATTCTGCTACTTTCGGCACAAAAACTTTCAATTTAATGATTAGATTTCCCATGTAAGAAATTACAAACCAAGGGCTTTACTTGTAGGATACAATTTTTGCTTGTTTATTAAGATTAGATAGATTAAGAAAGTGAAATTTAATAAGTACAATGCAGGTTTAAGGAAATATTGATTCGTTTCCCCTTGACTTCGAGGAGTTAGAACTCTTTCTCGTCCTCTGTCTTTCCCGACACTTAAAGCTTCAAACCTTCAAAACCATGGTGCACAGACACCTACGCCTCCACCCTTTCTCTTGATCTGTTCCTCCTCTTCGGTAATGCAAGGATCTTTCGACATTCATAGGGGACACATCTTCAAGGCCTTTGAGAACAATGCTGATCCAACCTATTCTTTGTGTGGTAACAAAAGAAATTAATTACTTTTTTAAATCCCCAAGGTTGGAATTCCTCTACCTGAGAATAATTTGTTATGAAAAAAACAATCAAATTAAAGTTACCCGAAGATAAGACTCGGACAGATCGATCCAAAAACCACCTAGTTCGTGATTTTCATCGAAATCGTTAGAGCCGTTTTCGAGAACCGACTCTAAATATATACAAGAGTTGTTCATTTAATAGTATAAGATTATTTTGTTGGATAAATACATGCATTAATTCTGCTGTTGATAAAATTTCAGCATAGTTAGTGGTTAATCCGAGTTTGAATAAGATGGTAAAATTGTGTCGGCTTGTTTAATTAACCCTTTGAGCTCTATGGATGCATATATGCGTCCGGCGAAAGCTATAGCTTAGGCCCTAAGGGATCGGACATAGGTAGAGACACAGGCCCAAATGCTCTTTAGTAGTATGAAATTGCTAGTTGCGTCCGATGTGTTCACTTAACAGAGTTCACACTAGCGAAAAAGTATTCTGGCCTTAGCGATAGCAATCTCTAACTCACGCCGGCTCTGTCCATGTGGAGAGCCTCGGTAGAAAGTATTCAGTACAATTCAGTTAATCAATTAGTCATTAAAAAATAATCTACATATTCCTGGGCATAAACCCATGTAAGACCAATTGCCATTACTTTTGTGAGCTAACACTAGTGGTGACATGAAGCTTGAAGCTTGGAGATCTCTACAACGACTATGCAATTATTCACTTTGGAAAAATCCTAAAGAACAGGGAAAAGCAATTGACATTGGACAGATTTTTTAATTTTCCATAAACGAAAAACAAAACAAGATAAATAAACGTAGTATTATAATAATTTTTCGATTTTCCGAACGAATTAATCAAATTACAATAAAATGGTAAATCGATGATCGGATAATGAACACTTCGGACAAAGAACATTTTCTTTGAACGGATTATGTTGGTAAACCGATTACCCATTGTAGTAAAATATCTTTTCATGAGGAAAATACATTTTTACTCGAATTTAATGAAATTAAAGCAAATAATTGTTATTTTGTGACTTTGTGTTCTACTTTTCTCGCAAGAAGTGCCAAGTGACCAGCCAGCCAGCCAGGTGTTGGTTTTGTGAGTGGGTGGGTGGTTGGGTTGACTTACGCTCGATGCCGGATTCGCTGGCCTGAGCCTCTCGTTGTCTTTGCTCCATTTGCTCTCTGAGGAGCGCAGCCTCCGAGTCGGTCCTCGCCAGTTTGGCCCCCAGCTCCGCCGCCTCTGCTTCAAAACGTTCGCCGCGGGCAGAGAGTGCGCGCCTGCACACAAGTCAAGTCAAGTGCGTCATCAGAACACATTTCATTAATGGAAAACCAGCAGCACATACACACACACACAGCCACACACAACCGCACAGCACATCCCGAATCTTAAATCAAATCATTCATCATCTTGCAATTCCTTCAAATCAATAAAATACATTCTTTCTTTTAAACAAGCAACTAAATTTTTATTTTATATACATCAAAGATATATAAACGAAAAATGAAATACATTTCAATTTGCCAGCGAATTCACGTTACGAAAATAATTATTGAATTTTTACAAGAATATCCCATCAATTTCTTATTCAGTTTGTTTTCTTTAAAGCGGTCAAATGTCCGGGATACATAAAGAGAAATCAATGAGGTTGTCCTTTGCTTGATGCAAATAAACATATATATATACCTACCTATGTCACCCCCCAGGGGGTGAGAGGAGGGGTCCAGGGTGGGAGAGACTAAAGGGCATTTCTTTCTGTATCTGTACCTATATCCAGGGGGCTACTAAAGGGCATTTGTGCCTGTATATGTTTGTCCGTCCCTCCAGGGGGTGGTGGTTGGAGTCCAGGGGTAGGGTTTGAAGGTGGGGTCCAGGGCGTGGGGTGTCAGGGATGTGGGGGTCCAGGGCGTGGGGTGTCAGGGATGTGGGGGTCCAGGGGTACTAAAGGGTATTTCTCTCTGTGTCTGTACCTATATCACATACTACTAAAAGGCATTTGTGCCTGTCTCTGTATGTACCTATGTTTCTATGTCCCCCCCCCCCCCAGGGGTTGAGAGGTGCGGGCATGCGGGGTCCAGGGCTAGGGAGTCCAGGGGGTAGGTTTAGTAGGGTGGAGGGTGAAGTGGGGCAGACGTTCCGGGGTTTGGGAGAGAGTCGGTGGGATGGTGAGTGGTTGGAGATGGAGGAGAGGGAGTGTTCAAGTTATGGGGGTCCAGGGGCCGAAGCCCCTTGGCTAGCAAAAGGCCCACCGAAGGTGGGCATTGCAGCTAGTATAATATATATCAGTGGCATACGGTCCATGGATGCTGGTAATGCGGCGCATCCCTAAAATTTCAAAACATTCCGAGTATTTTCATACCGTGTTATAAAAAAATCTACTGTTAAATTTGAAAAATAACGTGAAATTCTATGATGCCATATTCGATGAAATTTGCAAAAGGTGGGAAGAATAAAATAAAATTAAAAAAAAAGAAGGGGTTTTTTGGACAGCATCCCCTGGTTGAAAAGTCACCGCCCACCACTGATATATATACATATATATCAAATACAAATATGCTGGACCTATCAGGGGGAGGGGAAGAAGAGGTGAAGCTACCCCGGGCCTCAGTTTCAAAGGTCTCAAAATAACTGAATTTGTTAATGTTGCAGAGCGCAAAGTTTCTATAAATGTTATAACTTAATAAATTTAAAATAAAGTTGTTTTTATTTTTAAGTTTTATTTTAAATTTTGAAGCCACTCAAAAATATTAGTTGGCCCCGGCCTCGCATCTTCTCTGGAAAGTCATGTAAATATATGTAGGTATATAATATAAACACATCAAAACTTAAAGGGGACGTTCAATAAACTTTACATTTGAAATATGTATAGGTTAAAAGTAAAGCAAAAAATCTGAAATTATAATTTTTTATTTACTTGAGTGAAATTTAGGGTCTATAAGTAAAGAAAGTACGAGAAAAAAAAACTACCCCAGTTCCAAATGAACAATGTTCCCAGAAAATTTCTCAGAATAACAAGCATATTGCACTAGAGAAGTTAGCACAGTAATCGAAACGATCAAAACGCGTTTCGCATAAGAAGAAGATAGTTCCGAAGTATAGCTGCAAGGGGCAAAGCTATGAACTCGAAGTCATTGCAAATGGAATTTCATGGTTTTTTAAAAAAAAGGAAGTAATTGAATGGAACAATTTAATTCGAAGCATATAATCAAAATGTTTTTTTAAGCTTTTTATAAGTATAATATTATTTCACCATTTAAAATAAAATCTGATTAATATGTCATGTTTAAATTCTGGTTTAAAATATCGACTAGTAAAAAAGATTTAGATAGGAAGTTGAAATTCTTAAAAAGTTTCAAAGAATGTTCAAATTTTTGAATTTATTGCATGTTGGGCTTTTCATTTGTTCCTAAAGACTAAAAAGCTAGATTCACAATAACTTGGAATGAACATTAGCTATTATCAGCAATTTAGTTGGTCGGGTAGGGTCTATTCAATCAATTAAATAAAAATTAGTAAATAAATAGCCATAATTATACCCATTAATAAGTCCCGGGATGTTCCGGGGGGACAATCATTTATTTTCTTCCGACATGATGAAAATGTCAACAAACGACAATCCATAAGGCGGACGTGTATAAATAAATTATTGATTGAATTCAACAATGCGTTCGTAAAAATAAATAAATAAATAAATTTTAATTAATTCAATATTTCAGAGGGATAACACTGCTTGATGCAAATAAACGTGTACGAATAGCAAAGGCTTTGCCAAGAAATTTGAAACACCGGGATATATATCGTCTTTAAAAAAACTAAAATAAGGGAGGACATGATAAATTGGTGGGAAGACCTAAGTGTTGACCTAAACCAGAAGACAATCAATCTAATTAAAAAAATAGTCAGACTTGAAATCTAACAAGAAAGAAGCTGAAACTAAGAAAATGGAATCTGTCAATTTTTGTGGAGAATATATTTTTTACATCAATCCTGTTTAAATAATGATTAAGATCAAATCAAAGATCTCCCGGGGGGACAAACATTTATTTTATTCCGAAATCTTGGGGTGATAAAAATGCCATCAAACAACAATCCCTAGAGCGGACCTGTTAAATAAGCAAACATTGAAAAATTTTAAGCGAATTCAACAATGCGGTCGCAGATCGTCGAGGGTACCGTATAAAATAGTTTGATGTGTTCCGAATTTGAATTATTCTCACCCCAATAGGAAATTGGATATTTTCATAACAAGAAAGAAGCTGAAGCTAGGAAAATGGAATCTGTTAATTTTTGTGGAGAATATATTTTTTTACATCAATCGTGTTTAAATAATGATTAAGGTCAAATCAAAGATCTCCTGGGGGGACAAACATTTATCTTATTCCGAAATCTTGAGGTGATAAAAATGCCACCAAACAACATTCCCTAGGACGGACCTGTTAAATAAGCAAAAATTAAAAAATTTGAGCGAATTCAACAATGCGGTCGCAGATCGCCGAGGGTATCGTATGAAATAGTTTGATATGTTCCGAATTTGAATTATTCTCACCCCAATAGGAAATTGACTATTTTCATTTCAAAGTTAAAAAAGTATAGATGACAGCAATTGATTGATTTAAATGGATTTCAAGGGTTTCGCTAAGAAGAAGATTGTTTGTTTGCCCGGAAGACGCTGCTTATTATTTAAAGAGAGTCTAACAGGAAAAAGGTGCCAGCATTAAGTCTGTTATTTCTTTCTAGTTAGTATGATAGTTATATGCATGTTTATATTAATGACTAGTATTAAACATTTTGAAAATATAAATAATTTATTATACGTTATTTGTGAAATGTGCCAGAATATCTTTAAAGCCAAAAACAAATTATTTGCATCTGTGTAGTGCATATCATTCAGAATAACGAGATTGTCTCTGCTTCAAAATTTATGGGAGTACTTCAATTTATAAATAGATATTAAAGTTTAAATTTTTATTTAAATCACACATGATTACTTTATAATTATTTATTGAAACAAATAATTACAATTTTAATACGACGTTTCGATCGACTTATTCTGCGATCGATGTGTGATTTAAATAAAAATTTAAACTTTAATCATATTAATCACAAAAATAAAAGCTTCAACAGCTTCATTACTTATAAATAGATATATTTAAAGTTACAAATTGAATTGAATTTTTCAATAAAATGTTTTTATATGATAGAAATGCAAGAAGTTGGAGCAACACCTGAAAGTAGGGATTGATTATGATTACGGGATAAAAAATAAGGAAAGTGATGAAAATGTGTAAAAGTTCTTAACTATTTAAGATAGGTTTAAACAAAAAATGACAAATTGAAGAAAAAAAAAATATTTTTCACCACTTGGCACGCTTTCTGCAAATTTTGCTGATGGGGGGAGAGTTGGGCCAACACCTGGTAATAAATTAAAATATAATATCAAAATTTATGTCATAAACTCCTGTTTGTTTATTTATGCTAACATGGCTACACGTGAAAATCTCAAAGGAATCAACCAAAAAATATATTTTCGTAATTTAGAAACTGAAGATAGAAAACGCAAAATCTCACGACCTTGTATACATATTGACAGCGTTCCTGCTCTTTACAATGGAAAACTAATCGTCTAAACTAATCACTGTGCTAAGACAATACAATATATATGTATAATTACAAAATAAAAATAGATTTTTTTCATATTTATCTATACACATTATTAGTAAATGAAGCTGTTGAAGCTTTTATTTTTGTGATTAATTTGATTAAAGTTTAAATTTTTATTTAAATCACACATGATTAATTTATAATTATTTAAATCACACATGATTAATTTATAATTATTTATTGAAACAAATAATTACAATTTTAATACTATACTATTAAAATTGTAATTATTGTTTCAATAAATAATTATAAATTAATCATGTGTGATTTAAATAAAAATTTAAACTATACACATTATGTTCAAATTTATAATATTGCCTGTTCGCCAGTAAGAACAATATAGTAGTAAGTTATATAAAGTAGACACAAGCTTAACATTTAGAAGTTATATGTATTCATTTCCCCGAAAACAAAAATGGTATCAAAATTTATATCGAATTAATTATTATTTTGGAGGGTATCAAAAAAAAAATAAGGTGTGAAATATTGTTGTAAATATCTTTTTAAGGTAGTAGTTCTTTCACAAATGCAAAAATTCAAGAAGTCTTCGAAACTTGGAATATAAGGCATTAAAAGCATAATAAACACACTGTTAAAATTTGAAGACGATTTACCACACCAAACATGAAATAATTAAAATTAAAAATGAATTTTTTTACACATGGTAGATTGGGAAAGGGTGGGAAAATGATCATTATTTTATTTTTTTTCATTGAAGGACTTTCACCATCTTGATGAAAAACTAATATTTGTTAGAATAATATATTCGGAGTAACTTGAAAAAAAATTGAAATTATTTACCACGTAGTTTTGATAATACTAGTAAATAAAAAAAACATATTAGTGGAGGGGACAAAATACCAATGGCTTGGAAACGATCCATTCATAAATAGAATATAGTAGCGTAAAAAGTACAGTCACGTTAAAAAAACATAACCTAAAATTTTAACACTGTTCATATTTATAGAGTGGTTACGAGGCTAAAACTTTTGTGTTGATTGTCACGAAAGAACCTCCTTAAATATAAAGCTAAATAAAGCAATACAAAATTGATACTATATAAATTTTTACAGACTGATGATGTAGAAACGTCTCTCAATGACAATAAAGAAAATTTACCCTAGCTACCCCTAGCCTAGCCCGACCCCCCCATCAAAAATTTATAAAAATTTTATGTTGTTTGTAAACAGACATGGCATTTGCATATAAATATGTTTTATTCACGTCAGAAGGGATCGCTCCCTCAGGCTTGCTTTCTGAGCTGTTTGACTCATGGGTTCGACTCCTGAGGGAGAAATCTCTTCCGACATGAATAAAACATATTTAATAAGATCTTTGATTCTTGATATTTAAAGGCGAAAATTTAGCCACTAGTGACTTCAGATTTTTAAAACAACATCATCTTGTTTAACGAGTAAAAAACCTACTTGATTTTATTTTGCTTTAAAATTACGATGGGGGAAAGCTCCAAAGTATAAATTTTTCTAGCAGTCGACGTTTAGAAATGGCTTAAGTTAAAATTATGAAATATGTATAATGTATATATATGAATTATGAACATTTGTCAGAGCAATATAATTATATTTTATTTATTGGGCCTCCAAGGAGCGGGCCGCCTCTTACAAGAAAATTTAAGATGATTACACAAATTTACCCACAAATCTTTCACACTTTCGGCTTCAGAACAAATTAATTCAGATTCAGAGCGGGTGGCTGAGAGAGCCAGGATTAATCCTGGCTCACATTTCACATTTCTTTTTTTTTTTTTTTTTTTTATTCACAAAAAATTATCATACGCCACCCGCTCTCCATGTTCTTCTGCCGAAAGTGTAAAAATTAAGAAGAGATCCCCTCATCGCCCTATATGTCAAATCGTTTATTGTTTTTTGCGATATACCCAGGGCGATGAGTGACTCCACCGCTTTATTCCACCACACTCCCTTCCACGAGAGTGTGATGGCCTCGACCCTGACCGAGCCCGCCCCGACGCCAAATCGCTCCTCAATATTATCCACCAGACTGGAGTTGCCCCTATATTTTTCTATTTTGTTTCGGTGGGCAACACCCAGTCCTGCAAGCGCGGAGACGATCTGGACGTCCAAAACCCACACCACCCCCGCCGCATCCTTTGCCACGATGTCTGGCTTTCTATTGCCCGCCGAGCTGGAGTACAAGTACTCCAACTCGACACGCATTCCCTTTTTGATCAAATCGTCGGCCAGACATCGTACCACAGCGTCATGCCTCTTAACCCGCCCATCCGCGGTCCTATCACAACATTGGATGATGTGCGCCGTTGTCTCAGTTCGTCTGCACCCAGCCCGGCACATCGGGGGCTCCTAAGCAAATTCACATTGATATCTTAAGTATTTTGCAAGTTTAATAAACTAGGTAACCTTAATATTTGATCGCATTTTATTTGTCAAATAGTCTTCCAATATCATTTAAAAAATAAATAATATTAGGTATTAGTTCAAAAAATAGTTTTGTTGAAGCTTTTGTTAAATGTCTTATGATTTCCTTGTATAATATTAATGAATATTTGAGAGTGAACTGAAACATTTAAAGAATTTCCAAGTTTTTTTTTTAGATTTATATTAGATAAATAGTAAAATTAAAAAAAAAATTAAGTATAAAACTTTATTCTTTTTGTTCAAATTTTAAGTGATATATTGAATCCGTAATTCTTATAATTTAAGTGCAATCTACTGTGCCAAGAAAATCCGACAAAAAATATAATTATCTCAATATATTTCTTATTAATCTCCTTTCTCCTATGAAATTTTAGTTATGCAAACGAACTTGACATTTTATTTTAATCTACCTATAATTATATTTTTTTTCAACATTGAGCTATCATAATGCATAAATTAATGGTTCTACATTGAAACGATTATGCGTCTTTTAAATAGCATATTGCAATACTTACCTAATGATTACATACAATAGGGTGTGCGAGTAAAAATTTAAATTTTAATATTTTAATAGATATTAATATGTACATAGTTTAATTAAAAATATTTAGAGCTCAAATATAAACGAAGGTTTCTTAAAAAAGGGTTCCTGATTTTTTTATTTATTTAATACAATTTTTTAGACATATAAAATATACATTTGTTGAAAAGATTTTGTTTTGCTGAGAGTAACAGAGTTGTTGATTTATAAAGAGAAATCAATGAGGGTGTCCTCTGCTTGATGAAAATAAAATATATATACTCATATATATTTACCAAATATAAATATGTATAGATATATGCGAAAGGTGAAACGCAATTGGAGTTAGGGTACACGTCTTTGGAATTATATAGAATTATTTTAGTACCTATTTTAGTATTTAATGTACTGGAATTTTTTGGAAATATTTGGAAATGAAAGTGGAAGTGGAAGTAGGTGTTCACAATATTAGGTCACGGTTCCCCCTTCGGTTATATGTTTATTTGCATCAAGCAGAAGATAATCTCATTAATTTCTTTTTATAAATTTTTATCATGGATTGGAAGAAAAAGTGAAAACTTTTTCAAGACTCGGGTTTTAAATTTTTTTTGGAAATTTGGCAATTTTTCGTCAGCGGACGGTTTGAGTTAGAAAGCTAAAATAATCTTTAAAGAATTTGGTGTCGGTTCTAGGTGATAATAAGTAAAAATATATTTTTCTAGGTGGGATTCACAAATAAAACAATTATATGTTTTGAGTTTTTATCTCGATATATATTTCGGGTTATGAGCCCATCATCAGGAGTTACAAAGTTTTCTTTTGTAACTTCTGATGATGGGCTCATAACCCGAAATATATATCGAGATAAAAACTCAAAACATATATTTGTTTTATTTGTGAAACCCACCTAGAAAAATATATTTTTACTTATTATCTAGAAAGCTAAAACTTGACATAACGGTATAGGTAGTTTCAATACAGACTATCATTTTCAGTTCATAAGCTCGAGGTTTAAGAGCTTTCCGTTTTTGTATTGATAGGGGGTAGGGAAGCTCGAAAAACCAAAATCTAACCTAGTTTTCGTTTTGTAAATACAAATATTTTGGCACCAGAAGGAATTTTCGATACTTTCGATTCTTGAGTTATTATATATACCTACTATATACCAATATATAAATATAAATAAGTAGATCGTCGCTGATCTTACAAAACCTCGTAAGTCCGATTTTTGGTTAAATACGTATTATACGTTTATAGCGACCAACTTTTTACGGCGCGTCTGTCTATTGAAACTTTATTATTCTATTCCAATTTAATTTCGTGCTACCGACAAATAATAAATATTGAATTGAATTTGTATGTATTCTTGTTTAAAATGGTTTTTCTTGTTTCCTGGGTAACTTTGAATTTAGGACTTAAGAGGTTTTGTAAGATCAGCGACGATATGTTTACTTCCATTAGACAGAGGACAACCTCATTGAATTCTCTTTAAAAAATAGTTGAATTGATAAATAATTTCATTTATTTAAATGAGTATTGGAAATATTTTTTACTAGAATAATTATTCTGAATATTAATGAGATGCAGCTATGCCGTTTCCTCTCGCTTATAACGTGTATCGTTTTGGGTCCAATTGGGCAATTCTAGAATCAATCAAGTAAAACTTGTCTGGGCTTGTATTTGCAATGAGTGCAGCATTTTAGCTATCAGAAGAGGAGGCGGTACCTCTATCGGTGACCTTTTAGAAAATAATCTTAATTGCTCCTTCGATTATATTCTTTTGACATAATTACTTGAACAAGCATTTTATCAAAGGATAATATTTCATATACCTACTTAAATAAATTGGGGGAAAAAGTAAAATTGAATGCTGTTAAGAGTTCGTAGCTGTGATGAAACTGTATTAGATGAAGGAGGATGTATCAGCCAAAGTTGGATGCGCTGGGTTCAATCAACCCCCAATAAAACGTTTCGGCCTGAATTTATTTGGCCATCTTCAGTTAATTGGGCTACAAAATTTACAATTAGATGTTAACATTGATATATTTTATACTTATTATCATAACTTGTCAACTTGTAATATTATGATAATAAGCATAAGATATATAAATGTTAAGATCTAATTGTAAATTTTGTAGCCCAATTAACTGAAGATGGCCAAATAAATTCAGGTCGAAACGTTTTATTCAGGGTGTTTTATTGAACCCAGCGCATCCAACTTTGCCTGAACTTCCTCCTTCATCTAATACAAAAGTAAAATTGTTTTCCAAAACAATGGCTATTTTACTTCAGTGAACGGTTTGAGGTATAAAGTTGAAATTGGCGTAGAAGGGCAGTTTATTGTTAGATACTTGTGTGCTAATTAGAAAACAGTGAGTTTTTGCAATTTTTGAAAATTCTACTCGTCTTTTAAGACCACAAGACTAAATTGAATTTAAAAAGAAAATGAATACAAACGTTTTATAAAAAACACTTGTTAACGTTTATTAGAACTCCAAAGGTTTTGAAAGAATTTCTCAATTTATCAATTGAATTTAATTAAATTAAAAAAAAATAATAATTTGCTTTATGTAATTAATATAAAGCTTTATATATTCATTACATAAAGCATTCTAACAATTTTAAAGAATTTCCAGATACCGAAATGCCATTTTAATTTTCGTAATTTGAGTGAATTCTGCATGGATTCAGGGGGCTTAAAATCAAACAAAATAAAAAAAAAAAGCTGTTAGATAACGAAATGTGGTTTTCATATCTGTAGTATGAGTGAAATTTTGTATTGATTCTGGGGGATTCAAATAATTTTTTTTTTTAGATAGCGTAATGACGTTTCCATATTCCTAATATGAGTGAAATTATGCATTGATTCCAGGGTCTTAAAAATTTTAAACAAATTTTTGATACTGAAAAGTTATTTTAATTTTCGTAATTTGTATGAAATTCTAGATTGATTTAGAGGGCTTAAAATCAAACAACTTTAAAAAAATTGTAACATAAAATAAATATGGTTTTCATATCTGTAGTATGAGTGAAATTTTACATTGGTTCAGAAGGATTCAAATGATTATTATTTTTTTTTTTTAGATTGCCTAATCCCGTTTACATATTTGTAATAGGTATAAGTGAAATTTTGCATTGATTAGGACTCTTAAATCTTAACAATTTTAATCATTTTTTAGATACCGGAATGCCCTTTTAATTTTCGTAATTTGAGTGAAATTCTGCATTGATTTAGAGGGCTTGGAAACATTCAAAAATTGTGACCTACCGAAATGTGGTTTTCATATCAGTAGTATGAGTGGAATTTTGCATTGATTCAGGAGGATTCAAATCATTTTTTTTAGATAGAGTAATGCCGTTTCGATATTCGTTATATGAGTGATTTTTTTTAGATAGCGTATTGCCGTTTCTATATTCGTAATATGAGTGAAATTTTGCCTTCATTCATGGGTCTTAAATCTTAACAATCTTAAACAATTTTTAGATACCGAAATGCTGTTTTAATTTTCGAAATTTCTGTGAAATTCTGCTTTGATTTAGAGGGCTTAAAATCATACAAATTTTTAAAAAAGATGTGACATGCCGAAATGTGATGTTCATCTGAAGTATGAGTGAAATTTTGCATTGATTCAGGGGATTCAAATCAAAGTATTTTACTTAAGTTTTAGATACCGAAATGTTGATTTAATTTTAGTAATTTGTATGAATTGTGTATTGATTAAGAGTTTAAAATTTCTACTTATGTGCTGTCTAAATGGGCTTTGTTCCCGGTGACATTAAATAAATAAAAAAAAAGACTTTAAAATAAAACAAGTATAAAAAAAAAATTGATGTAGAAATGTTATCATAATTGTAATTTGAGTGGATCCTACATTGATTCAATCTATCTCTTGGTTCAAATAAAATATTTTTGGACTCTTCCGAAGTTCAATATGCAAATGCTTACATTTTCTCCCGGTTTTAAATCGGTAAATGTTTTTCTATTCTTTTGTTCAATCTTTGAATAATTTAGACGAGAGTGAGTTCTCTAGTTTATTTTTGAATGAGCCTCAGGCAAGTCCACTTGAACATTGGCGGCTTGCTTCTATTTAAAATCCCCTTGACCTAATAAACCATTTAGTTATACCAACATTCAATTATAATTCTTGTATTTATTTTTTAATTCCTTTCTTTTATTATCAAATTTAACTTAATAAAAGATTCAATTCATATACTTATAAGTATTAACTAATTAAAAATAAAATTTTTACATTATCTAAATCGCAAAATTTGCTTAGATGTTTTTACTTTTTTTTTTTTTAATAATAATTGAATGCAGATTATTATGATTTTGCTATAAAGAATGACGGGGAGTTTTTAAGGAAAGACAAAGATATATAAATAAATAAATATTAGAGCAACAAAAATTTAATTTTGTTTTTGTTTTTACTTTACCATACAAGGTATGGTCAAGTATTGTAATCGTGCATGAAAAAAAGTGTTTTTTGCTTCCTTTTTTAGAAATATATAAAAAACGGCTGAAACTATTTTGGTTAAAAAAAATTGGCGAAATCATGGCATTTCGGTCTACAAAAAAGCCCTAATAAGTGAACATCGAAAAAATTATATTTTTAGAGATAATAACTGTTTTGTCAAAATCTCTGTTAGTCTGATTGTTAGTCTGTGCGTTATCAAATTTTTGTGGACTAGTTAGGTCAAAAACTAGTGTGAATATCAAAACCAAATTTCACACGTAGCTTTGGTGCATTGAGATTAAGAGCTGATTAATATAAGCGAGAGGCCAGGTTGTATGGTAAAGTCAAGTGGATGGCCACATCAGAACGTGTCAGATTATTTTTAGCTTAAGAACGTTTTCGGAGAGAATTCGCTTATTTCTTCAACAGTGTTTTGTACAAAGCTTTAGTACTTCTCCTCCGAAACTATAGGAATTTTAAAAGTTGAATAATGTCAAAACTGGTTATGTCAATTATCTCTTTAAACCCCTTATTTGACCTTTATTTTAGTATTTTTCCAATACTTACTTACTCCGTAGCTCTACTTTTCCTATGCCATATTATATATATTTAAATTTTGAAAATAATATATAGTACAGTATAATAGTATTTTTTAAAAAAATCAATCATCACGAGAGGCTATAGTGAGAATCTGAATAAGATATAAAATTTGCATGTCTAGTATATTATGTTTCTTTTGTTGACTATTTAAATGAGGGTGTGGAGCCGGAAGTTTATCGTTTCGCATCATCTCTATTGTGAGTGATTAAGAACCAATGATCAGAGATAGCGCACTGAATTAGAAAATTTTTAAAATTATGTATTATATTATATAATACGATATAAAAATAAGACAAAGATTTGAAATCTCCTACTCCATATCCATAAATTAATTGGTAAAAAATGTATACATACTATTAAATGAGCAATTCTTATATATCGGTTGCTCGAAAACGATTTTGATGAAAACCACGGGTTAGGAGGGTTTTGGGTCAACAATTCGATCTGATCCGTGAAAGTCTTATTTTGTCCCCGCAATAACAAAGTAACATTAGAATAAAACAATAAAAATAAATATTAATAGTTCATTAAATTAAAAGTCAATCTATTTAAGTATTTGCGTTTCGTTTGTGTTTAATAAAGACGCAGATTAAAAAGTTCAATGCCTGGGATTTGAAAACATGACCTTTCGTTTTCTATAATAAAGTTATTGTATTAGTATAACTCCTCTTGGTTTTTATAGAAATTTTAGACAATTAATAACTGGGAATTCTTGATAAATAATGGAAATTGGAGAAAAAATATACTAGTTTTTGAGAAAAGGGTGAAATACCAGAAAACTCCGGAAATCAAGGGGTACTTCCGATTGGTTGAATTTAAAGACACAATAAGCTATAATAGCTCAAAATAAAATAGCGAGTAGACATAATACAAGTCCAAGCTTGAATGTAACCGCTTTATAGCATCCAAGTTTACCATACAAATTTCATGGCCTACCAAAGCTTATTGGTAATTAAAAAAAAAAATACCAAATAATCAAGTTGAAACCAAATTTTTTCCCATGTTATTTAAATGGGAAATCGAATTTTTCGATGAATTAAGATCCTAATTGACTTAAGAAAATTTTCCAGAGGGTATATATATATATATTTCTATAAATTTTATCAGTTTCTCAACTTGGACAAAATGCCCTAAAATGAACCATCTTACGCTATAATTTTTCGTGTTGGGACCCATTTCACTTAGAATAATAGACACCAACAACACTGTTAATGCAAAATCATGAAATTTGAATGAGCCCTTTAGCCGAAACATGTGGCAGTAATACATTACGTTGTCTGAGAGATTCAGCCAAAATTTTACTTTATTTTTAAGTATCTTATCATGCTTAGGTCAATTATACGGATAAGTAATAAAATAGAAACTTTATTGAATTAATATTAATAGAAATATGGGGACCACCATATAATAACGGATATTAGAAACAGTTTTTCATTATCACAGACCTACCTGTGAAAAACTAAAATGGGTCCAATGCTGGTAAATACTATATATTTAAATTCATATTCACAAAAGCATAGCAAAATAAAAGATGCTAAAGCAAAAACAAAAATATAATAATAATTTTTTGTATAGTCTCACAAGCCCATGTTTCGAGTTAAGGGTTGAAGAAAAATACTAATTGAAATGAACCGCACTGAAAGGCAGACTAGGAGATACTGAGGCTGTTTTTCAAATTCTTTCTGTATATACAGAAAAAAATGCAGATCTATTGACGTCTTACAATAACATTGTGTCTTAAAATAAATAAATAAAAACATAAATAAAGACAATTTGTAAAATTTATCATTTTAAAGAAAATTAGCAATACTAGTTTATTAATAAATAAATTATAATTAAATTGTATATACTATATAAAAAAATCATTAAAATTATACAAATAAATGCATTATTTATTCCCAGAAAGGAATATTTTTGAAAAAAATCGGCTAAGTGTGATTGGAACACCTAATAAATAAAAATACATATCAAATTAATTAACAAATAACTTAAATTAAATTATTAAAAAATTAAGAAGCGTTAACTAATTGGACATCAATTATTGCGTAGTATATTTCAAAATCAGCTACTTCCGACAATTTAAAATTATAATAATTATTATTATCGAGAAATATTAAAAAACATATTTATGAAATTAATTTATTATATTTTTTTAAATTAATTTCATTCTTACTTTTTATTCTAAAAAAAAATTGTCCATGACCGATGACCGGATTCGAACAATGAAATTTGGTACACTGGCACGAAACTGAACCTATTACCCTTAAGTAGTTTTAATTAAGATTCTGCTAAAGATAGAGACAGACCTAAGTTAATTTTTACTTTATTTTTTATATAGCTGAAAAAAAACAATCAAAACAATTTTCAAAAATACTTCTAGTCATTCTTACTTTTAAAATGATTATTATCTGATTTAAGTAGCTTTCAGCTACTGAGAATATCTATATGCGACCTAAGTTCCGATGAATTTTATTTAAATAAGATTAGGTATATTATATTTAAAAAAAAATCCTTCTTATTTGTAGTACATAAGCAGACAATGAACGATTGTGTAGAATTTTTAACAATTTTAAGTTCCAAGATTGACCAGATAATAGATATATGGTATTTAAATACAAGAAAAAATGTGTAGTTTTTTCACACCATTATTTTAAAGTGAATTAGATTTAAAAAAATAGCGTCATTTTTTTAATGAAATTGATTTGAGAAGGAGTTACACTAAAAATGTGCATACCCTAAAGACCTGCGTTGGTCGCTCCATCGTGAAAAGAAGAAGAGATTTTATGGGCTGGTTAGGTGTCGAAGTATCTGTGGATGTGGGTTTTAAACAGCTAAAGGTTATAAGTCGCGGGGAAGTCGGTACAGTTCCAGTCACCGGTCTCTAGTTTCCAGTCTCTCTGCAGTTCCAGTCTCAGTCAAGTGAATCCAGTCAGTCCAGTCTCTGAAGGTAATAGGGATAAAAGATTTGGCGAAAGCACTGGTTCGATTCCTATCCAATTTGACAGCGAAATTCTACTTAAATAGTTCTTTATAATGATATGCTACATTTTAGGATAAAAAATATATTTTATCCCTTGATTAAAATAATTATAATACTAAATTGAAAGTTTCTTTTTGCCGAGAGTAGCAGAATTTTTATAAATTGAAGGAGACAATAAAATAGTGTGTCTTCTGCTGGAATTATAATTTTTATCGTTATAAATAAATTAAAAATTTATAATTCCAGCAGAAGACACACTCTTTTATTGTCTCCTTCAATTATTATACTATTTGGGATTTTGGAAAAATCAATCAATATAAACTTGAAAATGTCAAGTCTGTATCTTATTTAATCTATGACAGACGGACAAACTGATATTGTAGCGACACTAATTGTGTTTGGTTTTAAGTTTGTACTGTACTCTAAAAAACTGACTTTTTGAACGCGGATTATTTCCGAGGCTCTCATGGTCAGCCTATGGACCTCAAGCTGGTAACAACTACTTTACTTATTTCGTATAGATAAAAATGAAAATCCTCCCATTTTCACAAGCACAAACTTTAGGATAACCTTAGGTCACTAATATCAATTTTCTCATAATGGAATTTATCGTACATTTATTGAAATTCTCAAAATTATCAAAGTAATGTCCTTTGTACTCTTCCAAAGTGAGCAATTTCCGACATCTCATAGTTCATATGTTCAGCAATTCCGGTTGAAAATACTTTTAGTAATTTACTAATTAGGTTCTAAGGTTAATAATTTTTTGCATCATGTATAGTGCTTGTTTCATCAACCTCGACGATTGATTATATCAATGTCTACATTTAGAATGCTATGTTAAATATGTTAAAAAGCCACCTGTGTGAATTGTTATTTGTTTGGTGAGATTATTTATGAGCATGGTCAATGGTCATTGAACATGATAAATCAAAGGATAGATAGTTGAATGCTCTTACATCTAGATTCTAAAGCATTTACTAAACGAGATCACATTAATAAATAATAAATTATTTTTAGAATATGTACATTATAATAAAGGTTACATTGTGACTTGTAGTAAAAAATTGAAAATACAATTTTCTATTGTTTCAAAAAATAAATAAATAAAAACCAGCTAACTGCGATTTGAATTTCAAATAATTTTTATTTAAATATAATATTTTCACGATTTGAACCCGCGACTTTTGAGACAAAAAAGACTTGTGAGCTAAGGGCTGTTTCGTTAAAACCGAGGGGTGTGCAATTATTTTGGAATTCATTAGATAATGTCCCTTCATCTATTGTGTTCTACTTGGAAATGAAAGTGGAAGTAGGTGTACACGATATAGGTCGCGGTTCACCCCTCGGTTAAAACTAATGCCTATATGACGAAATTTTCCGCATAGGAAAGAAAACGTTCCTATTATTACAAAATACTTGAATATCAATACTGTTCTTAATTTGATGTTTATCAGCAAACTATGAATAATTTTTCCAAAATTTAATTGCAAAAAAATATCTACTTTGCCTCCTTCTGAAAGTGTCTCATTTTTAAAATGAATTAAATTTAAATAAATACAAACTCATTTCACTTAACGAGAACTTTAAAATTATATCCCACAGAGAAGAGAAGAAAATAAAATTTATTATCAATCCCGAAAAAAATTTGACATTAAATTATACTAAGATTTTTGATTTTGAGTAAATACATATAGATATAATAATAATTATACTTCTAAGTCAATACTTATTTAGGAAATGATCTGATAGATTATAGCGACATTAATTATCGTTTCTACTATGCTATACTATCTACGACTACTAATCTCCTTTTAGGGTTTGTACAAAACGCTAAAAAATAATAAATTATTATACTTTTTAGTAAGAAATATTTTTTTTATTTTACACCTTAGAAAAATTGAATTTTCCTGCTTATATAAATAAGTACTCGAAAGAATGACGATGCTACCGAGGCATAATTCCATTTAGCAAGTATATTTCTTTTATGACATGGTCATTGACTATTTGTTTTTGGTTAAAAAAATTCTATATACTAAAGTCTAAAAATGACTGTTTAAATTTGACACCTAACTATTTAAATGGAAAGGGGAGGATCAAAAAATTTAAAATTATAAGCCCTTTGTTTTGGACGGAATTTTTCACAGTTAGTGGTAGAGGAGAGTTAAAATTTTGAGGGTTGTGTTAGGCCAGCAGGGTTTAACCGTAGGCATGTCTTCAAAACGCGTCGTTTATATAACCAAAAACAATGCGCAAGAGAGACAAATGCGGTGCGTAAAATTGTTTTCGTATTTACTAGTAGAAAAATTGTGTCGAACACAAATCACGAAATCCCATGTTGGTATATTTTTATCCATTATGTAGTAATCTGATTTTTATTTTCCTAGTCAACTGAAAATAAAAGCAGTCCTTTTTTAAATATATAAATAATATTTAAATATTTATTTTAAATAAATACATAGATATAATATTTATTTGAAAGAAAAATACATTGACATAAAGTTCTTAACTATGCCAAAATATTTTTAAGGGTAAAACAATACCTATTGTGTTTACCGTGGAAAGAAAGTCATTTTAAAGGCTTTAAAGAAAACAATGTGAGACTCGCCTAGGCTCCGAAAACATGATGATTTGGTAAACAATTACTATTTTTGTATGCCAGTCTAAAGCATAGCCGTTCGGCACTTTTTTTCCATACCGAGATGTGTTACATTACTTTTTTTAAGCTGGAAGTATAATAATAAAAAAATCACAATTAAAATATTAAAAATAAATAAATATTAGCTAATTTGAAAAATTTCACGAAAAAAATTGTGGGGGGTAGAAATTCAGCATTCCGGCACTTCTTTTTTTAGCACTACATCCCTGGATCTAATTATTTTAAAGTGACTATACGTTGATAGTAATTTATGGGCAAGATGAGTTACTGATGTGTTATTCAGATAATTCAAGTGTTAGAACAGTTGCTGTAAACGTAGTAAATATGACCTCCAAATGTCACCACTCAAATCCGGCTTTACTATCTATCAGGGCCGGATTAAGATTTTTAGAAGCCATTCTAAAATATCTCGGTCCCCCCAATATAATTCAAAAAATAAATTATGGTGTAAAATACAATATTTATTAATTAAACAAAACATACAATGAAATGCAAAATATTGTTATTTTTATATAGTCCTAATATTTGAAAAGTTTCCACCTAACTTTTCTAAATGAAAAGTTTTTGATCAGATCCTTAAAAATAATTTTACGTAAAATATGTCATTGTATATACCTATTAGAGATAAGGAAGGAATCCAACCTACAGAGGTTGATATTTTTAATAAATAAAAGAAAAAAAAATGAGTTGATCGCTGATATTAGCAATTTGTCATAAGCATAACTGTTAGTAACAGTTAATGTTAAAAATATTGGAAACCAAAAGTCAATATTTAGAGAAGAAAATACTTAATTTTGTATTCTACGATTTTTTATTAAGTTCAGCATGAATTAATCCTGTTTTTACATTTTTTGTTGCAGGAAACTTATGGTGCCATATAAATGAGGTTCAACTGAGAAAAGTGATCATATCCTTTAGGTAAGCATTGAAAACAACTTTTGATAACAGTGAGAATTTCCCTAGATGATAAAGTGATATTAAGTAAATTTCTGGGATGTACACTTTCCTTGATATATTATATAACAGGTTATTTTGCTTAATGCTTGATCTGTTCCTAGTCCTTTATATACCGAACTACCTACAAGAAAACAGGTGATGTCACACGAATTGATGGGAGAATACTTATTTGTGAAGTCAGATATATAAAAAAATAGTAAAATGTTGTTCATTGGCGTCCATAATAAATATAGCAGGGAATTGGACAAAAAATTAAAAACACAGTTTTTATTAAATGGTCCAGACGATCGTCAATTTATTTTGACTTCCTCAGTGGCCCATTTAATCACTCTTTGTCACAAAACAATTTCACTATTTATTAATTGTTAAAGAAAAGTCCAAGATTGTTGATTAATTGGAGCCAGGAATGTATTTAAAAAAAGATTAATTATGTTTTGTCGAATGGTGAAATTGTTTTTTGACAAAGAGTGAATAAATGGGCCTCTGAGGAAGTTAAAATAAATTGACGAAAGATCTTGCCCATTCAATAAAAACTCAGTGTTTTTAATTTTTTGTCCATTACCCTGCTATTCCAGTTACGAATAGTAAAATATTTCGAATGGAAATATCAAGGGCGATTAATTAATTACATAACTGACCTATTCCACTTCCGGTTCGGATAAACATTGAAAAAATGATAAACATTTGATTATGTTATCAGGGACACATCACTTGTATGTCATTAAATGTCAAAAATAAAATTTTATTGATAGTGGTTTTGAGAATTTATAATGTGGTGCGAGTGCACACGAACTAAGAGTTAAAATTTCACTTACTTAAACAACTATATTACCTTTGAAATTCACAAAAGAGTGTCATCTATTAGATCCGATTGAATGGATTACTTTTAAAAACTGCATCAAATTTGTCGATCTGGTCCTGTTTGAATATTATCTAAAGTTTGAAAAGAGCTAAAAATAAACATTCGAGTACCATGGTTTCATTTTAAGAGATCATGATTTCTCTGAACTATTGTTGCTAACAACTTGAAATTTTGTATGAAAGTTAGGTATGACTGAGGTAAAGACCTTACAAACATCTTTTTTTTAATTCAAATTTTATTCAAATTTTAAAGAAATAAAATCAAGAAAATTTGTACAATAACGTTTTCATCATATTCCATCATAATTTCTCCGTAAATAGTAAATCACAAAAATAATTTTTAAATTGTGAGTTCAAGGTGAACATTTTAATAGTAAGTAAAATTTCAAGGTAGATTTCACAAAAATAAAACAAATATGTATATATGTTTTGAGTTTTTATCTCGATATATATATATTTGTTTTATTTTTGTGAAACCTACTTACCTTGAAATTTCACTTAATTTTATTATTCAAAAAAATTATTCTTTAATGGTAACTTTTTTGTTGAAATGTAAGTAATCACTAATGAGAACAAATTTTAAAATTAAATGGAATTTTTGTTTTATGAGTTTAAATAAGTGAATTAAACGCAAAAATATTTGGTTTTGGCTGCCCCTCTCCCCAGACTGGGGTGCCTGGTGTATTTACACTCCCTTTCCCTTAACCCCTTCTTCGGGATGCCACTGTTAAAGGTATACATTATAATCGATAAAGGCGGAACTATATGTCTAATAATATTAATTTAACCGTTTCAGAGTTAGGTATTTGATTTTATGAAATATCTTCATTAGCACATACACGTTTTGACCTTTTATCAGGAGTCGTTTTCACTGCTGATGAAAACATTCTTTAAGTGACAGACTTGGTTTCCACAAGCAGTTAGAAACAATTGCTGGGCACTCTAAGAATGCCTATCCTAAGAGGATTCAGGCGAGAGTTTTCCTTATGGTAAATAAAATAACTTGACCATCAAAGCATTAAACTCATTAAAGCAATAAAGCCTTCAATTTTAACTTATTTATATTTAATTATATTTTTAGAGTTTGGTACAGAAATTCATGAAAAAATGGATCGTTAGAGAAAAGGATGTCTTTCTGTCAGTCTGTTTGTCACGTATGTCTTCTGTATCATCGGAAATTTGGCCTTTATTTAAAATTTGGGGATAGGGTAGATAGTTCAATTTCAAAGTCAAAAAAGGTGTTACAGTAAAATCAAAATTCTTAAGGTTGAAGTTGACATTGTCTTATGTTAGAGACATTTATGAATTCTTATAAAAAGAAACTTCTTGACTCGAAACTTCTTAGCCTATTCATATAATTAAACTAGAAAATATTACAATACAATATTACTTTTATCTTTTAGAACGTAGAATATATTATAAATCTTTGCCAAAAAATATATTAAATTTACGCATTAAGATATTTTTAATTTTAATTTAACTCGATTGCTTAGAATGTAAAGCTTGGGGGAAGGTCTAAGTATTGAATTCTGAATTTTGTTTCGTTTTTTTGTTTTTTCGTGTTTAGAAATTGATTTCTGAGTTTCAGAATTCAGAATGAAAATCATTCAGAAAATAGATGAATCATTATATTATAAGCTATTGAAGGACGAGGAGCTGAAAATTCGCAATTTTATTTTAAAAAGTCACCGCACCCCCTATGCCAAGTACCAGCTTTCTAGCCCAAATCTTTCGCTTACAAAAAAAAAAAATTGACCAACCTATAAAATTTGTAGTCACAAAATCAGTAGTTTTCAATTTTTTCACCATTTTATAAAATAAATAAATAAATAAATCTGTATTTGATAACTATGATAACTCAAGAATGAAGGATAGGAGAAAGTTTGTTCTAGTGCCATAATATTTGTATTTAAAAAACAAAGAATTGCTTATAGGTTTTGGGCTTTCTTGCATCAGATTTTCTGGTTGAAAAATATAGAAAATCAGAAAAAAAATCGAATCATTATATGAATCTGGTTATATTGATCGGTTTGGATAGACATTTTGATAATGAAACTGAATAATAATAATGATAATTGAAAAAATTTTATTAGTTGATTCATAAAGGAAAATTAATGAGGTTGTCTTCTGATTGATGCAAATAAACATTATTATATATTAAAGTTGTTATCGGGAAATAAAGACTATATTTTTTATGCAAATAATTCATATTTTATTTGAATAAAAAATATAGTCCTTATTTCCCGATAACAACTTTAATAATTTAATAGATGGACATAACTAATCAAAATAATAATTATATATACCATATATATATCTACATTTATAATATACCTATGTGTTTATTTACTTCAAACAGAGGACAACCTCATTAATTTTTTTTTTTTTACTTTACTTTTTAAATATTATTCAAGCATTTTTTTATCAAAAGATTCAAATTTAATGCGTCTGAAATATATGTTTCAAAAATAATATTGGGGTTAGAAATAACTTTATTTTTGCTTATTTTAAATTTGATGAGAGTGTAAAAAAGGAGTTCAGGCATCCTGTGATTCATATATTCAAAGAAGAAAAATTGTTTAGGCGTTAAAATAATTTTTTATTTTCGTGATTAAATGAAAATTTTCAATTTGAGGATAGTGGTAAATAAAAATGCATCTCATCAAGTTGTATGGACGAGGCACACATACTTGCCACAATTGGTATTGGATGCAATTTCAGGTTGGCGATGCTTTCGGAAAAATGCCAACATATTGGCGCCTCGGTGTCTGGCAAATCTCTCCATTTTCAGAAGCTTGGTGAAAACTCATCAAGAGGTTTTCAACGAAAAAATCATGCTGTGTGGCAATTTGACACTTGGCTTGATTCCACGTGTGTTGTTTGCGGAGCTGCCTTTTGGGAACTGAGAGAGAAAAGAACACGCGACAACCAACAGAAGATCTGCGCATCAACCCCGCTAGGAGCTCACGAAAGCCTAAAGTAACACGCTTAGCACTTCATTGGTCGCCCTTCACGGATATCCAATCTTCCGAACACGATGGTCACAAATTAAACACTCAAATTATTAATGAAGATATATTCCAAAACATACATTTTTGCTGAATAGTCCAAATTCTTAAGTTGTGATTGAAACCTTATATTTTGAATTAAAATAGACTAAGGAGAAATCAATTATACAAATAAACATATACCTATATACAAGGTGATTCACGGTCGATGGCACGTTAGACGTTTATGGAAAACGGAAAGCAGTATTTTTCTGAAAATTTAGCACCTTACATTTTCTTACCTGTTCTATCGATCTAAAATATTTTCACCACTGCGACGTTTCGGCTTCCATCGAAAAGTGGTAGCAACTTTATTTTTTTTTAAATGGAACGCCCCTTATATTAGCACGTTTTAGAACCGCCCTTTTATTAAAATACTTTTTTGTTAATATTGTCCTATCGGTTTTCGAGATAAAAAATAATTTGTATTAAATATGGTCCAAAAAATGTCCCTAATTAAACTTAAATAAATTAGTACTCTCAATTCATAAAAAGTTGATAATTTGGTGGTAGTTTAGACACACCAGAAGTATTTAATTTACGCCGAAAAATCGACTCCATATTATACAGGGCGTGCTGAGATTACTATTATTTTCGGTATTCATAAAAGGGGTCAAAAGTCCGTTTTTTCAAATGAGACCCGCCGTATATTACTCAATAAATTGAAAGACGAAGAAAAATGCTTTAAGACGATATATCATGTCCCTATTTACCCATTTCTTTGTTCTGAGTTAGCAGGTTTACACTCTAAGTCGGTGATATAAATTCTAGGCCTTTGAACCAGACTTGTATACATAAACTATGAGTCCCTAGTCAAATATAGAAATACAAAAATCAACTACTCAAAATGGGGGAGCCAAGGTGAGGATTCAGAGGAAATTTTCATAATAATATAATAATAAAATCCAACAATTTTCAAACCCCCCCCCCCCCCAAGAAATTTCAATGACGCACTCTGCGTCTTAATCCTCTCTTGTGAGCACCCCTGTAGTATCAAATATAAGAGAGGGACCAGGTGTATGGTAAAGTCATGTGGGTGACCACATCAGCTTATTTTAATTTGAAAAACTTGTAATTTTAGTTTTTAACCCCCACCTTAATTTTGGGTTCAATTTAAACCATTCAGTTGATTAATCTCAATGCACCAAAACTACATCTGAAATTTAGTTTTGATATTCAGACTAGTTTTTGAAATTCAACAGCTAAAAGGGGTAGCTACCCATAGTAAAATATTTCTCATTAATGAATGGCTTCAGGACGATTCTAGAACTAAAAATATTGCATGAATTAATTTTTATTATCAACCCTTTATCCCTAAAGGGTCTGACTACCCTTAATTTATATTTTCCCTAAAAAAATGATTTCTACTAGATTCTAGAGCAATTCCAAATCATTAGGTATAAATATGACCCGAATTAATTTTTCTTATCAATCCTTCATCCCCTAAAGAGGGTAACCACCTTTAATATAGAATTTCATTAAAAAATGATTTCTACAAGATTCTAGGGCATTTCCAAATTTCTAAGTATAAATATGGTCTGAATGAATTTTTCTTATCAACCCTTCATCCCTTATAGGGAGGGGGTAACCACCCTTAATAGAGAATTTCATTAAAAAATTATTTCTAGTAGATTACTAGAATTCCAAATTACTAAGTATAATATGCCCTGTATGGTTAAAGTCATGTGGATGGCCACATCAGTTTATTTTCAATGTACAAAATCCCTAAATGTATGAGCCTTTTTTGTGACATTAAATAATTTTATCAATATTTTTTTGCTCAATTGCTCATTTTAGCAGATTGGGCGAGAGTAATTTGAGTTGGGCGGTCGCCACACCTCGCCCAATCCAGGCCCCGCCACTGGAGCTGGGAAACTTCAATTTTGGTGGCATACTGTATTATGGGAGAATTCCGGGATTCCAGATGGACTGGCAACCCTAGACGAAGCCCCCTTGACTAGCAAGAGAGGCCCTCCGAAATGATAATTATCGCATAGAAATTCAGATACAGAAATTAAATACATTTATATGAAGCTTCAGACAATTACTACTAAACTCAAATAAGAAAAAAAAAATATTCAAAATTTTTGTAAGAATTTATGCAATTTATCGCATCCAAAGTCATTAAAAGGATCTTAATCTAAAATAATATTTTCTAACGAAAAAATCGAAACAATTATAATTAAACTCGAAACCAAAGTGTACATCGAGTGATATAAGTAAATCAAAATAAGGATTTTTTTGTTCTATCTCGTTGAAAGAGAAATTGAATCAGGGGAGATCTTATTAAAACATTTAATACCTTCGGTGGATTATATGACATAGAGGTGTATGAAAATAATTTCATAATATTATCAAATTACAAACTTCGAGGTCATTCAATGAAGATGCTGAAGGAGAAGAATATGGATTTCACTCACACATATTCATTATCAAATAGAGAATAAACTATATTCAGCATTCATCCATTACTGATAAGAAAGTAAAATTAAAGTGATATTTTGCCGAGAGTCGTACTGTTGTTTGATTTATAAAGACTAAATTAAATATTGTCTCTTCTACTTAATAAATCAAATAAATAAATATTAATCATAAGTCATAATTTATTCCTTTTATCATATAGATAGGATACGGAATAGGGTGTGTGAATGAGCATTTTAATATATAGAGTTTATTTAAAAATATTGGGGTGAGTGTATTTTTAATTAAAGTTTCTTTAAAATGTATTATTAAATTTTGAAGAAAGAATTGTAAGACAAAATGAAAACTTTTTCACGCTGGGGTACCTACTCTGCAAATTTTGCAGATGGTGGGAGAGGTTGAGCTTGACCCCTTAGTAAATAATAAATTTAAAATAATATAATAAAGTATTTAAATTTATTTTTTAAAACACTTATTTTTTGTTTGTGTGTTTATTTATTTAATTTCCTTTGGAAACATCTAAAAATTGTAAAAAAGAAATATATTTTCTGCGTTTTTGAACTCGAAGTTCTGAAATTTCAAAACCGACTAAGTTCTTTGTATTGAAAATAAAATAATTTTATCATCAGATAAAACTTTGCTTTCTTGTCTTGAGTTAACGTGGGTATCGAAATTCATACAGAAAGAAAAAAAAATCATATTTCAAAATTATTACTTTTTTCACGTTTCAAACATTTCTAAATAAAACCAGATTTTTTTTTGTGTTTGTGTGAAATAAATAGCTTAGTGGCCTGTCAGAGCATACCGAGCGAGGGATGAACCGCGATTGGAATTAGGTGTAGGTACACGTCTTTGGAATTATGTGTAATTATTTTTGAATTCATTAAATAATGCCCCTTTATCTATTGTCTTCTACTTGGAAATGAAAATGAAAGTGGAAGTAGGTGTACACGACATTAAGTCGCGGTTTACCCCTCGATACCGAGTAAAGGGTTCGAGCCCAAACTGGATTCAATGGCGTGACTTCAGAGGTTGGTTTAAGCATCTATTTTCAACCATTTGAAAATGTAGGTACAAAAAGCAGTTTTAAATGAGCAATATAGGAAGGTATATATAATAAATGGTGTTTTATTTCCCAATGACAAACATTATTTTCATTTTCAATCATATTGATGTCGAAAGTTTCTGACGTCACGCTATTGATTCTAGTTTTAGATAGACTATGTTATTTTTAAATATCTTTCAAAATGAAAAAAGTAATCCATATGTTCGATTAAACTATAGACTAATATTAACATTTTACGATAGTTATTATTTTTATGGATCTTTATGTTTCAAGGATTTCTGATTTTAATTAAACTTTTTATGCATACGTAGCGTAAATAATAAACTTAATTAAATATCCAAAATCACTTGAATCGATTTCTTTTGGAGGAAGAAGGGAAGTATTATGATCGTCATCATCGATTATACAGTCCTAAGACTGGTTTGATGCCTCCACTCCACTCGATTTTCTTTTAAAAGTTCTATATTCCAAATCTTTCATTATCTGTAGAAAATACCCCAAAGTAATAAAAAATACTATTGTGTATAAAGCATAACAAAGCAGTACATATAAAAATAATTCTATATTTAATAGGACTCTTCGTCCTGAACCTGTTTACTTGTTGCTTCAGTCTAGTTACCCTTAAATATTACGTTTAGTTTTTACTGGATCTAGAAGATTGCAATACTCTATTATATAATACTTTTTAATTTAGGCCTGAAAATTTAATTTAAATGAATTTGGCCCGGCTGTAATAAGCCAACATCACCCATTCGAGAACAAACAAGGTGACATGTTTTGAAATTTCTGAGATCTATAGAATTGCGTGCTTTTCACCTTACCAGGGCGTTGGCATTAAATTTAATTACCGTACTAATTATTAAATAAAATAGAATAAAATAAATTAACTAATTGTTTTCAACAAGACGGGTTGAGAGATTACGTAAGTTTAGGTCTGAAAATTTTCTCCATAATTTTGTTAAATAAAATTAAAAGAATGTCTAAGATCGAAAAAATGGATATTTATTTTTACTTGTTATATCACCCCAACATTTCTCAGTGAGTACAAAGATGACTTCGTTTATATCAGGCTTAATTCCAACTTACTAATTGATTTCGCTTTTCCACATTTTAAAAGTATATATATTTTATTAATGCTCGATTACGATCACATTTAAAGAGCCTATAGCTCTTTAAGAAGGCGTCCTTATTGAGTCAGGATAGGCCTGGAACACACAAAGCTACCGAGAAAAACCAATCGAGCGGCAACCCTCATGTGACTCCTGACAAGGGATGGTCATTTAATTGAAAAGATTTTGTTTTGAATTAAGGGAATGCGGTCTTGGTTTATAGTCGAACATTATATGGTAAATATTATAATTAAGGGGAGTTTTTTGTTGAGTTTCACAGAAATGAAAGATTTAAAAAAGTTATTATAAACCTCAATATATTTCGGATTGTTAACCCATCTTCAGGAGTACATAAACTAAAATATAGTTAATAATTAAGGGGAGTTTTTTTTATTGAGTTTTAGTCTATGTACTCCTGAAGATGGGTTAAGAACCCGAAATATATTGAGGCTTATAATATTTTTTTTTAAATCCTATATTTTGTTTTGCCGAGAGTAGTAGAGTTGTTTGTTATTCATAAAGAGAAATCAATGAGGTTGTACTCTGCTTGATGCAAATAATTGAATACATGTACATACCAAATATAAATTATGTATAAATATAATTTATTTTTTGAGATTATAGTTTCGAAGATTTGACATTTATCATCTCTCTTTTAATTATAAATATTTTATCTGTTAATTCTTATGGGTTCACTTACGATTGGATATAGAAAAATTCGTTTTGTTGTTATAGCAAGCTAGCCACCCACATAACAAGAGGTTTGTTAAAACGAATTTTGATATATCCAATCGAGTGAGTGAACCCAGGAGAAATAACAGGTAAAATATTTATAATTAAAAGACTGATGATGAAGATAAAATCTTCGAAACTATAGTCTCAAAGAAAAAAATTGTATACACCTACACATATACATATTTATAATTGGTATATATATGTTAATGTTTTTGTGACTTAAGTGAATTTGAAAAGCTTATTACCACCAGTAAATAATTAATATAAAATAAAATGAAATAAAATATTAATGCACTGATGAAGAACTTCAGTGAAGCGCTCGGAACGCGTCAAAAGTCGACCTATTCTCTGCACAAAATAAAAGTCTAAATAAAAGATAACATTTTTATTTTCACCTTTTTCTACTTCTACCTTAGCCAATTTATTAAAATAAAATTAGGCCCACTAAATACGGTTTTCTTTTAATATATATGTACCTATATGATATTTGCATCAAGCAGAGAACAACCTCATTGATTTCTCTTTATGGTCATTACTCAGTAGGCCGGCTAACCGAAAATTCTCCCGGTACTCCTTATGGACCAGAACGTTTAAGTTAAAGTCAAAATATATGGCAATTTCGGTCCTAGCTCTTTAACTTTAAAATTTTTATTATCATTTCCGTCCATAATTTAATTTATAATTTGAAAGTTTATATTGGGAAAATAAGGACAAGTTTTTGGAAAATACAAGTTTTTATGTGTGACTTTTTTCTATCCACCAACTGACTTTCAGGGTCATGTCCACACATTGTTTAAATTTTCTTCTTACCTTCGCCAACATTGAAGGCCATCAGAATACAATTTTCAAAAAGATATTTGGCACAATCTCACAAAATTTTTTTTTTTTTTTTTTTGTAAGAAGTGATTACTGTTCTGTCTTTATGCATTGATAAGGTTGTTATTAAAAAGAGAAAAATTGTATTTTTTGTGAATGTGCCAAATATCTTTTGAAAATTGTATTCTGATGGCCCTCAATGGCAACGAAGGCAATAAGAAAATTTAAACGAATGTGTGACATGACTACTTGAAGCCCTGAAGAAGTCGGCAAAGTCGACGAAACGTTGGTGGATAAACAAAAAAGTCACACACAAAAACTTGTCCTTATTTTCCCAATATAAACTTTCAAATTATAATTTAAAATTTTTCTTTGATTTTTTTTAATCTTCTAAATGTCAAAATTTCGCTTTAAATCTTTGAAGTATTATAGCATTATAGCAATTATAGATAGATAATTCGATAATATGAAATAATTTAATTATATTTATAAGTTATAAGGAAGAAAAAAAGATTATTGAAATTTAAAACCCCGACATCCGGGTATGTTCATATGGCTTCTCTTCAAACATGCAGCCCTCTCTTATAATATATCTTTCGTATTTCTTTTTAATTTAAAATTATGTTTTAATAATAATTTAATTCATATTTACTATAAGGGCCGGAGCCAAAACTTTTTTGAGAGGGGAATGGAATTTTTAATAGACTTTACTCTCTTTTCTTTTTCTTTCTATAATACTTGCGTAATTTTTAGATTTAGAGAAATAGAAGAAGCCTCCACAGTAAAGACTGAAATTAAATCAGAGAAGCCATTGTAACTATTTAATTTATATTATTTTAAGTAATAATAAAAAGTGCCCTGTATATACCGATACATGTGTGTGTGTGTGAGTAGGTATAAATACAATTTTCCGGTTGAACCATTGAATCTTGTAATCTTGAATTTACCTGTTTTGTGTAAAAAATAATAAAGTACGAGGTCGATTAATAAAGTTATTTATTCAATTCATTTTTTTTTTCGAAATTGCTCAAAATCTGCGCTGACAAATTCGATAAATAAAAAATTATCAATCACAAGACTACATTCTCTCTCTCTCTCTCTTTCATTCTTCATATATATATTAAATTTTCTATTAGAGATTTCGACTATAAAGTAATAAAATCACAAGGACGATTTTAAATTTGTTTTTTTCTCTTTAGAAAATTTTTATGCCGTTTATGAATTTTGTAATTAGTAAAATTTGGTAGAGGAGTTTATTAAAAATGTCACTAAAACTGAAAAAGTACTAGGATAAAAAAAATCAACTGGTGTTGTCACCACACGACTTTCACATTGGTTTCTCCCTTATTTGAAATCATCATACCAATTTTCTTCATTCAAATTACTTCAATCTCCAAGTAAACATATACTTCCGGTTCTTTGATTTTAGGCAAACTCTTGAGGAACTTCTTTTAGCTTCTAGATAGCTCAAGTTTAAAATACCAAAGCTCTGCGACTTACCGTATACGAGATATGAACATGACTCTACTAGCACAATGTTTCAAACTATATAGTAACTACATAGTGCCTATATAGATTTTGAAAATCTTTAACGATTAAAATATTTATTTTGCGACACTCCTAATTTACACCCTCTTCCTTTATTTCAATCGGATTAAAGTTTATACACGACTAACAACTTATGACACTTTATAAGCACACCAATTAAAAAAAAAAATTGTTCGAGCCGTTACATAAATCACAAAAAACGAAAAATCTTTTATGTATATGTCAAATTCTGGTGTTCCGATTTCACCAAAAGTTTGTACTCTTTTTAGCCTATATCGAGCTTAAGTTTCGAATTTCATAGCTCTGAAACTTATGGTTGCGAAAAGCACATACTTACATAAATACATACGTACGTAAGCACTACCAAGGTTTTTGGCCTTTGGAGACCCCAATATCTGGTTATATGTTCTAAATCCGGTTTCAAACTATTAAGGACATTGATTACTTCCAACTAGAAGTAACAAAGTGAAATAAACTTTTCTCACTTTGGAGATAGAAGCCCGCAAAGTGTCAGGACCCCGGCAGGCGATCGTAATACTTCACATTAAATCCTATATCATTACATGAAATAGAATAGAGAATATGTGAAAGTAAAAATCATGGACGAAAATGATTTTTCCTCTCCTTCCTGACATTTTTAAGGTAGTTGTTTCACCATATGGGTTTTCTTAGGTTTTTTTTTGAAATTTAGAAAGATTATTATTTAAATACTTCAGCATTGGTGGCTAATCGAAATTTATGAATAATATAGTTCCGGTGATATTAAATTCCAAAGATAGAGTTTTTTAGACTCTTATACATTGCACTATACGGGATATCGGAAAGTTTACATACATATTTTATTATAATTAAGAAACTCTTCTTACCATTTTTATAAAAAACTAAACCAACATTAAACAATAACTAATACATTTTTTAAGAAAATTATAATTCATAGTTACAACACAGTTTTTGAGATAATAATGAATAAATAATGAAAAATGTATAATGAAAAATTTACACTAAAAATAAGCTGGCAACAAAGCATTTATTTAACCTAAAAAGTGGGTTAACTTTAGTAATTTTTTGTCGTTTTTTCGTTTCAGTAATTGTCGCAAAAGCTTTCAATCGCTTATTAAGAACTTTTTGTTTTATAAATCTCTTTTAATAATGTACTTTATCTGAAATTTCTATGATAAAATATATATAAACTCGGACAGTATTGCCAGATTTGTCAAACGAGCACGGGATTGGCTAGTAGTGGTACATAAACAGCAACAAGTTTTGGGATTATGAATTATGAATCCTTATTGTCTGTTCTATATACTCTAGGATTAATTTTTGCTAGTATTGTCGCGAAACATCTACCTTAAACACAATGAGCAATTTTTTTTTAATTTTTGCCTGCCTTCCGGGCGTACCGAGTAATTCGAATAAAATAAAAAACAAATCATGCAAAAGGAGAATAGATTTACTTTTCTAGACTGTGTTAAATAAGTACAGAATCGGGAGTAGAATACATTTCATTAATAAATTAAATTCTAATTGAAATTCGTTCCTTGTTATTATTACACAATAAGAATACATATCCGGGTTTGAAGTATTTCCAAGTGTTAATTACTATTAATGTTTTCTATGCTAAATATTAATCAAATAAAATCATTCATACCATGGAAATTTATATATATGGAAAATCAGGAGGCAGTCAAGTTAATGGGCTCGTCCATTTGATAAGTCCGGGCTATCACTTAATGAAAATGGAGAATGATGCACTCACTAAAGATCACTCACTCCCTCACTATATCCGTATCGATAGATCGACTGGTTGCTCTGCTCTCATGTAAAACTCAACTCAACTGACGGATCACGTGTCTCACCGGCATGACTCACCAACATTTGTCTCCTCGCCTGCTGTTTGTGTGCCATCCGGATGTTTGATAAAAAGTTTTTGTCCACTTTTTTGATTTCATTCATCAGACAAGAAAAGAACCATAATAGATTGCTCCAATCTCTTTTCAAAGAGCGAAACAAAAAAAAAACAGACACATTGCTGGGAATGGATGTCCTAATATATTAGAAAGTTTTTTATCCTCATTTACATATAGATAGTGAAAGTATTGCATTTTATTAATAAGTAAAAGTGAAATTTTTTCCAAAACTCTGTGCAGTTTCGGCAAACTTCTGTGATTTAACATTTTTACTTTCACATTTATATTCACAGAATATAATGTGGAAGTATTGCAATGCCCTGTCTGGGTCCTGTCTCTTTGAGAGCTTGTATCTTAGAGATGAAAAAAGTTAATTTCATTTTGTAAGTTCTAGGTGGAAGGAATAAATGCCCTTAATAGTTGGAAACCGAATTTGGGACATAAAACCGGATATAGTGGTCCCCAGAGGCCAAAAATCCATTAGTCATCGTACGTATGTACCCCCTGCGTTTCGCAACCATAAGTCTCAGAGTTACGAAATTCGAATCTTAAGCTCGATATAGGCGAGTACAGTAAACTTTTGGTTGAAATCGGAAAACCGGAAGTGGACATTTACATCAAAGATTTTTCGTTTTTTTTCGATTTTCTCAAAAACGGCTCTAGCGATTTTTTTAAAAATTAGTGTATTTATCAAGTGTCGTGAGTTATTAGTTTTGTCAAATTTTTAATCAGATTGAAATAAAGGAAGGGGGTGTAAAGTAGGAGTGTCGCAGCGCGGGGTTAAGACACAGAATGCTTCATTAAAATTTTTAGGGAGGGGGGGTTGAAAATTATATTATTTATATGCTAAAAATAAAAGCGGTCAAGTATTATAACTTCAACAAAAGGTAATAATAAGCTCTTCTAATTCCTTAGAAGTGAATAAAATGGGGGGGTACTTTTCACGAATTTGGGGGAGGTGGTTACTTTTCATTAAGCTAGGGGGGGCGGGGCAACCCTGAATAAATAAATATTTTATTGACCATGATTTTGGGTATTCAGTTCTATAATAAATATCAGATACATTAATTTTTCAGAGGAAAAAGATCAATAATACATGTTTTATTAAATCATCAATCGCGACGTTTAGCTATTTTATTTCAGCTTCCTCAGGTTCTTGATAAATTTCTTTATAAACACATTGTCAGTTCATTTAGATTTGCCATTCATTTATACATATAGAGATTTGGACCACTTTTTTCGCACAAACACCAATATATTTAATTAGAGAAGCGACAGAAACTCTATAAAGCCACTGCACACTCTCAAAAAAAAAGGAAGGAAAAAAATTTATCAAGAGCCTGAGGAAGCTGAAATAAAACAGAGAAACGATTTAATAAAACAATGTCCAGAGAAGCATAGTTTTTGATTAAAAAAAAACAAACAAAAAAACAGACATTCCGTTGAATTGATAACCTCCTCCTTTTTTTCAAAGTTGGTTAAAAAGGGAAATCAATGAGATTGTCCTATACTTGAGTTGCTACTATAGTCTCTTCGGCTTTGAGCAAAAGCTTCCCATCTGATTTCCTATGTTTAATAATAATTAAAAAATTAAAAATAAGAAAATGTTGTTTTAAAATTAGCGAGAAAAAAAATTTAAAAAACCTCTTGCCACCATGTATGATAATTGAGTAACATGTAGGTGAAAAATGATAGTGCGTAAATCGAAATAGTCCATTACGTTAATGAGATTATTATTATGAAGAGCTATTTTCTCCTTGAATTTAATGTAAAATTTTTCTATATATTTTTCCAAGTCTTCTAAGTTTAGTTCGTTTTTCTCCCGAACAATAAAATTAAAACTTTTATCCTGAATGTACCATAATCACTTTTGCGTCTTAAAAAAAAATTCTACCATATGCTCCCTCAACGATACAAAATAAAGTAAAAAAATAAATGTTACAAGGCGAAGCACTATAAAAGGTCTAACAATTACGAGTCGAAATTTTCAAATTTTTTCACTTATTGACCCTTCAGGAGAGCAAAAATGCATGAAACGTTGTAAAAAGTATATATGTATGTCCCTCAGAAACCATGTTTCTTTTAAGTATTCCTAAGGCATGTTTGGGGTCTTGGGTTAAATGTATTTTAAAATAGAGCAATCCGGCTTATATTCTCGACTATACCGGGTGAGTTTTTTATCTTGAGACAGTATTATAACTCAAAAACAATGCATTATATAAAAAAAGTTTCAAATAAAAGTTTATTTATATCAAGGGGGAAACTAAACTACGCTATTGTTTGTCGACCTAGAACAAGCTTTCAAGGGTATTTTGAGGTCAACTTCTGTTTTTTAAATAGAAACCTCTATGTTTCTGTACATATTCTGAATCTACAAAAAAAAACTGAAAAACTTTTATTAGAACTATTTTTTTATATGACATCAAATAAAAAAAAAAAATTAAATCAATTAGATCTCAAAAAAATGTTAATAATTATTTTTAACAATCATTCAACTTAATTATCAAATAATAATGATTGAATAATTAATTATTAAATAAATATTTATTAAATCTAAAAGTCACACCAATGAAAATAAGTGTTTATAATAATATTAAAACTTCGTTATACTCAGATTTAAGAGATTATTTTCTACTTAATAGATAAATATATTAAAATTCTTGAGTTTAAAAAAGTTTATTTCTCGTGTCAATCCAGTAGATAGTTATATTGTTATTGTTATATTCTATTAACATAATAAAATTGGAGCATTTTTTGTGGAAGACAGAATTGAAATGGTCTTAATCTATGTGGTAAATTTTGAAGAAGTGCTATGGGGCTGCCATTGAAATGAATGCCGAGTGTTCTCATGACAGGGATACACCCTCACAAGTTTCATTTTATCGTGTTGTAAATCTGTTAAAAAAACAAGAAATGTAAAGGCTATGAAGAAACTGAAACAGTCCAAAATAACGAAATTGAAACTGAAATTTATCCAGAAGACTTGCGATATACTCTGGAATGTCACAGAACAGTGTCGAAAAATTATTAAATTATTTATTTAATAATTAAATATTTGATCATTATTAAGTTGAATGATTGTTAAAAATAATTATTAGAATTTGTTTTAGATCTAATTGATTTAATATTTTTTATTATTTGATGTCGTATAAAAAAATATTTCTAATAAAAGTTGTTCAGTTTTTTTTTTTGTAGATTCAGAATATTTACAGAAAAATATAGGTTTCCATTTAAAAAACAGAAGTTGACCTCGAAATACCCATGAAAGCTTGTTCTAGGTCGACAAACAATAGCGTAGTTTAGTTTCCCCCTGATATAAATAAGCTTTTATTTGAAACTTTTTTTCATATAATGCACTTTTTTTGAGTTATAAGACTGTCTCAAGATAAAAAAACTCCTAGTCCCGGTATATTTTTTTGTGGTATGAACTACTAGTCGATAGTCATGCAGATAAAGTGTGGACAAAAGACTCTATAGCCAACCTGCTATAATAATAATAATAATAATAATCTCGTCCTTGCTTACATTTGCTAATTACAAGTAATGAATCAAAAGTAAGTGAAGTTGAACGAATGATGATTCTTTTCTCTGAATCATTTCTGACTAATGATTCTGACAAGGTATATCATTTGCCAGAATAAATTAAATAATTATTGGACAGTTAAATATATTACCTATAAAGAGTAATAATATAATTATATTCATTTGCTTTATTTTTCAATATTATATAAAAAAATTCACATTATTCAGATTGTTTTGCTTTTGTTCATAGTGATAAAATGAAAAACAACTTTCGATTAGTCATATCAGAATTCTAAGCCTGACTAATACAGCTGCTGCTATTTCTGTGTAATAATTTGAGAAAGAAATCTAATGAAATATATTTTGAGAGAAACTAAAGCTAGAAAATAAAGATTGTTTTAAATTTAAAGGGGTTTTTAGAAAAAAAAAAAAAAAACTTCATCATTGGTGGACTAACCCGAAATAATTTTCTAGTTCAAAAACAAATTTTGAAATTTTTATTTTTTTAAGGTCTATAGAAAAAGTTGAATAATAATAATCAAGAAATTTTAAGATCAAATTACTTAGTAAGATCGGTGAGAGAAGCTCCTACGGGCGCTTGAAATGTTGAATTCGTTCAAAAATTTTAAATTTCTTTCTATGGATGCTTAACTTAAGAACATATAAAGTTCGTTCTGGTGCCAAAATGACTTTTTTTTTTTTCTAAAATGAAAAATTCATTAGATTTTGGACTTCTTGCTTTAGGACTTGCAAAAGAAAAATACGGAAAATCAGAAAAAAAATTGCTATAGCTAATTAGCTAAATATGTTCAAAAAGCTTGTATTATTATTAAGTTGTACTTTTTGTGAATCTCAGTTTTTAGCTCAAAGAGTTCACAGAAAAAAATTGCCAAATCATCTGAATTCGCGAAGAGCATATCTTGTCAATAATAAGTATTAATTCCCACATTTTATAAATTCATTTATTTATTAAATTTAAAACTCACCAATAATTTATTCCAAATGTTTATATTTTAAAATTTATTAAAAAAATACATTTAGGAGAATTGAAAAATAATTGAATTGGAATAATTATCGGAAAAGAGGTTTTTTCTTTAATTAGTTTTTTCCTCTTATTAAAAACAATGACTAAAAGATGATCAAGGACAGTCGATGATGGAGAAGTAATCTCCGGAATCGAAGCTCAAAAACAATGTATGCATAAATGCATGTAAAATAATTGGTTTAATAAAATTTATAAAAAAAAAAAAAAAATAATAATAATAAATTTAGGAGAATTGAAAAATAATGGAATTGGAATAATTATAGGAAAAGAGGTTTTTTATTTAATTAGTTTTTTCCTCTTATTAAAAACAATGACTAAAAGATGATCAAGGACAGTCGATGGTGGAGAAGTAATCTCCGGAGTCGAAGCTCAAATACAATGTATACATTAATTCATGTAAAATAATTGGTTAAAAAAAAAGATTATCTTATAGACGAATAAATTTAGGTACATTACGTTAAATTAAAGATTTTTTTTTTTTTTATTTATATTTTTATTTTAATAATTTAATAATTAATAATAGTAAGCGGGCTCTAGTCAGAGAGCCTAATTTGAGTTTTGAAAAGGTTATACCTTCAACTTTAAATTATATTTGTTTAGATTTACTTACATGATTACTTAATGATTTGGGAAGAGGTTCGTGCCCTATTGGAAAATCACTAATTTAAATTATTAGAGCCTTTAATTTATATTAAAAGAATGCCAAATCAAATGATAAATGCTTTTTTTATTTAAAACTTTTAAGGAGTTCGGTGTTGGTTCTAGGTGAAACATTTTAATATAATAATAAAACTAAGATACGAGGTAGGTTTCACAAAAAAGAAATAAAACAAAATTGAGTTTTGAATTCGATATATTTCGGGGGTTAGCCCATCATGTGCAAATTCTTACTTGTAAAACTATTTTTCCAATATGTAATCAGTTTTCTTAGACTCCTGATGATGGGCTAACCCCCGAAATATATCGAATTCAAAACTCAATTTTGTTTTATTGCTTTTTTTATTGAAATATTTAGCGAAATATTTGTATGCTCGCTAATATAATATATATAATATCTAATAATAACGAGGTTCTCTTTTCAAATTTAGTTTGTGTCTTCAGAACGTCGGGGTCCATCTACAGACGCTCAAAGGTAAACAACCCTTAATACTTACCCTCTAAATTTTAGATATTATCATTTTATAAAATACCAGCTGCGAAACCCGCTTTCGGCGGGCATATTACTGACCAAGGGGCTATGCCCCCCCCCCCGCGGTACGCCGCTGGTATAATAAAATAATTTATAATCACCCCTCTGGCCCCTCGTAATAAAATAATTTCAGGTCACCCATCGGTACACCACTGTATTGTCATGTTTGAGAGGGCAAAATTTAATAAAATATTTTACAATCAACCCCCCCCCCCCCCTGTAATATAATAAATTATTTTCACCGGACCTCCCCCCTTAGTACGCCACTGGTATAGTCAAGATTGAACAGACTGTCATACTGATAATGGCAAGTCTTAAAGTATTCTCTACATACCAACTAACAATGAGAAGGAGACAAGAAAGAGAAGTGCTTCCTTCATTGACCCTTTTGAACCCTGAGGAAGGAGAGAAAATCCTCCTTACAAAAATGATAAAATTAACAGTTCTCAAAATAAATAAGCAATATGTAACATGACGCGTAGTTAGTTCTTAGATAGGTGACCGTCTACATACATTATTTACAACCTTCTCAATCCCAATTTAATAGATTAAGAAGGCCAAAAATTGAATACTATTAGTTATGACACCTCATCTCCGTTAGAAATCCAATGGCTATACCCCTTATAGATGTAAGACATTGCCAGAATAAGCACGAGTTGGCCAGTAACAATATTATAAGAGAAAAATATTTCCAATAAATACTATCTGTTGGAAGTAGTCATTGTTTATTTCCAAACTGCATTCATCCAATCCTGAGATAACAGATAAAATATTTCTAGTTAAGAGATTGATGATGAAACAACCTTTGAAACTATAGTCTCTAACAAATAAATTATTTATATTCGTTTTATATATGTTTATATGTATCAAGCAGAAAACAACCTCCTTGATTTCACTTTAATATTATTAATTTATAAAAAATAAAATGAAAAGAACAAGTCCAAAGTAGGGATAATAGCTAGAATTTGACTCTTATATGTTAGCATCCCTCCTGTCCCATCCAATCTTCAAATATCCTTAAGTAGATATCAAATTAATTTTAATAGGAATGATGACAAATGAACTTGATTAAAGACTGACTTGGTCGGTTCATTAAAGCGGATGCAAATAACCCTGCTCCTCCCCCTAGGGCATCTTCATCTATTTTGTCTCGAAGTTAAGATTAGCTTGTTTTAAATACGCTGACGCAGCCTGATGGGTGGGTTTCCCGTCCAGGAGTGACGCAAATCAATTTTTCTTTTCATTTTAAACAATAATTAATTAGAAAAAAATTGAATATAATCGTTATTTGTTCAGCTACATTTCTTAAGATGATCAAAAGAATAACCGGAGTATGATATTATTTTAATAAGCAATGCTATATCACAAAAATAATTTTGATTCATTTTTCTTTTGATGGTATTTATTATTTTAATACATTTTATTATATCTCAAATCATAACTCATTTTTCGATTTTGAAACAAAATACATTTTTTTTTTTAAATATTATTTTTCTTGCAAAAGCAACATTAACAACATTATCCACAAATAGAACTTCTATGTGAAGTAAAAAAAAAAAAAATTGTTTTCGGGAAAAATTCAAAGTTAAGATGTATAAATCTTTTCTGGTTATGTTTTCTTTAATATTTCTTTGGATTAAAAAAATTATATATTTTCAAGTTTTTTTTTTCGTATTTATTGAAATAAAATATTTTTTTTGAAAATATTATTATTTCTCTTGAGTTTATTATCATTAACCACGAATAGAACTGAGACTTGGATATGAAGTAAATAAAAATTTGTTTATGGGAAAAAATTCAGAGTTAAGATGTATACATCTTTTGTTGTTATGTGTTAGGGACCACCTTGTTAGATTTTTCTTAAGATGTTATAAATTATTTTGAATGTTTTTTTCGTGTTTATTATATAGTTTTAGCTCATTTATCATTTTCGAAATAAAATAATTTTTTGAAAATATTATTTCTCTTGATTTTTAATGTATTTTGCATTAAAATAATAAATTAATAACTAGCAGATGACAAGTTGAAATTTATAGTCTAATTTTTAAATCTAAATAAATAAATATTTTAAATCGTGGGATTGAATGAAATGCAGTCGAGGGATAAATAAAAAGATGATTCCCAATAACTGATCTATTTACTACTTTTGAACCGACGTTTCAGAGGATCTTACCTCATCCTTACATATTCTATTGATGATGGCAAAACAAAAATTATTTCTTCAACATCAACAGGCAACGAAAAAGGATACAAGAAGGAAAATTATTATATACTTCCTTCATTGATCCTTTGAACCCTAGAAGTAGAGAAGATCCTCCGAAACGCCGGTTCAAAAGTTGTAAAAAGAAAATCTTCCAATAAATATTTTTTTTGGGGAATCATCTTTTTATTTATTGGACTTCTTTCAATTCAATCCTCAGTTTTATGTCTATTATTCCGTCTCCAAGAAAAACATATAATATTCTTTTATTTTTTTAATGATATTGATGTGAGGAGTTACACCAAGAAGGTGCAGCGCCTAGAGGCCTGGATTGGTTCCTCCATCATGAAAAGAAGAAGAAGATGAGATTTTATGGGCTAGATAGGAGTCGAGGTATCTGTGGCTAAGGGTCTTAAACTCTTAAATTACTGAAGGTTATAGGTCGCTGGGAAGAACTCCGAAGCGAGTTCCAGTCTATGGAGTTCATAGGGATAAACGACTTGGGGAAAGCGCTGGTTCGATTTTTATCCAATTTGACAGCAAAGGGATGCTGGGCGCTCGAAGACCTCCTGTTTCTTACAAAGAGGGTTTTAAGGGAGAAAAGTGATTTCAGCTCGTCTGAACTAACACGATGGTAATATCTATAGTACAGGGAAAGGGTACGGTGATCCAGAAAGTCGAGTGAGTTAGATAATTGGTCGCTTCTAAATTCCATATAGTGTGGCAAAAAAATGCTTCAAGGCCCCTCTCCCCAGATGAGAACCCTATTCGAAACAGGGGGCGAATTTGACCCCTTATATAGTTTAAGAAGTTGATTGGGTGTAAATCTTGACCTAAATAGAAAACTTAAAATTCTAAATCATACTTATTTTATAAAGAGTGAGTTAAATATAAAAATATATAGCTAGACTGAAAGCAAAAAGCAACGCTAATTACATAGATGTAAACATGGAAAAGGTTTTAAAAATAAATTGCAGTTTAAATTTGTCTCTACATTTTTTTTTTTTTTGTTCTTCCTGTTGGTGAGTTTTTTATTTTTCATACTATTCAATTTTTTTCAACTTCAAAGTTGAAAACCCCGATGAGAGGTGAATATTTTACCAGGAGTATTTTTGGTTTTCGCAAATGTCTTGTCAAATTAAGTGAATGCTCCCGTGAATCAGCGCAGGTCCAGAGGCGGTTAACCGAAGAAACAAAAGCCTCTAAGCTAAGCTAATTCGGGAACAGCCGAGACGCCAGCTCCGATTTCCATCCACCGATTACTTTGCATCTCATGCAGAAGATATAGACTAATATTAATTGCAAACATAATGCTCGAAATAAATCATTGCTAGAATATCTTCATACGATATCTACATCTATTAATATTTCAACAGATCAGATTGAATCAAGATATTTGGAAAGTTTTCAAAAAAAAGATGTTTAGGAAAACTTTAATTAGACCAGGAATTAAAAACAAATCCCCCGCGTTATGCTACAGGTGGCCGTGAATTTTTTCGTTATTCAAATGATAAATTGAAGGAATAAGTGAAGCTTCTTCAAGGCCTGGTACGTTGTTTGCAGTTTTGGTGAATTAAAATTTTTAAAGCGGTCAAGTCTTATAACTTCAACAAAAGGTAATAAAAAGCTCTTCTAAATCGTTAGAACTTAATAAAATGACTGTATGGGGTAATTTTCATGAAACTGGGGGGGAGGGGGGAGTCATGAAACTATAGGGGCGCCCCTGTATTGCAGAGTCTATTTACAGTAACAGAAAAGTCAACAACCTTCAAAACAAGTGATTATGAATAATAATTGTCTAAGAAAATCACAAGAAGGTGTCATTTATTAGATCCGATAGAATGGATGTCAGAAGGAATTTTTTTTTACTCCCTCAAGAATCGAACCCGAGTGCCAATAAAATCAATCTGGTCCATTTGTCTGAAAATCTAATTGATTTAATTGGATTTAAAACAAAAATACAATGAACAGCCAGTAAATGATTTATGGATGAATGAAATAAAATTTATACTAGATGAAGGAGGAGGTATCAGCCAAAGATGGAATCACTGGGTTCAATAAAACACCTTTAATGAGACGTTTCGGCCTGAATTTTATTTGGCCATCTTCAGTCAATTAGACTAAATTTTTATTTTTTTTTATTTTTTTTTACAAATGGATGTTAATTGATATATTTTTTTATAAAAAATTATAAGTTGACCAAGTTGGTTATTTAGACTTACAGTTATACACAAAATGCGGTACACATATGTGATCGAACCAAGCCTTTTCAAAAATAAAAATTCTTTTAGCTTCATGCGAATTTATAACGTGCCTGGACCCAAAAGTTTCAGAAGGAAAGCAATGAGTTTATATAAATCTTTTCTATATATTACATTATAATTAGATATTTGACCCTTGTGTGAGGTCATCATATATCCCATCATTATTTATTTACAAACAAAAAAAAAATCCAAATTAGAATCTAATTACTTTTAAATCACATGCATTTTTTCATTCAATCAAATTATACAAATTCTTATAAAAAATTCCAAAAAAGTTTCTATACATTAAGATCAAGAAAACAACTGTTGGCTCATATCACACAGGATAGATGTATAAATATTGGATAGAAACATACAATCTCATTTAAAATTGATAGCCTTATCACCTGCTATTTTTATATTTGAAGCTAAAAGAATTTTTATTTTTGACAAGGCTTGGTTCGATCACATATGTGTACCGCATTTTGTGTATAACTGTAAGTCTAAATAACCAACTTGGTCAACTTATAATTTTTTATAAAAAAAAAATATATCAATTAACATCCATTTGTAAAAAAAAAAAATCGGTTGTCTGTAAACCGACTTTACAGACAACCGATTTTTTTTATAAGAACAATCTAAAAGGGGGTAGAACAATAGGGTTCGAAATCTAATCTAAACTGAAGGGAGGGTTCCTTCGTAAAAGATTAAATATTTTTTTATTAAATACTAAATATAAGAGAGGATATAGGTGTATGGTAAAGTTATGTGGATGAGCAAATCATTTTTATTTATTTATTAAACCAATGTTTTTTACACAATTCAAAGATTAAGAATTAATTAAGTTATAAAACAAATAAAAAAATTTAAATATATATTATAGAAATACCAAAAATATAGTTTTTAAATCAGGTACGATTGTAAGAAAAAGTTGAATCCTTGAAAATGGGTTAACTTGTTAAAAAATATTCTTTTCGATTTACTTTTGTCTACATAACTCTTTTTGTTATATAGTGTAATCTTATTTTAAAATAATATTGTGAAATACTTTTAATTAGTAGGTAATACTATATGGTTTTCCATTGGGAGATTATTTAAAATATTGTCATTTAATGAAGAGAAAATATTCGAGTGTGATTCATTAAAGTCCATCATTAAAGAATTAGTCAAATATATTTCATTGTATTTTTTTTTTCATAAATTTTCCTCCATGTCATTTAACGCCTCTCTAATAATTGATTCGGCTTTTCTACACACACTTTTAATAAAAAACAAAAAATATATAAAGAAAATCAAACTTGTTTTTTATCACTGTTAATAATAAAAAGAACTGTCTTAAAGATGGATACTATTAACATACGTTCAGATGGGAAGAGAAGGTTTTGTGCCCTTCACACGATGGCGGCTGGAGGGGAAATGCCTGTCCTGACTGGAGACACCCCCACTCCTGCTTTTCTAGCCTAGCTGTTTCTCCTTAGCTCCTTGCTCGTTCCGCGCTCTCGCTTGCACTTCAAGCCTTAAATGGAACGCCTCAGATGAGTCATGTTTTTTCGAGCGTACAGCAGGCTCCATCGAATTATAAGACGTTGTCACGTCAAAAAAAAAATTTAGCCTAATTGAAGATGGCCAAATAAAATTCAGGCCGAAACGTCTCATTAAAGGTGTTTTATTGAACCCAGTGATTCCATCTTTGGCTGATACCTCCTCCTTCATCTAGTACAGTTTCATCACAGCCACGAACTCTTGAAATAAAATTTATGTACACAAAATCAGAGAAATTCTTAAAAACATAATTTTACTTTACTATATGTTTATGTTTTTTATTCTAAATCACATTCTAGGAATTCCAAAGTTTTTTCTCGCAACTTTTAAATATTATTCATCTTAATATATTTAAGGAGACAATAAAAGAGTGTGTCCAGCAGAAGACACACTCTTTTATTGTCCAGCAGAAGACACACTCTTTTATTGTCCAGCAGAAGACACACTCTTTTATTGTATCCTTCAATATATAAAAATTCTACTACCCTCGGCAAAAAACTTTCAATTTAATTCACCTTAATATATATAAAAAGAGAAGGTGATGTTTCATCTATCAACACACAACCTAAACCGCTTGACCTTTTTTTTGGACACCTCTTCATGGGTAGTGTCGGACTCCTACCGACTAAAACCCCTCCATTCCCCGATTCACCCTACCCCGGAACCGCTATTTGCATTACTTTAGGGTAGGCAGGTAGACCTCCTTATCACCCGGTATCCTTGGCGGTTAATATCTCCCTGCAGAGGTCCGATATCGCTTTCCAGCTTCCCGCTTGACCTAGAAAGATAAAATTTGGAGGGTATTTCTTTCAACGATTTATGGGTGTGTAAAGAAGGGATTTTTTCAAATTCGAACCTTAAAGGGGGGATAGGGCCCCAAAATGTGTTTGCAGAGTTTTTCAAGATCTCTTAATAACCAGAAAAGATATCGATATGAGTTTAGTTTAAAAAGGTGAAGCATTGAAATATAAAAAAAAACATATTTGAGTATTTTGCTCTATTTGTCCCCGAAAGGGAGATATAGTCATTTTGGGGTAAATTTTTCAAATTTTTAAACTGTCCTATCTCCTCGAGTTTTTAAGTTTTAGCATTCAAATTTGGTAGGTTTATTAATGCTAAATCTCGGGATTTTTTTTAATTTTTTTGAAATTTGACCCCTGAACTGAAAAATGGGGGATTTTTGATTTTGTGGTATAAACCATAAAAGGCTTGGACCAAACTCAACCAAATTTTGTATACATAATCTGTGGGCCACTAGAAGGCTAGAAATGCAAATGTTTCAGTGTTAGTGGAACCCGTGAAAAGTTTAAAAAGGGAAAATTTAGGTATAATAATAAAACTTGAGCGATGCGAGGTACAAAACGAAACCTACCTTGCACCTTGCTCAAGTTTTATTATTATATTAAAATGTTTCATCTAGAACCAACCTAACTCCTTAAAAGTTATGGAAAATTTAGGAGCCAGACGACTTGCTCAAAAAAATAATTATCATTTGACGTCACGGGTTCTATTATGTACTTTAGCATAAATTAATAATAATTTTCATCAATTATGGCCGTAGCCAGCGTGGGGGGGGGGGGGGGG